>OV743719.1:36655423-36705224 GCA_928272305.1 Volucella inflata | reverse complement strand
GATAAGGTCTGAAATTCAAAATTTGGACCACCCCCGGCAGCATTTCGTTTTTTTTTTGTCGATAAATGAATATCTCTTTTATTGTCCCAAAAAACGATGCTATTTTATTAAGTAAGTCACACATATAACGTAGATTTATAATTTGTTGATGAAAGGCCACAAGAAAGGTAAAGAGAGCTGTTTTTTAGGACGAGCAGTAAAGTCTGAAATTCAAAATTTGGACCATCCCTGCAGCATCTCGTTTTTTTAGTCGATAAATGAAAATTTTTATATTGTCCCAAATATGATGCTATTTTATTAAGTAAGTCACACAGATAACGTACATGTATAATTCGTTGAGGAAAGACCACAAAAAGGTAAAGACAGCTGTTTTTTAAGATGAGCGATAAGGTCTGAAATTCAAAATTTGGACCATCCCGGCAGCATCTCGTTTTTTTTTGTCGATAAATGAAAATTTTTTTATTGTCGCAAAAACGATGCTATTTTATTAAGTAAGTCACACAGATAACGTACATGTATAATTCGTTGAGGAAAGACCACAAAAAGGTAAAGACAGCTGTTTTTTAAGATGAGCGATAAGGTCTGAAATTCAAAATTTGGACCATCCCGGCAGCATCTCGTTTTTTTTTGTCGATAAATTAAAATTTTTTTATTGTCCCAAAAATGATGCTATTTTATTAAGTAAGTCACACAGATAACGTACATGTATAATTTGTTGATGAAAGGCCACGTGAAAGGTAGAGAGAGATGTTTCTTAGGACGAGCAATAAAGTCTGAAATTCAAAATTTGGACCACCCCGGCAGCATCTCGTTTTTTTAGTCGATAAATGAAAATTTTTTGATTGTCGCAAAAACGATGCTATTTTATTAAGTAAGTCACACAGATAACGTACATGTATAATTTGTTGAAGAAAGGCCACAATAAAGGCAAAGAGAGCTGTTTTGTAGGACGAGCAATAAAGTCTGAAATTAAAAATTTGGAACACCCCGGCAACATCTCGTTTTTTTGTCCATAAATGAAAATTTTTTATTGTCGCAAAAACGATGCTATTTTATTAAGTAAGTCACACAGATAACGTACATGTATAATTTGTTGATGAAAGACTACAAGAAAGGTAAAGAGAGCTGTTTTTTTAAGATGTGCAATAAAGTCTGAAATTCAAAATTTGGACCACCCCGGCAGCATCTCGTTTTTTTGGTCGATAAATGAAAATTTATATATTGTCCCAAAAATGATGCTATTTTATTAAGTAAGTCACACAGATAACGAACATGTATAATTTTTTTGAAGAAAGGCCACAAGAAAGGCAAAGAGAGCTGTTTTATAGGACGAGCAATAAAGTCTGAAATTAAAAATTTGGAACACCCCGGCAACATCTCGTTTTTTTTTTTCGATAAATGAAAATTTTTTTATTGTCGCAAAAACGATGCTATTTTATTAGGTAAGTCACACAGATAACGTACATGTATAATTTGTTGAAGAAAGTCCACAAGAAAGGCAAAGAGAGCTGTTTTATAGGACGAGCAATAAAGTCTGAAATTAAAAATTTTTAACATCCCGGCAACATCTCGTTTTTTTGTCCATAAATGATAATTTTTTTATTGTCGCAAAAACGATGCTATTTTATTAAGTAAGTCACACAGATAACGTACATGTATAATTTGTTGATGAAAGGCCACGTGAAAGGTAGAGAGAGATGTTTCTTAGGACGAGCAATAAAGTCTGAAATTCAAAATTTGGACCACCCCGGCAGCATCTCGTTTTTTTAGTCGATAAATGAAAATTTTTTGATTGTCGCAAAAACGATGCTATTTTATTAAGTAAGTCACACAGATAAAGTAGATATATAATTTGTTGATGAAAGGCCACAAGAAAGGTAAAGAGAGCTGTTTTTTAGGACGAGCAATAAAGTCTGAAATTCAAAATTTGGACCACCCCGACAGCATCTCGTTTTTTTTTGTCGATAAATGAAAATTTTTTTATTGTCGCAAAAACTATGCTATTTTATTAAGTAAGTCACACAGATAACGTACATGTATAATTTGTTGAAGAAAGGCCACAAGAAAGGCAAAGAGAGCTGTTTTATAGGACGAGCAATAAAGTCTGAAATTAAAAATTTGGAACACCCCGGCAACATCTCGTTTTTTTGTCCATAAATGAAAATTTTTTTATTGTCGCAAAAACGATGCTATTTTATTAAGTAAGTCACACAGATAACGTACATGTATAATTTGTTGATGAAAGGCCACAAGAAAGGTAAAGAGAGCTGTTTTTTAGGACGAGCAATAAAGTCTGAAATTCAAAATTTGGACCACCCCGGCAGCATCTCGTTTTTTTGGTCGATAAATGAAAATTTATATATTGTCCCAAAAATGATGCTATTTTATTAAGTAAGTCACACAGATAACGTACATGTATAATTTTTTTTGAAGAAAGGCCACAAGAAAGGCAAAGAGAGCTGTTTTTTAGGACGAGCAATAAAGTCTGAAATTAAAAATTTGGAACACCCCGGCAACATCTCGTTTTTTTTTTTTCGATAAATGAAAATTTTTTTATTGTCGCAAAAACGATGCTATTTTATTAAGTAAGTCACACAGATAACGTACATGTATAATTTGTTGATGAAATGCCACAAGAAAGGTAAAGAGAGCTGTTTTTTAGGACGAGCAATAAAGTCTGAAATTCAAAATTTGGACCACCCCGGCAGCATCTCGTTTTTTTTGTCGATAAATGAAAATTTTTTTATTGTCGCAAAAACGATGCTATTTTATTAAGTAAGTCACACAGATAACGTGCATGTATAATTTGTTGATGAAAGGCCACAAGAAAGGTAAAGAGAGCTGTTTTTTAGGACGAGCAATAAAGTCTGAAATTCAAAATTTGGACCACCCCGGCAGCATATCGTTGTTTTTGTCGATAAATGAAAATTTTTTTATTGTCGCAGAAACGATCCTATTTTATTAAGTAAGTCACACAGATAACGTACATGTATAATTTGTTGATGAAATGCCACAAGAAAGGTAAAGAGAGCTGTTTTTTAGGACGAGCAACAAAGTCTGAAATTCAAATTTTGGACCATCCCGGCAGCATTTCGTTTTTTTGGGCGATAAATGAAAATTTTTTTATTGTCGCAAAAACGATGCTATTTTATTAAGTAAGTCACACAGATAAGGTACAGGTATAATTTGTTGATGAAAGGCCACAAGAAAGGTAAAGAGAGCTGTTTTTTAGGACTAGCAATAAAGTCTTAAATTCAAAATTTGGACCATCCCGGCAGCATCTCGTTTTTTTTGTCGATAAATGAAAATTTTTTTATTGTCTTAAAAATGATGCTGTTTTATTAAGTAAGTCACACAGATAACGTACATGTATAATTTGTTGATGAAAGGCCACAAGAAAGGTAAAGAGAGCTGTTTTTTAGGACGAGCAATAAAGTCTTAAATTCAAAATTTGGACCATCCCGGCAGCATCTCGTTTTTTTGGGCGATAAATGAAAATTTTTATATTGTAACAAAAATTATGCTATTTTATTAAGTAAGTCACACAGATAACGTACATGTATAATTCGTTGAGGAAAGACCACAAGAAAGGTAAAGACAGCTGTTTATTAGGACGAGCAATAAAGTCTGAAATTCAAAATTTGGACCACCCCGGCAGCATCTCGTTTTTTTGGTCGATAAATGAAAATTTTTTTATTTTCCCAAAAATGATGCTATTTTATTAAGTAAGTCACACAGATAACGAACATGTATAATTCGTTGATGAAAGACCACAAGAAAGGTAGAGAGAGCTGTTTTTTAGGACGAGCAATAAAGTCTGAAATTCAAAATTTGGACCACCCCGGCAGCATCTCGTTTTATTTGTCGATAAATTAAAATTTATTTATTGTCGCAAAAACGATGCTATTTTATTAAGTAAGTCACACAGATAACGTACATGTATAATTTGTTGATGAAAGGCCACAAGAAAGGTAAAGAGAGCTGTTTTTTAGGACGAGCAATAAAGTCTGAAATTCAAAATTTGGACCACCCCGGCAGCATCTCGTTTTTTTGGTCGATAAATGAAAATTTATATATTGTCCCAAAAATGATGCTATTTTATTAAGTAAGTCACACAGATAACGTACATGTATAATTTTTTTGAAGAAAGGCCACAAGAAAGGCAAAGAGAGCTGTTTTATAGGACGAGCAATAAAGTCTGAAATTAAAAATTTGGAACACCCCGGCAACATCTCGTTTTTTTTTGTCGATAAATGAAAATTTTTTTATTGTCGCAAAAACGATGCTATTTTATTAAGTAAGTCACACAGATAACGTACATGTATAATTTGTTGATGAAATGCCACAAGAAAGGTAAAGAGAGCTGTTTTTTAGGACGAGCAATAAAGTCTGAAATTCAAAATTTGGACCACCCCGGCAGCATCTCGTTTTTTTTGTCGATAAATGAAAATTTTTTTATTGTCGCAAAAACGATGCTATTTTATTAAGTAAGTCACACAGATAACGTGCATGTATAATTTGTTGATGAAAGGCCACAAGAAAGGTAAAGAGAGCTGTTTTTTAGGACGAGCAATAAAGTCTGAAATTCAAAATTTGGACCACCCCGGCAGCATATCGTTGTTTTTGTCGATAAATGAAAATTTTTTTATTGTCGCAGAAACGATCCTATTTTATTAAGTAAGTCACACAGATAACGTACATGTATAATTTGTTGATGAAATGCCACAAGAAAGGTAAAGAGAGCTGTTTTTTAGGACGAGCAACAAAGTCTGAAATTCAAATTTTGGACCATCCCGGCAGCATTTCGTTTTTTTGGGCGATAAATGAAAATTTTTTTATTGTCGCAAAAACGATGCTATTTTATTAAGTAAGTCACACAGATAAGGTACAGGTATAATTTGTTGATGAAAGGCCACAAGAAAGGTAAAGAGAGCTGTTTTTTAGGACTAGCAATAAAGTCTTAAATTCAAAATTTGGACCATCCCGGCAGCATCTCGTTTTTTTTGTCGATAAATGAAAATTTTTTTATCGTCTTAAAAATGATGCTGTTTTATTAAGTAAGTCACACAGATAACGTACATGTATAATTTGTTGATGAAAGGCCACAAGAAAGGTAAAGAGAGCTGTTTTTTAGGACGAGCAATAAAGTCTTAAATTCAAAATTTGGACCATCCCGGCAGCATCTCGTTTTTTTGGGCGATAAATGAAAATTTTTATATTGTCCCAAAAATTATGCTATTTTATTAAGTAAGTCACACAGATAACGTACATGTATAATTCGTTGAGGAAAGACCACAAGAAAGGTAAAGACAGCTGTTTATTAGGACGAGCAATAAAGTCTGAAATTCAAAATTTGGACCACCCCGGCAGCATCTCGTTTTTTTTTTCGATAAATGAAAATTTTTTTATTGTCGCAAAAACGATGCTATTCTATTAAGTAAGTCACACAGATAACGTACATGTATAATATGTTGATGAAAGGCCACAACAAAATTAAAGAGAGCTGTTTTTTAGGATGAGCAATAAAGTCTGAAATTCAAAATTTGGACCATCCCGGCAGCATCTCGTTTTTTTTTCGATAAATGAAAATTTTTTTATTGTCGCAAAAACGATGCTATTTTATAAAGTAAGTCACACAGATAACGTACATGTATAATTTGTTGATGAAAGGCCACAAGAAAGGTAAAGAGAGCTGTTTTTTAGGACTAGCAATAAAGTCTGAAATTCAAAATTTGGACCACTCCGGCAGCATCTCGTTTTTTTTGTCGATAAATGAAAATTTCTTTATTGTCCCAAAAATGATGCTGTTTTATTAAGTAAGTCACACAGATAACGTACATGTATAATTTGTTGATGAAATACTACAAGAAAAACAAAGACTGCTGTTTTTTAAGATGAGCGATAAGGTCTGAAATTCAAAATTTGGACCACCCCGGCAGCATTTCGTTTTTTTTGTCGATAAATGAAAATTTCTTTATTGTCCCAAAAATGATGCTGTTTTATTAAGTAAGTCACACAGATAACGTACATGTATAATTTGTTGATGAAATACTACAAGAAAAACAAAGACTGCTGTTTTTTAAGATGAGCGATAAGGTCTGAAATTCAAAATTTGGACCATCCCGGCAGCATCTCGTTTTTTTTGTCGATAAATGAAAATTTCTTTATTGTCCCAAAAATGATGCTGTTTTATTAAGTAAGTCACACAGATAACGTACATGTATAATTTGTTGATGAAATACTACAAGAAAAACAAAGACAGCTGTTTTTTAAGATGAGCGATAAGGTCTGAAATTCAAAATTTGGACCACCCCGGCAGCATTTCGTTTTTTTTGTCGATAAATGTATATCTCTTTTATTGTCCCAAAAACGATGCTATTTTATTAAGTAAGTCACACAGATAACGTAGATGTATAATTTGTTGATGAAAGGCCACAAAAAAGGTAAAGAGAGCTGTTTTTTAGGACGAGCAGTAAAGTCTGAAATTCAAAATTTGGACCATCCCAGCAGCATCTCGTTTTTTTAGTCGATAAATGAAAATTTTTATATTGTCCCAAATATGATGCTATTTTATTAAGTAAGTCACACAGATAACGTACATGTATAATTCGTTGAGGAAAGACCACAAAAAGGTAAAGACAGCTGTTTTTTAAGATGAGCGATAAGGTCTGAAATTCAAAATTTGGACCATCCCGGCAGCATCTCGTTTTTTTTGTCGATAAATGAAAATTTTTTTATTGTCCCAAAAATGATGCTATTTTATTAAGTAAGTCACACAGATAACGTACATGTATAATTTGTTGATGAAAGGCCACGTGAAAGGTGGAGAGAGATGTTTCTTAGGACGAGCAATAAAGTCTGAAATTCAAAATTTGGACCATCCCGGCAGCATCTCGTTTTTTTTGTCGATAAATGAAAATTTTTTGATTGTCGCAAAAACGATGCTATTTTATTAAGTAAGTCACACAGATAACGTACATGTATAATTTGTTGATGAAATACTACAAGAAAGGTAAAGACAGCTGTTTTTTAAGATGAGCGATAAGGTCTGAAATTCAAAATTTGGACCATCCCGGCAGCATCTCGTTTTTTTTGTCGATAAATGAAAATTTTTTGATTGTCGCAAAAACGATGCTATTTTATTAAGTAAGTCACACAGATAACGTACATGTATAATTTGTTGATGAAATACTACAAGAAAGGTAAAGACAGCTGTTTTTTAAGATGAGCGATAAGGTCTGAAATTCAAAATTTGGACCATCCCGGCAGCATCTCGTTTTTTTTGTCGATAAATGAAAATTTCTTTATTGTCCCAAAAATGATGCTGTTTTATTATGTAAGTCACACAGATAACGTACATGTATAATTTGTTGATGAAATACTACAAGAAAAACAAAGACTGCTGTTTTTTAAGATGAGCGATAAGGTCTGAAATTCAAAATTTGGACCACCCCGGCAGCATTTCGTTTTTTTTGTCGATAAATGAATATCTCTTTTATTGTCCCAAAAACGATGCTATTTTATTAAGTAAGTCACACAGATAACGTAGATGTATAATTTGTTGATGAAAGGCCACAAGAAAGGTAAAGAGAGCTGTTTTTTAGGACGAGCAGTAAAGTCTGAAATTCAAAATTTGGACCATCCCGGCAGCATCTCGTTTTTTTTGTCGATAAATGAAAATTTTTTGATTGTCGCAAAAACGATGCTATTTTATTAAGTAAGTCACACAGATAACGTACCTATATAATTTGTTGATGAAATACTACAAGAAAGGTAAAGACAGCTGTTTTTTAAGATGAGCGATAAGGTCTGAAATTCAAAATTTGGACCATCCCGGTAGCATTTCGTTTTTTTGTCGATAAATGAAAATCTCTTTTATTGTCCCAAAAACGATGCTATTTTATTAAGTAAGTCACACAGATAAAGTAGATATATAATTTGTTGATGAAAGGCCACAAGAAAGGTAAAGAGAGCTGTTTTTTAGGACGAGCAATAAAGTCTGAAATTCAAAATTTGGACCACCCCGACAGCATCTCGTTTTTTTTGTCGATAAATGAAAATTTTTTTATTGTCCCAAAAATGATGCTGTTTTATTAAGTAAGTCACACAGATAACGTACATGTATAATTTGTTGAAGAAAGGCCACAATAAAGGCAAAGAGAGCTGTTTTGTAGGACGAGCAATAAAGTCTGAAATTAAAAATTTGGAACACCCCGGCAACATCTCGTTTTTTTGTCCATAAATGAAAATTTTTTTATTGTCGCAAAAACGATGCTATTTTATTAAGTAAGTCACACAGATAACGTACATGTATAATTTGTTGATGAAAGGCCACCAGAAAGGTAAAGAGAGCTGTTTTTAAGGACGAACAATAAGTCTGAAATTCAAAATTTGGACCACCCCGGCAGCATCTCGTTTTTTTGTCGATAAATGAAAATTTTTTTATTGTCCCAAAAATGATGCTATTTTATTAATTAAGTCACACAGATAACGTACATGTATAATTCGTTGATGAAAGACCACAAGAAAAGTAGGGACAGCTGTTTTTTAAGATGAGCGATAAGGTCTGAAATTCAAAATTTGGACCACCCCGGCAGCATCTCGTGTTTTTTGTCGATAAATGAAAATTTTTTTATTGTCCGAAAAATGATGCTATTTTATTAAGTAAGTGACACAGATAACGTACATGTATAATTTGTTGATGAAATACTACAAGAAAGGTAAAGACAGCTGTTTTTTAGGATGAGCAATAAAGTCTGAAATTCAAAATTTGGACCACCCCGGCAGCATCTCGTTTTTTTTGTCGATAAATGAAAATATTTTTATTGTCGCAAAAACGATGCTATTTTATTAAGTAAGTCACACAGATAACGTACATGTATAATTTGTTGATGAAATGCCACAAGAAAGGTAAAGAGAGCTGTTTTTTAGGACGAGCAACAAAGTCTGAAATTCAAATTTTGGACCATCCCGGCAGCATTTCGTTTTTTTGGGCGATAAATGAAAATTTTTTTTATTGTCGCAAAAACGATGCTATTTTATTAAGTAAGTCACACAGATAACGTTCATGTATAATTCGTTGAGGAAAGACCACAAAAAGGTAAAGACAGCTGTTTTTTAAGATGAGCGATAAGGTCTGAAATTCAAAATTTGGACCACCCCGGCAGCATCTCGTTTTCTTGTCGATAAATGAAAATTTATATATTGTCGCAAAAACGATGCTATTTTATAAAGTAAGTCACACGGATAACGTACATGTATAATTTGCTGATGAAATACTACAAGAAAGGTAAAGACAGCTGTTTTTTAAGATGAGCGATAAGGTCTGAAATTCAAAATTTGGACCACCCCGACAGCATCTCGTTTTTTTTGTCGATAAATGAAAATTTGTATATTGTCGCAACAACTATGCTATTTTATTAAGTAAGTCACACAGATAACGTACATGTATAATTTGTTGATGAAAGGCCACAAGAAAGGTAAAGAGAGCTGTTTTTTAGGACGAGCAATAAAGTCTGAAATTCAAAATTTGGACCACCCCGACAGCATCTCGTTTTTTTTGTCGATAAATGAAAATTTGTATATTGTCGCAACAACTATGCTATTTTATTAAGTAAGTCACACAGATAACGTACATGTATAATTTGTTGAAGAAAGGCCACAATAAAGGCAAAGAGAGCTGTTTTGTAGGACGAGCAATAAAGTCTGAAATTCAAAATTTGGACCACCCCGGCAGCATCTCGTTTTTTTGGTCGATAAATGAAAATTTGTATATTGTCCCAAATATGATGCTATTTTATTATTTAAGTCACACAGATAACGTACATGTATAATTCGTTGAGGAAAGACCACAAAAAGGTAAAGACAGCTGTTTTTTAAGATGAGCGATAAGGTCTGAAATTCAAAATTTGGACCATCCCGGCAGCATCTCGTTTTTTTTGTCGATAAATGAAAATATTTTTATTGTCGCAAAAACGATGCTATTTTATTAAGTAAGTCACACAGATAACGTACATGTATAATTTGTTGATGAAATGCCACAAGAAAGGTAAAGAGAGCTGTTTTTTAGGACGAGCAACAAAGTCTGAAATTCAAATTTTGGACCATCCCGGCAGCATTTCGTTTTTTTGGGCGATAAATGAAAATTTTTTTTATTGTCGCAAAAACGATGCTATTTTATTAAGTAAGTCACACAGATAACGTACACGTATAATTTGTTGATGAAAGGCCACCAGAAAGGTAAAGAGAGCTGTTTTTTAGGACGAGCAATAAAGTCTGAAATTCAAAATTTGGACCACCCCGGCAGCATCTCGTTTTCTTGTCGATAAATGAAAATTTATATATTGTCGCAAAAACGATGCTATTTTATTAAGTAAGTCACACAGATAACGTTCATGTATAATTCGTTGAGGAAAGACCACAAAAATGTAAAGACAGCTGTTTTTTAAGATGAGCGATAAGGTCTGAAATTCAAAATTTGGACCACCCCGGCAGCATCTCGTTTTCTTGTCGATAAATGAAAATTTATATATTGTCGCAAAAACGATGCTATTTTATAAAGTAAGTCACACGGATAACGTACATGTATAATTTGCTGATGAAATACTACAAGAAAGGTAAAGACAGCTGTTTTTTAAGATGAGCGATAAGGTCTGAAATTCAAAATTTGGACCATCCCGGTAGCATTTCGTTTTTTTTGTCGATAAATGAAAATCTCTTTTATTGTCCCAAAAACGATGCGATTTTATTAAGTAAGTCACACAGATAAAGTAGATGTATAATTTGTTGATGAAAGGCCACAAGAAAGGTAAAGAGAGCTGTTTTTTAGGACGAGCAATAAAGTCTGAAATTCAAAATTTGGACCACCCCGACAGCATCTGGTTTTTTTAGTCGATAAATGATTTTTTTTTTATTGTCGCAACAACTATGCTATTTTATTAAGTAAGTCACACAGATAACGTACATGTATAATTTGTTGAAGAAAGGCCACAATAAAGGCAAAGAGAGCTGTTTTGTAGGACGAGAAATAAAGTCTGAAATTCAAAATTTGGACCACCCCGGTCCATCTCGTTTTTTTGGTCGATAAATGAAAATTTGTATATTGTCGCAACAACTATGCTATTTTATTAAGTAAGTCACACAGATAACGTACATGTATAATTTGTTGAAGAAAGGCCACAATAAAGGCAAGGAGAGCTGTTTTGTAGGACGAGCAATAAAGCCTGAAATTCAAAATTTGGACCACCCCGGCAGCATCTCGTTTTTTTGGTCGATAAATGAAAATTTGTATATTGTCCCAAATATGATGCTATTTTATTATTTAAGTCACACAGATAACGTACATGTATAATTCGTTGAGGAAAGACCACAAAAGGTAAAGACAGCTGTTTTTTAAGATGAGCGATAAGGTCTGAAATTCAAAATTTGGACCATCCCGGCAGCATCTCGTTTTTTTTGTCGATAAATGAAAATTTTTTTATTGTCCCAAAAATGATGCTATTTTATTAAGTAAGTCACATAGATAACGTACATGTATAATTTGTTGATGAAAGGCCACAAGAAAGGTAGAGAGAGCTGTTTTGTAGGACGAGCAATAAAGTCTGAAATTCAAATTTGGACCACCCCCGGCAGCATCTCGTTTTTTTTGTCGATAAATGAAAATTTTTTTATTGTCGCAAAAACGATGCTATTTTATTAAGTAAGTCACACGGATAACGTACATGTATAATTTTTTTGAAGAAAGGCCACAAGAAAGGCAAAGAGAGCTGTTTTTTAGGACGAGCAATAAAGTCTGAAATTCAAAATTTGGACCACCCCGACAGCATCTCGTTTTTTTTGTCGATAAATGAAAATTTTTTTATTGTCGCAAAAACTATGCTATTTTATTAAGTAAGTCACACAGATAACGTACATGTATAATTTGTTGAAGAAAGGCCACAATAAAGGCAAAGAGAGCTGTTTTGTAGGACGAGCAATAAAGTCTGAAATTAAAAATTTAGAACACCCCGGCAACATCTCGTTTTTTTTGTCGATAAATGAAAATTTTTATATTGTCCCAAATATGATGCTATTTTATTAAGTAAGTCACACAGATAACGTACATGTATAATTCGTTGAGGAAAGACCACAAAAAGGTAAAGACAGCTGTTTTTTAAGATGAGCGATAAGGTCTGAAATTCAAAATTTGGACCATCCCGGCAGCATCTCGTTTTTTTTGTCGATAAATGAAAATTTTTTTATTGTCCCAAAAAATGATGCTATTTTATTAAGTAAGTCACACAGATAACGTACATGTATAATTTGTTGATGAAAGGCCACGTGAAAGGTGGAGAGAGATGTTTCTTAGGACGAGCAATAAAGTCTGAAATTCAAAATTTGGACCACCCCGGCAGCATCTCGTTTATTTAGTCGATAAATGAAAATTTTTTGATTGTCGCAAAAACGATGCTATTTTATTAAGTAAGTCACTCAGATAACGTACCTATATAATTTGTTGATGAAATACTACAAGAAAGGTAAAGACAGCTGTTTTTTAAGATGAGCGATAAGGTCTGAAATTCAAAATTTGGACCATCCCGGTAGCATTTCGTTTTTTTGTCGATAAATGAAAATCTCTTTTATTGTCCCAAAAACGATGCTATTTTATTAAGTAAATCACACAGATAAAGTAGATATATAATTTGTTGATGAAAGGCCACAAGAAAGGTAAAGAGAGCTGTTTTTTAGGACGAGCAATAAAGTCTGAAATTCAAAATTTGGACCACCCCGACAGCATCTCGTTTTTTTTGTCGATAAATGAAAATTTTTTTATTGTCCCAAAAATGATGCTGTTTTATTAAGTAAGTCACACAGATAACGTACATGTATAATTTGTTGAAGAAAGGCCATAATAAAGGCAAAGAGAGCTGTTTTGTAGGACGAGCAATAAAGTCTGAAATTAAAAATTTGGAACACCCCGGCAACATCTCGTTTTTTTTGTCCATAAATGAAAATTTTTTTATTGTCGCAAAAACGATGCTATTTTATTAAGTAAGTCACACAGATAACGTACATGTATAATTTGTTGATGAAAGGCCACCAGAAAGGTAAAGAGAGCTGTTTTTAAGGACGAACAATAAGTCTGAAATTCAAAATTTGGACCACCCCGGCAGCATCTCGTTTTTTTTGTCGATAAATGAAAATTTATATATTGTCGCAAAAACGATGCTATTTTATTAAGTAAGTCACACAGATAACGTACATGTATAAGTTGTTGATGAAAGGCCACAAGAAAGGTAAAGGGAGCTGTTTTTTTAGGACGAGCAATAAAGTCTGAAATTCAAAATTTGGACCACCCCGGCAGCATCTCGTTTTTTTGTCGATAAATGAAAATTTTTTTATTGTCCCAAAAATGATGCTATTTTATTAATTAAGTCACACAGATAACGTACATGTATAATTCGATGATGAAAGACCACAAGAAAAGTAGGGACAGCTGTTTTTTAAGATGAGCGATAAGGTCTGAAATTCAAAATTTGGACCACCCCGGCAGCATCTCGTGTTTTTTGTCGATAAATGAAAATTTTTTTATTGTCCGAAAAATGATGCTATTTTATTAAGTAAGTGACACAGATAACGTACATGTATAATTTGTTGATGAAATACTACAAGAAAGGTAAAGACAGCTGTTTTTTAGGATGAGCAATAAAGTCTGAAATTCAAAATTTGGACCACCCCGGCAGCATCTCGTTTTTTTTGTCGATAAATGAAAATATTTTTATTGTCGCAAAAACGATGCTATTTTATTAAGTAAGTCACACAGATAACGTACATGTATAATTTGTTGATGAAATGCCACAAGAAAGGTAAAGAGAGCTGTTTTTTAGGACGAGCAACAAAGTCTGAAATTCAAATTTTGGACCATCCCGGCAGCATTTCGTTTTTTTGGGCGATAAATGAAAATTTTTTTTATTGTCGCAAAAACGATGCTATTTTATTAAGTAAGTCACACAGATAACGTACATGTATAATTTGTTGATGAAAGGCCACCAGAAAGGTAAAGAGAGCTGTTTTTTAGGACGAGCAATAAAGTCTGAAATTCAAAATTTGGACCACCCCGGCAGCATCTCGTTTTCTTGTCGATAAATGAAAATTTATATATTGTCGCAAAAACGATGCTATTTTATAAAGTAAGTCACACGGATAACGTACATGTATAATTTGTTGATGAAATACTACAAGAAAGGTAAAGACAGCTGTTTTTTAAGATGAGCGATAAGGTCTGAAATTCAAAATTTGGACCATCCCGGTAGCATTTCGTTTTTTTTGTCGATAAATGAAAATCTCTTTTATTGTCCCAAAAACGATGCGATTTTATTAAGTAAGTCACACAGATAAAGTAGATGTATAATTTGTTGATGAAAGGCCACATGAAAGGTAAAGAGAGCTGTTTTTTAGGACGAGCAATAAAGTCTGAAATTCAAAATTTGGACCACCCCGACAGCATCTCGTTTTTTTTGTCGATAAATGATTTTTTTTTTATTGTCGCAACAACTATGCTATTTTATTAAGTAAGTCACACAGATAACGTACATGTATAATTTGTTGAAGAAAGGCCACAATAAAGGCAAAGAGAGCTGTTTTGTAGGACGAGAAACAAAGTCTGAAATTCAAAATTTGGACCACCCCGGTCCATCTCGTTTTTTTGGTCGATAAATGAAAATTTGTATATTGTCGCAACAACTATGCTATTTTATTAAGTAAGTCACACAGATAACGTGCATGTATAATTTGTTGAAGAAAGGCCACAATAAAGGCAAAGAGAGCTGTTTTGTAGGACGAGCAATAAAGTCTGAAATTCAAAATTTGGACCACCCCGGCAGCATCTCGTTTTTTTGGTCGATAAATGAAAATTTGTATATTGTCCCAAATATGATGCTATTTTATTATTTAAGTCACACAGATAACGTACATGTATAATTCGTTGAGGAAAGACCACAAAAAGGTAAAGACAGCTGTTTTTTAAGATGAGCGATAAGGTCTGAAATTCAAAATTTGGACCATCCCGGCAGCATCTCGTTTTTTTTGTCGATAAATGAAAATTTTTTTATTGTCCCAAAAATGATGCTATTTTATTAAGTAAGTCACACAGATAACGTACATGTATAATTTGTTGATGAAAGGCCACAAGAAAGGTAGAGAGAGCTGTTTTGTAGGACGAGCAATAAAGTCTGAAATTCAAAATTTGGACCACCCCGGCAGCATCTCGTTTTTTTTGTCGATAAATGAAAATTTTTTTATTGTCGCAAAAACGATGCTATTTTATTAAGTAAGTCACACGGATAACGTACATGTATAATTTTTTTGAAGAAAGGCCACAAGAAAGGCAAAGAGAGCTGTTTTTTAGGACGTGCAATAAAGTCTGAAATTCAAAATTTGGACCACCCCGACAGCATCTCGTTTTTTTTGTCGATAAATGAAAATTTTTTTATTGTCGCAAAAACTATGCTATTTTATTAAGTAAGTCACACAGATAACGTACATGTATAATTTGTTGAAGAAAGGCCACAATAAAGGCAAAGAGAGCTGTTTTGTAGGACGAGCAATAAAGTCTGAAATTAAAAATTTAGAACACCCCGGCAACATCTCGTTTTTTTTGTCGATAAATGAAAATTTTTTTATTGTCGCAAAAACGATGCTATTTTATTAACTAAGTCACACAGATAACGTACATGTATAATTTGTTGATGAAATGCCACAAGAAAGGTAAGGAGAGCTGTTTTTTAGGACGAGCAGTAAAGTCTGAAATTCAAAATTTGGACCACCCCGGCAGCATCTCGTTTTTTTTGTCGATAAATGAAAATTTTTTTATTGTCCCAAAAACGATGCTATTTTATTAAGTAAGTCACACAGATAAAGTACATGTATAATT
Organism: Volucella inflata; assembly: GCA_928272305.1. Lineage (NCBI taxonomy): Eukaryota > Metazoa > Arthropoda > Insecta > Diptera > Syrphidae > Volucella > Volucella inflata. The sequence goes on along the minus strand of OV743719.1, from coordinate 36,689,314 downwards.
TGTTGATGAAAGGCCACAAGAAAGGTAAAGAGAGCTGTTTTTTTAGGACGAGCAATAAAGTCTGAAATTCAAAATTTGGACCACCCCGGCAGCATCTCGTTTTTTTTGTCGATAAATTAAAATTTTTTTATTGTCCCAAAAATGATGCTGTTTTATTAAGTAAGTCACACAGATAACGTACATGTATAATTTGTTGATGAAAGGCCACAAGAAAGGTAAAGAGAGCTGTTTTTTAGGACGAGCAATAAAGTCTGAAATTCAAAATTTGGACCACCCCGGCAGCATCTCGTTTTTTTGGTCGATAAATGAAAATTTTTTTATTGTCCCAAAAATGATGCTATTTTATTAAGTAAGTCACACAGATAACGTACATGTATAATAAGTTGAAGAAAGGCCACAATAAAGGCAAAGAGGGCTGTTTTGTAGGACGAGCAATAAAGTCTGAAATTAAAAATTTGGAACACCCCGGCAACATCTCGTTTTTTTTGTCGATAAATGAAAATTTTTTTATTGTAGCAAAAACGATGCTATTTTATTAACTAAGTCACACAGATAACGTACATGTATAATTTGTTGATGAAATGCCACAAGAAAGGAAAGGAGAGCTGTTTTTTAGGACGAGCAGTAAAGTCTGAAATTCAAAATTTGGACCACCCCGGCAGCATCTCGTTATTTTTGTCGATAAATGAAAATTTTTTTATTGTCGCAAAAACGATGCTATTTTATAAAGTAAGTCACACAGATAACGTACATGTATAATTTGTTGATGAAAGGCCACAAGAAAGGTAAAGAGAGCTGTTTTTTAGGACGAGCAATAAAGTCTGAAATTCAAAATTTGGACCACCCCGGCAGCATCTCGTTTTTTTTGTCGATAAATGAAAATTTTTTTATTGTCGCAAAAACGATGCTATTTTATTAAGTAAGTCACACAGATAACGTACATGTATAATTTTTTTGAAGAAAGGCCACAAGAAAGGCAAAGAGAGCTGTTTTTTAGGACGAGCAATAAAGTCTGAAATTCAAAATTTGGACCACCCCGACAGCATCACGTTTTATTGTCGATAAATGAAAATTTTTTTATTGTCGCAAAAACTATGCTATTTTATTAAGTAAGTCACACAGATAACGTACATGTATAATTTGTTGAAGAAAGGCCACAAGAAACCCAAAGAGAGCTGTTTTGTAGGACGAGCAATAAAGTCTGAAATTAAAAATTTAGAACACCCCGGCAACATCTCGTTTTTTTTGTCGATAAATGAAAATTTTTTTATTGTCGCAAAAACGATGCTATTTTATTAACTAAGTCACACAGATAACGTACATGTATAATTTGCTGATGAAATGCCACAAGAAAGGTAAGGAGAGCTGTTTTTTAGGACGAGCAGTAAAGTCTGAAATTCAAAATTTGGACCACCCCGGCAGCATCTCGTTTTTTTTGTCGATAAATGAAAATTTTTTTATTGTCGCAAAAACGATGCTATTTTATTAAGTAAGTCACACAGATAAAGTACATGTATAATTTGTTGATGAAAGGCCACAAGAAAGGTAAAGAGAGCTGTTTTTTTAGGACGAGCAATAAAGTCTGAAATTCAAAATTTGGACCACCCCGGCAGCATCTCGTTTTTTTTGTCGATAAATGAAAATTTTTTTATTGTCCCAAAAATGATGCTATTTTATTAAGTAAGTCACACAGATAACGTACATGTATAATTTGTTGATGAAAGGCCACAAGAAAGGTAAAGAGAGCTGTTTTTTAGGACGAGCAATAAAGTCTGAAATTCAAAATTTGGACCACCCCGGCAGAATCTCGTTTTTTTGGTCGATAAATGAAAATTTTTTTATTGTCCCAAAAATGATGCTATTTTATTAAGTAAGTCACACAGATAACGTACATGTATAATTCGTTGATGAAAGACCACAAGAAAAGTAAGGACAGCTGTTTTTTAAGATGAGCGATAAGGTCTGAAATTCAAAATTTGGACCAGCCCGGCAGCATCTCGTTTTTTTTGTCGATAAATGAAAATTATTTTATAGTCCGAAAAATGATGCTATTTTATTAAGTAAGTGACACAGATAACGTACATGTATAATTTGTTGATGAAATACTACAAGAAAGGTAAAGACAGCTGTTTTTTAGGATGAGCAATAAAGTCTGAAATTCAAAATTTGGACCACCCCGGCAGCATCTCGTTTTTTTTGTCGATAAATGAAAATTTTTTTATTGTCGCAAAAACGATGCTATTTTATTAAGTAAGTCACACAGATAACGTACATGTATAATTTTTTTGAAGAAAGGCCACAAGAAAGGCAAAGAGAGCTGTTTTTTAGGACGAGCAATAAAGTCTGAAATTCAAAATTTGGACCACCCCGACAGCATCACGTTTTATTGTCGATAAATGAAAATTTTTTTATTGTCGCAAAAACTATGCTATTTTATTAAGTAAGTCACACAGATAACGTACATGTATAATTTGTTGAAGAAAGGCCACAATAAAGGCAAAGAGAGCTGTTTTGTAGGACGAGCAATAAAGTCTGAAATTCAAAATTTGGAACACCCCGGCAACATCTCGTTTTTTTTGTCGATAAATGAAAATTTTTTTATTGTCGCAAAAACGATGCTATTTTATTAACTAAGTCACACAGATAACGTACATGTATAATTTGTTGATGAAATGCCACAAGAAAGGTAAGGAGAGCTGTTTTTTAGGACGAGCAGTAAAGTCTGAAATTCAAAATTTGGACCACCCCGGCAGCATCTCGTTTTTTTTGTCGATAAATGAAAATTTTTTTATTGTCGCAAAAACGATGCTATTTTATTAAGTAAGTCACACAGATAAAGTACATGTATAATTTGTTGATGAAAGGCCACAAGAAAGGTAAAGAGAGCTGTTTTTTTAGGACGAGCAATAAAGTCTGAAATTCAAAATTTGGACCACCCCGGCAGCATCTCGTTTTTTTTGTCGATAAATTAAAATTTTTTTATTGTCCCAAAAATGATGCTGTTTTATTAAGTAAGTCACACAGATAACGTACATGTATAATTTGTTGAAGAAAGGCCACAATAAAGGCAAAGAGAGCTGTTTTGTAGGACGAGCAATAAAGTCTGAAATTAAAAATTTAGAACACCCCGGCAACATCTCGTTTTTTTTGTCGATAAATGAAAATTTTTTTATTGTCGCAAAAACGATGCTATTTTATTAACTAAGTCACACAGATAACGTACATGTATAATTTGTTGATGAAATGCCACAAGAAAGGTAAGGAGAGCTGTTTTTTAGGACGAGCAGTAAAGTCTGAAATTCAAAATTTGGACCACCCCGGCAGCATCTCGTTTTTTTTGTCGATAAATGAAAATTTTTTTATTGTCGCAAAAACGATGCTATTTTATTAAGTAAGTCACACAGATAAAGTACATGTATAATTTGTTGATGAAAGGCCACAAGAAAGGTAAAGAGAGCTGTTTTTTTAGGACGAGCAATAAAGTCTGAAATTCAAAATTTGGACCACCCCGGCAGCATCTCGTTTTTTTTGTCGATAAATTAAAATTTTTTTATTGTCCCAAAAATGATGCTATTTTATTAAGTAAGTCACACAGATAACGTACATGTATAATTTGTTGATGAAAGGCCACAAGAAAGGTAAAGAGAGCTGTTTTTTAGGACGAGCAATAAAGTCTGAAATTCAAAATTTGGACCACCCCGGCAGCATCTCGTTTTTTTGGTCGATAAATGAAAATTTTTTTATTGTCCCAAAAATGATGCTATTTTATTAAGTAAGTCACACAGATAACGTACATGTATAATTCGTTGATGAAAGACCACAAGAAAAGTAGGGACAGCTGTTTTTTAAGATGAGCGATAAGGTCTGAAATTCAAAATTTGGACCAGCCCGGCAGCATCTCGTTTTTTTTGTCGATAAATGAAAATTATTTTATAGTCCGAAAAATGATGCTATTTTATTAAGTAAGTGACACAGATAACGTACATGTATAATTTGTTGATGAAATACTACAAGAAAGGTAAAGACAGCTGTTTTTTAGGATGAGCAATAAAGTCTGAAATTCAAAATTTGGACCACCCCGGCAGCATCTCGTTTTTTTTGTCGATAAATGAAAATTTTTTTATTGTCGCAAAAACGATGCTATTTTATTAAGTAAGTCACACAGATAACGTACATGTATAATTTTTTTGAAGAAAGGCCACAAGAAAGGCAAAGAGAGCTGTTTTTTAGGACGAGCAATAAAGTCTGAAATTCAAAATTTGGACCACCCCGACAGCATCACGTTTTATTGTCGATAAATGAAAATTTTTTTATTGTCGCAAAAACTATGCTATTTTATTAAGTAAGTCACACAGATAACGTACATGTATAATTTGTTGAAGAAAGGCCACAATAAAGGCAAAGAGAGCTGTTTTGTAGGACGAGCAATAAAGTCTGAAATTAAAAATTTAGAACACCCCGGCAACATCTCGTTTTTTTTGTCGATAAATGAAAATTTTTTTATTGTCGCAAAAACGATGCTATTTTATTAACTAAGTCACACAGATAACGTACATGTATAATTTGTTGATGAAATGCCACAAGAAAGGTAAGGAGAGCTGTTTTTTAGGACGAGCAATAAAGTCTGAAATTCAAAATTTGGACCACCCCGGCAGCATCTCGTTTTTTTTGTCGATAAATTAAAATTTTTTTATTGTCCCAAAAATGATGCTGTTTTATTAAGTAAGTCACACAGATAACGTACATGTATAATTTGTTGATGAAAGGCCACAAGAAAGGTAAAGAGAGCTGTTTTTTAGGACGAGCAATAAAGTCTGAAATTCAAAATTTGGACCACCCCGGCAGAATCTCATTTTTTTGGTCGATAAATGAAAATTGTTTTATTGTCCCAAAAATGATGCTATTTTATTAAGTAAGTCACACAGATAACGTACATGTATAATTCGTTGATGAAAGACCACAAGAAAAGTAGGGACAGCTGTTTTTTAAGATGAGCGATAAGGTCTGAAATTCAAAATTTGGACCAGCCCGGCAGCATCTCGTTTTTTTTGTCGATAAATGAAAATTATTTTATAGTCCGAAAAATGATGCTATTTTATTAAGTAAGTGACACAGATAACGTACATGTATAATTTGTTGATGAAATACTACAAGAAAGGTAAAGACAGCTGTTTTTTAGGATGAGCAATAAAGTCTGAAATTCAAAATTTGGACCACCCCGGCAGCATCTCGTTTTTTTTGTCGATAAATGAAAATTTTTTTATTGTCGCAAAAACGATGCTATTTTATAAAGTAAGTCACACAGATAACGTACATGTATAATGTGTTGATGAAAGGCCACAAGAAAGGTAAAGAGAGCTGTTTTTTAGGACGAGCAATAAAGTCTGAAATTCAAAATTTGGACCACCCCGGCAGCATCTCGTTTTTTTTGTCGATAAATGAAAATTTTTTTATTGTCGCAAAAACGATGCTATTTTATTAAGTAAGTCACACAGATAACGTACATGTATAATTTCTTTGAAGAAAGGCCACAAGAAAGGCAAAGAGAGCTGTTTTTTAGGACGAGCAATAAAGTCTGAAATTCAAAATTTGGACCACCCCGACAGCATCACGTTTTATTGTCGATAAATGAAAATTTTTTTATTGTCGCAAAAACTATGCTATTTTATTAGGTAAGTCACACAGATAACGTACATGTATAATTTGTTGAAGAAAGGCCACAATAAAGGCAAAGAGAGCTGTTTTGTAGGACGAGCAATAAAGTCTGAAATTAAAAATTTAGAACACCCCGGCAACATCTCGTTTTTTTGTCGATAAATGAAAATTTTTTTATTGTCGCAAAAACGATGCTATTTTATTAACTAAGTCACACAGATAACGTACATGTATAATTTGTTGATGAAATGCCACAAGAAAGGTAAGGAGAGCTGTTTTTTAGGACGAGCAGTAAAGTCTGAAATTCAAAATTTGGACCACCCCGGCAGCATCTCGTTTTTTTTGTCGATAAATGAATATTTTTTTATTGTCCCAAAAACGATGCTATTTTATTAAGTAAGTCACACAGATAAAGTACATGTATAATTTGTTGATGAAAGGCCACAAGAAAGGTAAAGAGAGCTGTTTTTTTAGGACGAGCAATAAAGTCTGAAATTCAAAATTTGGACCACCCCGGCAGCATCTCGTTTTTTTTGTCGATAAATTAAAATTTTTTTATTGTCCCAAAAATGATGCTGTTTTATTAAGTAAGTCACACAGATAACGTACATGTATAATTTGTTGATGAAAGGCCACAAGAAAGGTAAAGAGAGCTGTTTTTTAGGACGAGCAATAAAGTCTGAAATTCAAAATTTGGACCACCCCGGCAGCATCTCGTTTTTTTGGTCGATAAATGAAAATTTTTTTATTGTCCCAAAAATGATGCTATTTTATTAAGTAAGTCACACAGATAACGTACATGTATAATAAGTTGATGAAAGGCCACAAGAAAGGCAAAGAGAGCTGTTTTTTAAGATGAGCGATAAGGTCTGAAATTCAAAATTTGGACCAGCCCGGCAGCATCTCGTTTTTTTTGTCGATAAATGAAAATTATTTTATAGTCCCAAAAATGATGCTATTTTATTAATTAAGTCACACAGATAACGTACATGTATAATTCGTTGATGAAAGACCACAAGAAAAGTAGGGACAGCTGTTTTTTAAGATGAGCGATAAGGTCTGAAATTCAAAATTTGGACCACCCCGGCAGCATCTCGTGTTTTTTGTCGATAAATGAAAATTTTTTTATTGTCCGAAAAATGATGCTATTTTATTAAGTAAGTGACACAGATAACGTACATGTATAATTTGTTGATGAAATACTACAAGAAAGGTAAAGACAGCTGTTTTTTAGGATGAGCAATAAAGTCTGAAATTCAAAATTTGGACCACCCCGGCAGCATCTCGTTTTTTTTGTCGATAAATGATAATTTTTTTATTGTCGCAAAAACGATGCTATTTTATTAAGTAAGTCACACAGATAACGTACATGTATAATTTGTTGATGAAAGGCCACAAGAAAGGCAAAGAGAGCTGTTTTTTAGGACGAGTAATAAAGTCTGAAATTCAAAATTTGGACCACCCCGGCAGCATCTCGTTTTTTTTGTCGATAAATGATAATTTTTTTATTGTCGCAAAAACGATGCTATTTTATTAAGTAAGTCACACAGATAACGTACATGTATAATTCGTTGATGAAAGACCACAAGAAAAGTAGGGACAGCTGTTTTTTAAGATGAGCGATAAGGTCTGAAATTCAAAATTTGGACCACCCCGGCAGCATCTCGTTTTTTTTGTCGATTAATGAAAATATTTTTATTGTCGCAAAAACGATGCTATTTTATTAAGTAAGTCACACAGATAACGTACATGTATAATTTGTTGATGAAAGGCCACAAGAAAGGTAAAGAGAGCTGTTTTTAAGGATGAGCAATAAAGTCTGAAATTCAAAATTTGGACCACCCCGGCAGCATCACGTTTTATTGTCGATAAATGAAAATTTTTTTATTGTCCTAAAAATGATGCTATTTTATTAAGTAAGTCACACAGATAACGTACATGTATAATTTGTTGATGAAAGGCCACAAGAAAGGTAAAGAGAGCTGTTTTTAGGACGAGCAATAAAGTCTGAAATTCAAAATTTGGACCATCCCGGTAGCATTTGGTTTTTTTTGTCGATAAATGAAAATTTTTTTATTGTCCCAAAAATGATGCTATTTTATTAAGTAAGTCACACAGATAACGTACATGTATAATTCGTTGATGAAAGACCACAAGAAAAGTAGGGACAGCTGTTTTTTAAGATGAGCGATAAGGTCTGAAATTCAAAATTTGGACCACCCCGGCAGCATCTCGTTTTTTTTGTCGATTAATGAAAATATTTTTATTGTCGCAAAAACGATGCTATTTTATTAAGTAAGTCACACAGATAACGTACATGTATAATTTGTTGATAAAAGGCCACAAGAAAGGTAAAGAGAGCTGTTTTTTAGGACGAGCAATAAAGTCTGAAATTCAAAATTTGGACCACCCCGGCAGCATCTCGTTTTTTTTGTCGATAAATGAAAATTTTTTTATTGTCGCAGAAACGATGCTATTTTATTAAGTAAGTCACACAGATAACGTACATGTATAATTCGTTGATGAAAGACCACAAGAAAAGTAGGGACAGCTGTTTTTTAAGATGAGCGATAAGGTCTGAAATTCAAAATTTGGACCACCCCGGCAGCATCTCGTTTTTTTTGTCGATAAATGAAAATTTTTTTATTGTCGCAAAAACGATGCTATTTTATTAAGTAAGTCACACAGATAAAGTACATGTATAATTTGTTGATGAAAGGCCACAAGAAAGGTAAAGAGAGCTGTTTTTTTAGGACGAGCAATAAAGTCTGAAATTCAAAATTTGGACCACCCCGGCAGCATCTCGTTTTTTTTGTCGATAAATTAAAATTTTTTTATTGTCCCAAAAATGATGCTGTTTTATTAAGTAAGTCACACAGATAACGTACATGTATAATTTGTTGATGAAAGGCCACAAGAAAGGTAAAGAGAGCTGTTTTTTAGGACGAGCAATAAAGTCTGAAATTCAAAATTTGGACCACCCCGGCAGCATCTCGTTTTTTTGGTCGATAAATGAAAATTTTTTTATTGTCCCAAAAATGATGCTGTTTTATTAAGTAAGTCACACAGATAACGTACATGTATAATTTGTTGATGAAAGGCCACAAGAAAGGTAAAGAGAGCTGTTTTTAAGGATGAGCAATAAAGTCTGAAATTCAAAATTTGGACCACCCCGGCAGCATCTCGTTTTTTTTGTCGATAAATGAAAATTTTTTTATTGTCCCAAAAACGATGCTATTTTATTAAGTAAGTCACACAGATAACGTACATGTATAATTTGTTGATGAAAGGCCACAAGAAAGGTAAAGAGAGCTGTTTTTAAGGATGAGCAATAAAGTCTGAAATTCAAAATTTGGACCACCCCGGCAGCATCTCGTTTTTTTTGTCGATAAATGAAAATTTTTTTATTGTCGCAAAAACGATGCTATTTTATTAAGTAAGTCACACAGATAACGTACATATATAATTTGTTGATGAAAGTCCACAAGAAAGGTAAAGAGAGCTGTTTTTAAGGATGAGCAAAAAAGTCTGAAATTCTAAATTTGGACCACCCCGGCAGCATCTCGTTTTTTTTGTCGATAAATGAAAATTTTTTTATTGTCCCAAAAACGATGCTATTTTATTAAGTAAGTCACACATATAACGTACATGTATAATTTGTTGATGAAATACTACAAGAAAGGTAAAGACAGCTGTTTTTTAGGATGAGCAATAAAGTCTGAAATTCAAAATTTGGACCACCCCGGCAGCATCTCGTTTTTTTTGTCGATAAATGATAATTTTTTTATTGTCGCAAAAACGATGCTATTTTATTAAGTAAGTCACACAGATAACGTACATGTATAATTTGTTGATAAAAGGCCGCAAGAAAGGCACAGAGAGCTGTTTTCTAGGACGAGCAATAAAGTCTGAAATTCAAAATTTGGACCACCCCGGCAGCATCTCGTTTTTTTTGTCGATAAATGAAAATTTTTTTATTGTCGCAAAAACGATGTTATTTAATTAAGTAAGTCACACAGATAACGTACATGTATAATTTGTTGATGAAAGGCCACAAGAAAGGTAAAGAGAGCTGTTTTTTAGGACGAGCAATAAAGTCTGAAATTCAAAATTTGGACCACCCCGGCAGCATCTCGTTTTTTTTGTCGATAAATGAAATTTTTTTTATTGTCGCAAAAACGAAGCTATTTTATTAAGTAAGTCACACAGATAACGTACATGTATAATTTGTTGATGAAATACTACAAGAAAGGTTAAGACAGCTGTTTTTTAGGATGAGCAATAAAGTCTGAAATTCTAAATTTGGACCACCCCGGCAGCATCTCGTTTTTTTTGTCGATAAATGAAAATTTTTTTATTGTCGCAAAAACGATGTTATTTAATTAAGTAAGTCACACAGATAACGTACATGTATAATTTGTTGATGAAAGGCCACAAGAAAGGTAAAGAGAGCTGTTTTTTAGGACGAGCAATAAAGTCTGAAATTCAAAATTTGGACCACCCCGGCAGCATCTCGTTTTTTTTGTCGATAAATGAAATTTTTTTTATTGTCGCAAAAACGATGCTATTTTATTAAGTAAGTCACACAGATAACGTACATGTATAATTTGTTGATGAAATACTACAAGAAAGGTAAAGACAGCTGTTTTTTAGGATGAGCAATAAAGTCTGAAATTCTAAATTTGGACCACCCCGGCAGCATCTCGTTTTTTTTGTCGATAAATGAAAATTTTTTTACTGTCCCAAAAACGATGCTATTTTATTAAGTAAGTCACACATATAACGTACATGTATAATTTGTTGATGAAATACTACAAGAAAGGTAAAGACAGCTGTTTTTTAGGATGAGCAATAAAGTCTGAAATTCTAAATTTGGACCACCCCGGCAGCATCTCGTTTTTTTGTCGATAAATGAAAATTTTTTTATTGTCCCAAAAACGATGCTATTTTATTAAGTAAGTCACACAGATAACGTACATGTATAATTTGTTGAAGAAAGGCCACAAGAAAGGCAAAGAGAGCTGTTTTGAAGGACGAGCAATAAAGTCTGAAATTCAAAATTTGGACCACCCCGGCAGCATCTCGTTTTTTTTGTCGATAAATGATAATTTTTTTATTGTCGCAAAAACGATGCTATTTTATTAAGTAAGTCACACAGATAACGTACATGTATAATTTGTTGATGAAATACTACAAGAAAGGTTAAGACAGCTGTTTTTTAAGATGAGCGATAAGGTCTGAAATTCAAAATTTGGACCATTCCGGCAGCATCTCGTTTTTTTTTGTCGATAAATGAAAATTTTTTTATTGTCCTAAAAATGATGCTATTTTATTAAGTAAGTCACACAGATAACGTACATGTATAATTTGTTGATGAAAGGCCACAAGAAAGGTAAAGAGAGCTGTTTTTTTAGGACGAGCAATAAAGTCTGAAATTCAAAATTTGGACCACCCCGGCAGCATCTCGTTTTTTTTGTCGATAAATGAAAATTTTTTTATTGTCGCAAAAACGATGCTATTTTATTAAGTAAGTGACACAGATAACGTACATGTATAATTTGTTGATGAAAGACCACAAGAAAAGTAGGGACAGCTGTTTTTTAAGATGAGCGATAAGGTCTGAAATTCAAATTTGGACCACCCCGGCAGCATCTCGTTTTTTTTTGTCGATAAATGAAAATTTTTTTATTGTCCCAAAAACGATGCTATTTTATTAAGTAAGTCACACAGATAACGTACATGTATAATTTGTTGATGAAAGGCCACAAGAAATGCAAAGAGAGCTGATTTCTAGGACGAGCAATAAAGACTGAAATTCAAAATTTTGACCACCCCGGCAGCATTTCGTTTTTTTTTGTCGATAAATGAAAATTTTTTTATTGTCCCAAAAACGATGCTATTTTATTAAGTAAGTCACACAGATAACGTACATGTATAATTTGTTGATGAAAGGCCACAAGAAATGCAAAGAGAGCTGTTTTCTAGGACGAGCAATAAAGTCTGAAATTCAAAATTTGGACCACCCCGGCAGCATCTCGTTTTTTTGTCGATAAATGAAAATTTTTTTATTGTCCCAAAAACGATGCTATTTTATTAAGTAAGTCACACAGATAACGTACATGTATAATTTGTTGATGAAAGGCCACAAGAAATGCAAAGAGAGCTGTATTCTAGGACGAGCAATAAAGTCTGAAATTCAAAATTTGGACCACCCCGGCAGCATCTCGTTTTTTTTGTCGATAAATGAAAATTTTTTTATTGTCGCAAAAACGATGCTATTTTATTAAGTAAGTCACACAGATAACGTACATGTATAATTTGTTGATGAAAGGCCACAAGAAATGCAAAGAGAGCTGATTTCTAGGACGAGCAATAAAGACTGAAATTCAAAATTTGGACCACCCCGGCAGCATTTCGTTTTTGTTGTCGATAAATGAAAATTTTTTTATTGTCCCAAAAACGATGCTATTTTATTAAGTAAGTCACACAGATAACGTACATGTATAATTTGTTGATGAAAGGCCACAAGAAATGCAAAGAGAGCTGTTTTTTAGGACGAGCAATAAAGTCTGAAATTCAAAATTTGGACCACCCCGGCAGCATCTCGTTTTTTTTGTCGATAAATGAAAACTTTTTTATTGTCGCAAAAACGATGCTATTTTATTAAGTAAGTGACACAGATAACGTACATGTATAATTTGTTGATGAAAGACCACAAGAAAAGTAGAGACAGCTGTTTTTTAAGATGAGCGATAAGGTCTGAAATTCAAAATTTGGACCACCCCGGCAGCATCTCGTTTTTTTTGTCGATAAATGAAAATTTTTTTATTGTCCCAAAAACGATGCTATTTTATTAAGTGAGTCACACAGATAACGTACATGTATAATTTGTTGATGAAAGGCCACAAGAAATGCAAAGAGAGCTGTTTTCTAGGACGAGCAATAAAGTCTGAAATTCAAAATTTGGACCATCCCGGTAGCATTTCGTTTTTTTTGTCGATAAATGAAAATTTTTTTATTGTCGCAAAAACGATGCTATTTTATTAAGTAAGTCACACAGATAACGTACATGTATAATTTGTTGATGAAATACTACAAGAAAGGTAAAGACAGCTGTTTTTTAGGATGAGCAATAAAGTCTGAAATTCAAAATTTGGACCACCCCGGCAGCATCTCGTTTTTTTTGTCGATAAATGAAAATTTTTTTATTGTCGCAGAAACGATGCTATTTTATTAAGTAAGTCACACAGATAACGTACATGTATAATTTGTTGATGAAAGGCCACAAGAAAGGTAAAGAGAGCTGTTTTTTCGGATGAGCAATAAAGTCTGAAATTCAAAATTTAGACCACCCCGGCAGCATCTCGTTTTTTTTTTCGATAAATGAAAATTTTTTTATTGTCGCAAAAACGATGCTATTTTATTAAGTAAGTGACACAGATAACGTACATGTATAATTTGTTGATGAAAGACCACAAGAAAAGAAGGGACAGCTGTTTTTTAAGATGAGCGATAAGGTCTGAAATTCAAAATTTGGACCACCCCGGCAGCATCTCGTTTTTTTTTGTCGATAAATGAAAATTTTTTTATTGTCCCAAAAACGATGCTATTTTATTAAGTAAGTCACACAGATAACGTACATGTATAATTTGTTGATGAAAGGCCACAAGAAATGCAAGGAGAGTTGTTTTCTAGGACGAGCAATAAAGTCTGAAATTCAAAATTTGGACCACCCCGGCAGCATCTCGTTTTTTTTGTCGATAAATGAAAATTTTTTTATTGTCGCAAAAACGATGCTATTTTATTAAGTAAGTCACACAGATAACGTACATGTATAATTTGTTGATGAAAGGCCACAAGAAAGGCAAAGAGAGCTGTTTTCTAGGACGAGCAATAAAGTCTGAAATTCAAAATTTGGACCACCCCGGCAGCATCTCGTTTTTTTTGTCGATAAATGAAAATTTTTTTATTGTCCCAAAAACGATGCTATTTTATTAAGTAAGTCACACAGATAACGTACATGTATAATTTGTTGATGAAAGGCCACAAGAAAGGCAAAGAGAGCTGTTTTTTAGGACGAGCAATGAAGTCTGAAATTCAAAATTTTATACCATCCCGGTAGCATCTCGTTTTTTTTGTCGATAAATGAAAATTTTTTTATTGTCCCAAAAACGATGCTATTTTATTAAGTAAGTCACACAGATAACGTACATGTATAATTTGTTGATGAAATACTACAAGAAAGGTAAAGACAGCTGTTTTTTAGGATGAGCAATAAAGTCTGAAATTCAAAATTTGGACCACCCCGGCAGCATCTCGTTTTTTTTGTCGATAAATGAAAATTTTTTTATTGTCGCAGAAACGATGCTATTTTATTAAGTAAGTCACACAGATAACGTACATGTATAATTTGTTGATGAAAGGCCACAAGAAAGGCAAAGAGAGCTGTTTTCTAGGACGAGCAATAAAGTCTGAAATTCAAAATTTGGACCACCCCGGCAGCATCTCGTTTTTTTTGTCGATAAATGAAAATTTTTTTATTGTCGCAAAAAACGATGCTATTTTATTAAGTAAGTCACACAGATAACGTACATGTATAATTTGTTGATGAAAGGCCACAAGAAAGGTAAAGAGAGCTGTTTTCTAGGACGAGCAATAAAGTCTGAAATTCAAAATTTGGACCACCCCGGCAGCATTTCGCTTTTTTTGTCGATAAATGAAAATTTTTTTATTGTCCCAAAAACGATGCTATTTTATTAAGTAAGTCACACAGATAACGTACATGTATAATTTGTTGATGAAAGGCCACAAGAAATGCAAAGAGAGCTGTTTTTTAGGACGAGCAATAAAGTCTGAAATTCAAAATTTGGACCATCCCATTGCATTTCGTTTTTTTTGTCGATAAATGAAAATTTTTTTATTGTCCCAAAAACGATGCTATTTTATTAAGTAAGTCACACAGATAACGTACATGTATAATTTGTTGATGAAAGGCCACAAGAAATGCAAGGAGAGCTGTTTTCTAGGACGAGCAATAAAGTCTGAAATTCAAAATTTGGACCACCCCGGCAGCATCTCGTTTTTTTTGTCGATAAATGAAAATTTTTTTATTGTCGCAAAAACGATGCTATTTTATTAAGTAAGTCACACAGATAACGTACATGTATAATTTGTTGATGAAAGGCCACAAGAAAGGTAAAGACAGCTGTTTTTTAGGATGAGCAATAAAGTCTGAAATTCAAAATTTGGACCACCCCGGCAGCATCTCGTTTTTTTTGTCGATAAATGAAAATTTTTTTATTGTCGCAAAAACGATGCTATTTTATTAAGTAAGTCACACAGATAACGTACATGTATAATTTGTTGATGAAAGGCCACAAGAAATGCAAAGAGAGCTGTTTTCTAGGACGAGCAATAAAGTCTGAAATTCAAAATTTGGACCACCCCGGCAGCATTTCGCTTTTTTTGTCGATAAATGAAAATTTTTTTATTGTCCCAAAAACGATGCTATTTTATTAAGTAAGTCACACAGATAACGTACATGTATAATTTGTTGATGAAAGGCCACAAGAAATGCAAAGAGAGCTGATTTCTAGGACGAGCAATAAAGACTGAAATTCAAAATTTGGACCACCCCGGCAGCATTTCGTTTTTCTTGTCGATAAATGAAAATTTTTTTTTTGTCCCAAAAACGATGCTATTTTATTAAGTAAGTCACACAGATAACGTACATGTATAATTTGTTGATGAAAGGCCACAAGAAATGCAAAGAGAGCTGTTTTTTAGGACGAGCAATAAAGTCTGAAATTCAAAATTTGGACCACCCCGGCAGCATCTCGTTTTTTTTGTCGATAAATGAAAACTTTTTTATTGTCGGAAAAACGATGCTATTTTATTAAGTAAGTGACACAGATAACGTACATGTATAATTTGTTGATGAAAGACCACAAGAAAAGTAGAGACAGCTGTTTTTTAAGATGAGCGATAAGGTCTGAAATTCAAAATTTGGACCACCCCGGCAGCATCTCGTTTTTTTTGTCGATAAATGAAAATTTTTTTATTGTCCCAAAAACGATGCTATTTTATTAAGTGAGTCACACAGATAACGTACATGTATAATTTGTTGATGAAAGGCCACAAGAAATGCAAAGAGAGCTGTTTTCTAGGACGAGCAATAAAGTCTGAAATTCAAAATTTGGACCACCCCGGCAGCATCTCGTTTTTTTTGTCGATAAATGAAAATTTTTTTATTGTCGCAAAAACGATGCTATTTTATTAAGTAAGTCACACAGATAACGTACATGTATAATTTGTTGATGAAAGGCCACAAGAAATGCAAAGAGAGCTGTTTTTTAGGACGAGCAATAAAGTCTGAAATTCAAAATTTGGACCATCCCGGTAGCATTTCGTTTTTTTTGTCGATAAATGAAAATTTTTTTATTGTCGCAAAAACGATGCTATTTTATTAAGTAAGTCACACAGATAACGTACATGTATAATTTGTTGATGAAATACTACAAGAAAGGTAAAGACAGCTGTTTTTTAGGATGAGCAATAAAGTCTGAAATTGAAAATTTGGACCACCCCGGCAGCATCTCGTTTTTTTTGTCGATAAATGAAAATTTTTTTATTGTCGCGAAACGATGCTATTTTATTAAGTAAGTCACACAGATAACGTACATGTATAATTTGTTGATGAAATACTACAAGAAAGGTAAAGACAGCTGTTTTTTCGGATGAGCAATAAAGTCTGAAATTCAAAATTTAGACCACCCCGGCAGCATCTCGTTTTTTTTTTCGATAAATGAAAATTTTTTTATTGTCGCAAAAACGATGCTATTTTATTAAGTAAGTGACACAGATAACGTACATGTATAATTTGTTGATGAAAGACCACAAGAAAAGAAGGGACAGCTGTTTTTTAAGATGAGCGATAAGGTCTGAAATTCAAAATTTGGACCACCCCGGCAGCATCTCGTTTTTTTTGTCGATAAATGAAAATTTTTTTATTGTCCCAAAAACGATGCTATTTTATTAAGTAAGTCACACAGATAACGTACATGTATAATTTGTTGATGAAAGGCCACAAGAAATGCAAGGAGAGTTGTTTTCTAGGACGAGCAATAAAGTCTGAAATTCAAAATTTGGACCACCCCGGCAGCATCTCGTTTTTTTTGTCGATAAATGAAAATTTTTTTATTGTCGCAAAAACGATGCTATTTTATTAAGTAAGTCACACAGATAACGTACATGTATAATTTGTTGATGAAAGGCCACAAGAAAGGCAAAGAGAGCTGTTTTCTAGGACGAGCAATAAAGTCTGAAATTCAAAATTTGGACCACCCCGGCAGCATCTCGTTTTTTTTGTCGATAAATGAAAATTTTTTTATTGTCCCAAAAACGATGCTATTTTATTAAGTAAGTCACACAGATAACGTACATGTATAATTTGTTGATGAAAGGCCACAAGAAAGGCAAAGAGAGCTGTTTTTTAGGACGAGCAATGAAGTCTGAAATTCAAAATTTTATACCATCCCGGTAGCATTTCGTTTTTTTTGTCGATAAATGAAAATTTTTTTATTGTCCCAAAAACGATGCTATTTTATTAAGTAAGTCACACAGATAACGTACATGTATAATTTGTTGATGAAATACTACAAGAAAGGTAAAGACAGCTGTTTTTTAGGATGAGCAATAAAGTCTGAAATTCAAAATTTGGACCACCCCGGCAGCATCTCGTTTTTTTTGTCGATAAATGAAAATTTTTTTATTGTCGCAGAAACGATGCTATTTTATTAAGTAAGTCACACAGATAACGTACATGTATAATTTGTTGATGAAAGGCCACAAGAAATGCAAAGAGAGCTGTTTTCTAGGACGAGCAATAAAGTCTGAAATTCAAAATTTGGACCACCCCGGCAGCATCTCGTTTTTTTTGTCGATAAATGATAATTTTTTTATTGTCGCAAAAACGATGCTATTTTATTAAGTAAGTCACACAGATAACGTACATGTATAATTTGTTGATGAAAGGCCACAAGAAATGCAAAGAGAGCTGTTTTCTAGGACGAGCAATAAAGTCTGAAATTCAAAATTTGGACCATCCCATTAGCATTTCGTTTTTTTTGTCGATAAATGAAAATTTTTTTATTGTCCCAAAAACGATGCTATTTTATTAAGTAAGTCACACAGATAACGTACATGTATAATTTGTTGATGAAAGGCCACAAGAAATGCAAGGAGAGCTGTTTTCTAGGACGAGCAATAAAGTCTGAAATTCAAAATTTGGACCACCCCGGCAGCATCTCGTTTTTTTTGTCGATAAATGAAAATTTTTTTATTGTCGCAAAAACGATGCTATTTTATTAAGTAAGTCACACAGATAACGTACATGTATAATTTGTTGATGAAAGGCCACAAGAAAGGTAAAGACAGCTGTTTTTTAGGATGAGCAATAAAGTCTGAAATTCAAAATTTGGACCACCCCGGCAGCATCTCGTTTTTTTTGTCGATAAATGAAAATTTTTTTATTGTCGCAAAAACGATGCTATTTTATTAAGTAAGTCACACAGATAACGTACATGTATAATTTGTTGATGAAAGGCCACAAGAAATGCAAAGAGAGCTGTTTTCTAGGACGAGCAATAAAGTCTGAAATTCAAAATTTGGACCACCCCGGCAGCATTTCGCTTTTTTTGTCGATAAATGAAAATTTTTTTATTGTCCCAAAAACGATGCTATTTTATTAAGTAAGTCACACAGATAACGTACATGTATAATTTGTTGATGAAAGGCCACAAGAAATGCAAAGAGAGCTGTTTTTTAGGACGAGCAATAAAGTCTGAAATTCAAAATTTGGACCATCCCATTAGCATTTCGTTTTTTTTGTCGATAAATGAAAATTTTTTTATTGTCCCAAAAACGATGCTATTTTATTAAGTAAGTCACACAGATAACGTACATGTATAATTTGTTGATGAAAGGCCACAAGAAATGCAAAGAGAGCTGTTTTTTAGGACGAGCAATAAAGTCTGAAATTCAAATTTTGGACCATCCCGGTAGCATTTCGTTTTTTTTGTCGATAAATGAAGATTTTTTTATTGTCCCAAAAACGATGCTATTTTATTAAGCAAGTCACACAGATAACGTACATGTATAATTTGTTGATGAAATACTACAAGAAAGGTAAAGACAGCTGTTTTTTAGGATGAGCAATAATGTCTGAAATTCAAAATTTGGACCACCCCGGCAGCATCTCGTTTTTTTTGTCGATAAATGAAAATTTTTTTATTGTCGCAGAAACGATGCTATTTTATTAAGTAAGTCACACAGATAACGTACATGTATAATTTGTTGATGAAAGGCCACAAGAAAGGTAAAGAGAGCTGTTTTTAAGGATGAGCAATAAAGTCTGAAATTCAAAATTTGGACCACCCCGGCAGCATCTCGTTTTTTTGTCGATAAATGAAAATTTTTTTATTGTCCCAAAAATGATGCTATTTTATTAAGTAAGTCACACAGATAACGTACATGTATAATTTGTTGATGAAAGGCCACAAGAAAGGTAAAGAGAGCTGTTTTTTAGGACGAGCAATAAAGTCTGAAATTCAAAATTTGGACCATCCCGGTAGCATTTCGTTTTTTTTGTCGATAAATGAAAATTTTTTTATTGTCCCAAAAATGATGCTATTTTATTAAGTAAGTCACACAGATAACGTACATGTATAATTTGTTGATGAAAGGCCACAAGAAAGGTAAAGAGAGCTGTTTTTTAGGACGAGCAATAAAGTCTGAAATTCAAAATTTGGACCACCCCGGCAGCATCTCGTTTTTTTTGTCGATAAATGAAAATTTTTTTATTGTCGCAAAAACGATGCTATTTTATTAAGTAAGTCACACAGATAACGTACATGTATAATTTGTTGATGAAAGACCACAAGAAAAGTAGGGACAGCTGTTTTTTAAGATGAGCGATAAGGTCTGAAATTCAAAATTTGGACCACCCCGGCAGCATCTCGTTTTTTTTGTCGATAAATGAAAATTTTTTTATTGTCCCAAAAACGATGCTATTTTATTAAGTGAGTCACACAGATAACGTACATGTATAATTTGTTGATGAAAGGCCACAAGAAATGCAAAGAGAGCTGTTTTCTAGGACGAGCAATAAAGTCTGAAATTCAAAATTTGGACCACCCCGGTAGCATCTCGTTTTTTTTGTCGATAAATGAAAATTTTTTTATTGTCGCAAAAACGATGCTATTTTATTAAGTAAGTCACACAGATAACGTACATGTATAATTTGTTGATGAAAGGCCACAAGAAATGCAAAGAGAGCTGTTTTCTAGGACGAGCAATAAAGTCTGAAATTCAAAATTTGGACCACCCCGGCAGCATTTCGTTTTTTTTGTCGATAAATGAAAATTTTTTTATTGTCCCAAAAACGATGCTATTTTATTAAGTAAGTCACACAGATAACGTACATGTATAATTTGTTGATGAAAGGCCACAAGAAATGCAAAGAGAGCTGTTTTCTAGGACGAGCAATAAAGTCTGAAATTCAAAATTTGGACCACCCCGGTAGCATCTCGTTTTTTTTGTCGATAAATGAAAATTTTTTTATTGTCCCAAAAACGATGCTATTTTATTAAGTAAGTCACACAGATAACGTACATGTATAATTTGTTGATGAAATACTACAAGAAAGGTTAAGACAGCTGTTTTTTAGGATGAGCAATAAAGTCTGAAATTCAAAATTTGGACCACCCCGGCAGCATCTCGTTTTTTTTGTCGATAAATGAAAATTTTTTTATTGTCGCAAAAACGATGCTATTTTATTAAGTAAGTCACACAGATAACGTACATGTATAATTTGTTGATGAAAGGCCACAGGAAATGCAAAGAGAGCTGTTTTCTAGGACGAGCAATAAAGTCTGAAATTCAAAATTTGGACCACCCCGGCAGCATCTCGTTTTTTTTGTCGATAAATGAAAATTTTTTTATTGTCGCAAAAACGATGCTATTTTATTAAGTAAGTCACACAGATAACGTACATGTATAATTTGTTGATGAAAGGCCACAAGAAATGCAAAGAGAGCTGTTTTCTAGGACGAGCAATAAAGTCTGAAATTCAAAATTTGGACCACCCCGGCAGCATTTCGCTTTTTTTGTCGATAAATGAAAATTTTTTTATTGTCCCAAAAACGATGCTATTTTATTAAGTAAGTCACACAGATAACGTACATGTATAATTTGTTGATGAAAGGCCACAAGAAATGCAAAGAGAGCTGTTTTTTAGGACGAGCAATAAAGTCTGAAATTCAAAATTTGGACCATCCCATTAGCATTTCGTTTTTTTTGTCGATAAATGAAAATTTTTTTATTGTCCCAAAAACGAAGCTATTTTATTAAGTAAGTCACACAGATAACGTACATGTATAATTTGTTGATGAAAGGCCACAAGAAATGCAAAGAGAGCTGTTTTCTAGGACGAGCAATAAAGTCTGAAATTCAAAATTTGGACCACCCCGGCAGCATCTCGTTTTTTTTTCGATAAATGAAAATTTTTTTATTGTCGCAAAAACGATGCTATTTTATTAAGTAAGTCACACAGATAACGTACATGTATAATTTGTTGATGAAAGGCCACAAGAAAGGTAAAGACAGCTGTTTTTTAGGATGAGCAATAATGTCTGAAATTCAAAATTTGGACCACCCCGGCAGCATCTCGTTTTTTTTTGTCGATAAATGAAAATTTTTTTATTGTCGCAAAAACGATGCTATTTTATTAAGTAAGTCACACAGATAACGTACATGTATAATTTGTTGATGAAAGGCCACAAGAAATGCAAAGAGAGCTGTTTTCTAGGACGAGCAATAAAGTCTGAAATTCAAAATTTGGACCACCCCGGCAGCATTTCGTTTTTTTTTGTCGATAAATGAAAATTTTTTTATTGTCCCAAAAACGATGCTATTTTATTAAGTAAGTCACACAGATAACGTACATGTATAATTTGTTGATGAAAGGCCACAAGAAATGCAAAGAGAGCTGTTTTCTAGGACGAGCAATAAAGTCTGAAATTCAAAATTTGGACCACCCCGGCAGCATCTCGTTTTTTTTGTCGATAAATGAAAATTTTTTTATTGTCCCAAAAACGATGCTATTTTATTAAGTAAGTCACACAGATAACGTACATGTATAATTTGTTGATGAAATACTAGAAGAAAGGTTAAGACAGCTGTTTTTTAGGATGAGCAATAAAGTCTGAAATTCAAAATTTGGACCACCCCGGCAGCATCTCGTTTTTTTTGTCGATAAATGAAAATTTTTTTATTGTCGTAAAAACGATGCTATTTTATTAAGTAAGTCACACAGATAACGTACATGTATAATTTGTTGATGAAAGGCCACAGGAAATGCAAAGAGAGCTGTTTTCTAGGACGAGCAATAAAGTCTGAAATTCAAAATTTGGACCACCCCGGCAGCATCTCGTTTTTTTTGTCGATAAATGAAAATTTTTTTATTGTCGCAAAAACGATGCTATTTTATTAAGTAAGTCACACAGATAACGTACATGTATAATTTGTTGATGAAAGGCCACAAGAAAGGCAAAGAGAGCTGTTTTCTAGGACGAGCAATAAAGTCTGAAATTCAAAATTTGGACCACCCCGGCAGCATTTCGCTTTTTTTTGTCGATAAATGAAAATTTTTTTATTGTCCCAAAAACGATGCTATTTTATTAAGTAAGTCACACAGATAACGTACATGTATAATTTGTTGATGAAAGGCCACAAGAAATGCAAAGAGAGCTGTTTTTTAGGACGAGCAATAAAGTCTGAAATTCAAAATTTGGACCATCCCATTAGCATTTCGTTTTTTTTGTCGATAAATGAAAATTTTTTTATTGTCCCAAAAACGAAGCTATTTTATTAAGTAAGTCACACAGATAACGTACATGTATAATTTGTTGATGAAAGACCACAAGAAATGCAAGGAGAGCTGTTTTCTAGGACGAGCAATAAAGTCTGAAATTCAAAATTTGGACCACCCCGGCAGCATCTCGTTTTTTTTTCGATAAATGAAAATTTTTTTATTGTCGCAAAAACGATGCTATTTTATTAAGTAAGTCACACAGATAACGTACATGTATAATTTGTTGATGAAAGGCCACAAGAAAGGTAAAGACAGCTGTTTTTTAGGATGAGCAATAATGTCTGAAATTCAAAATTTGGACCACCCCGGCAGCATCTCGTTTTTTTTGTCGATAAATGAAAATTTTTTTATTGTCGCAAAAACGATGCTATTTTATTAAGTAAGTCACACAGATAACGTACATGTATAATTTGTTGATGAAAGGCCACAAGAAATGCAAAGAGAGCTGTTTTCTAGGACGAAATTCAAAATTTGGACCACCCCGGCAGCATCTCGTTTTTTTTGTCGATAAATGAAAATTTTTTTATTGTCGCAAAAACGATGCTATTTTATTAAGTAAGTCACACAGATAACGTACATGTATAATTTGTTGATGAAAGGCCACAAGAAATGCAAAGAGAGCTGTTTTTTAGGACGAGCAATAAAGTCTGAAATTCAAAATTTGGACCATCCCGGTAGCATTTCGTTTTTTTTGTCGATAAATGAAAATTTTTTTATTGTCGCAAAAACGATGCTATTTTATTAAGTAAGTCACACAGATAACGTACATGTATAATTTGTTGATGAAATACTACAAGAAAGGTAAAGACAGCTGTTTTTTAGGATGAGCAATAAAGTCTGAAATTGAAAATTTGGACCACCCCGGCAGCATCTCGTTTTTTTTGTCGATAAATGAAAATTTTTTTATTGTCGCAAAAACGATGCTATTTTATTAAGTAAGTCACACAGATAACGTACATGTATAATTTGTTGATGAAATACTACAAGAAAGGTAAAGACAGCTGTTTTTTCGGATGAGCAATAAAGTCTGAAATTCAAAATTTAGACCACCCCAGCAGCATCTCGTTTTTTTTTTCGATAAATGAAAATTTTTTTATTGTCGCAAAAACGATGCTATTTTATTAAGTAAGTGACACAGATAACGTACATGTATAATTTGTTGATGAAAGACCACAAGAAAAGAAGGGACAGCTGTTTTTTAAGATGAGCGATAAGGTCTGAAATTCAAAATTTGGACCACCCCGGCAGCATCTCGTTTTTTTTGTCGATAAATGAAAATTTTTTTATTGTCCCAAAAACGATGCTATTTTATTAAGTAAGTCACACAGATAACGTACATGTATAATTTGTTGATGAAAGGCCACAAGAAATGCAAGGAGAGTTGTTTTCTAGGACGAGCAATAAAGTCTGAAATTCAAAATTTGGACCACCCCGGCAGCATCTCGTTTTTTTTGTCGATAAATGAAAATTTTTTTATTGTCGCAAAAACGATGCTATTTTATTAAGTAAGTCACACAGATAACGTACATGTATAATTTGTTGATGAAAGGCCACAAGAAAGGCAAAGAGAGCTGTTTTCTAGGACGAGCAATAAAGTCTGAAATTCAAAATTTGGACCACCCCGGCAGCATCTCGTTTTTTTTGTCGATAAATGAAAATTTTTTTATTGTCCCAAAAACGATGCTATTTTATTAAGTAAGTCACACAGATAACGTACATGTATAATTTGTTGATGAAAGGCCACAAGAAATGCAAAGAGAGCTGTTTTTTAGGACGAGCAATGAAGTCTGAAATTCAAAATTTTATACCATCCCGGTAGCATTTCTTTTTTTTTGTCGATAAATGAAAATTTTTTTATTGTCCCAAAAACGATGCTATTTTATTAAGTAAGTCACACAGATAACGTACATGTATAATTTGTTGATGAAATACTACAAGAAAGGTAAAGACAGCTGTTTTTTAGGATGAGCAATAAAGTCTGAAATTCAAAATTTGGACCACCCCGGCAGCATCTCGTTTTTTTTGTCGATAAATGAAAATTTTTTTATTGTCGCAGAAACGATGCTATTTTATTAAGTAAGTCACACAGATAACGTACATGTATAATTTGTTGATGAAAGGCCACAAGAAAGGCAAAGAGAGCTGTTTTCTAGGACGAGCAATAAAGTCTGAAATTCAAAATTTGGACCACCCCGGCAGCATCTCGTTTTTTTTGTCGATAAATGAAAATTTTTTTATTGTCGCAAAAACGATGCTATTTTATTAAGTAAGTCACACAGATAACGTACATGTATAATTTGTTGATGAAAGGCCACAAGAAAGGCACAGAGAGCTGTTTTCTAGGACGAGTAATAAAGTCTGAAATTCAAAATTTGGACCATCCCATTAGCATTTCGTTTTTTTTGTCGATAAATGAAAATTTTTTTATTGTCCCAAAAACGATGCTATTTTATTAAGTAAGTCACACAGATAACGTACATGTATAATTTGTTGATGAAAGGCCACAAGAAAGGTAACGAGAGCTGTTTTCTAGGACGAGCAATAAAGTCTGAAATTCAAAATTTGGACCACCCCGGCAGCATCTCGTTTTTTTTGTCGATAAATGAAAATTTTTTTATTGTCGCAAAAACGATGCTATTTTATTAAGTAAGTCACACAGATAACGTACATGTATAATTTGTTGATGAAAGGCCACAAGAAAGGTAAAGAGAGCTGTTTTTTAGGATGAGCAATAAAGTCTGAAATTCAAAATTTGGACCACCCCGGCAGCATCTCGTTTTTTTTGTCGATAAATGAAAATTTTTTTATTGTCGCAAAAACGATGCTATTTTATTAAGTAAGTCACACAGATAACGTACATGTATAATTTGTTGATGAAAGGCCACAAGAAATGCAAAGAGAGCTGTTTTCTAGGACGAGCAATAAAGTCTGAAATTCAAAATTTGGACCACCCCGGCAGCATTTCGCTTTTTTTGTCGATAAATGAAAATTTTTTTATTGTCCCAAAAACGATGCTATTTTATTAAGTAAGTCACACAGATAACGTACATGTATAATTTGTTGATGAAAGGCCACAAGAAATGCAAAGAGAGCTGTTTTTTAGGACGAGCAATAAAGTCTGAAATTCAAAATTTGGACCATCCCATTAGCATTTCGTTTTTTTTGTCGATAAATGAAAATTTTTTTATTGTCCCAAAAACGATGCTATTTTATTAAGTAAGTCACACAGATAACGTACATGTATAATTTGTTGATGAAAGGCCACAAGAAATGCAAAGAGAGCTGTTTTTTAGGACGAGCAATAAAGTCTGAAATTCAAATTTTGGACCATCCCGGTAGCATTTCGTTTTTTTTGTCGATAAATGAAGATTTTTTTATTGTCCCAAAAACGATGCTATTTTATTAAGCAAGTCACACAGATAACGTACATGTATAATTTGTTGATGAAATACTACAAGAAAGGTAAAGACAGCTGTTTTTTAGGATGAGCAATAATGTCTGAAATTCAAAATTTGGACCACCCCGGCAGCATCTCGTTTTTTTTGTCGATAAATGAAAATTTTTTTATTGTCGCAAAAACGATGCTATTTTATTAAGTAAGTCACACAGATAACGTACATGTATAATTTGTTGATGAAAGGCCACAAGAAAGGTAAAGAGAGCTGTTTTTAAGGATGAGCAATAAAGTCTGAAATTCAAAATTTGGACCACCCCGGCAGCATCTCGTTTTTTTGTCGATAAATGAAAATTTTTTTATTGTCCCAAAAATGATGCTATTTTATTAAGTAAGTCACACATATAACGTACATGTATAATTTGTTGATGAAAGGCCACAAGAAAGGTAAAGAGAGCTGTTTTTTAGGACGAGCAATAAAGTCTGAAATTCAAAATTTGGACCATCCCGGTAGCATTTCGTTTTTTTTGTCGATAAATGAAAATTTTTTTATTGTCCCAAAAATGATGCTATTTTATTAAGTAAGTCACACAGATAACGTACATGTATAATTTGTTGATGAAAGGCCACAAGAAAGGTAAAGAGAGCTGTTTTTTAGGACGAGCAATAAAGTCTGAAATTCAAAATTTGGACCACCCCGGCAGCATCTCGTTTTTTTTGTCGATAAATGAAAATTTTTTTATTGTCGCAAAAACGATGCTATTTTATTAAGTAAGTCACACAGATAACGTACATGTATAATTTGTTGATGAAAGACCACAAGAAAAGTAGGGACAGCTGTTTTTTAAGATGAGCGATAAGGTCTGAAATTCAAAATTTGGACCACCCCGGCAGCATCTCGTTTTTTTTGTCGATAAATGAAAATTTTTTTATTGTCCCAAAAATGATGCTATTTTATTAAGTGAGTCACACAGATAACGTACATGTATAATTTGTTGATGAAAGGCCACAAGAAATGCAAAGAGAGCTGTTTTCTAGGACGAGCAATAAAGTCTGAAATTCAAAATTTGGACCACCCCGGTAGCATCTCGTTTTTTTTGTCGATAAATGAAAATTTTTTTATTGTCGCAAAAACGATGCTATTTTATTAAGTAAGTCACACAGATAACGTACATGTATAATTTGTTGATGAAAGGCCACAAGAAATGCAAAGAGAGCTGTTTTCTAGGACGAGCAATAAAGTCTGAAATTCAAAATTTGGACCACCCCGGCAGCATTTCGTTTTTTTTGTCGATAAATGAAAATTTTTTTATTGTCCCAAAAACGATGCTATTTTATTAAGTAAGTCACACAGATAACGTACATGTATAATTTGTTGATGAAAGGCCACAAGAAATGCAAAGAGAGCTGTTTTCTAGGACGAGCAATAAAGTCTGAAATTCAAAATTTGGACCACCCCGGTAGCATCTCGTTTTTTTTGTCGATAAATGAAAATTTTTTTATTGTCCCAAAAACGATGCTATTTTATTAAGTAAGTCACACAGATAACGTACATGTATAATTTGTTGATGAAATACTAGAAGAAAGGTTAAGACAGCTGTTTTTTAGGATGAGCAATAAAGTCTGAAATTCAAAATTTGGACCACCCCGGCAGCATCTCGTTTTTTTTGTCGATAAATGAAAATTTTTTTATTGTCGCGAAACGATGCTATTTTATTAAGTAAGTCACACAGATAACGTACATGTATAATTTGTTGATGAAAGGCCACAGGAAATGTAAAGAGAGCTGTTTTCTAGGACGAGCAATAAAGTCTGAAATTCAAAATTTGGACCACCCCGGCAGCATCTCGTTTTTTTTGTCGATAAATGAAAATTTTTTTATTGTCGCAAAAACGATGCTATTTTATTAAGTAAGTCACACAGATAACGTACATGTATAATTTGTTGATGAAAGGCCACAAGAAAGGCAAAGAGAGCTGTTTTCTAGGACGAGCAATAAAGTCTGAAATTCAAAATTTGGACCACCCCGGCAGCATTTCGCTTTTTTTGTCGATAAATGAAAATTTTTTTATTGTCCCAAAAACGATGCTATTTTATTAAGTAAGTCACACAGATAACGTACATGTATAATTTGTTGATGAAAGGCCACAAGAAAGGTAAAGAGAGCTGTTTTTTAGGACGAGCAATAAAGTCTGAAATTCAAAATTTGGACCATCCCATTAGCATTTCGTTTTTTTTGTCGATAAATGAAAATTTTTTTATTGTCCCAAAAACGAAGCTATTTTATTAAGTAAGTCACACAGATAACGTACATGTATAATTTGTTGATGAAAGGCCACAAGAAATGCAAGGAGAGCTGTTTTCTAGGACGAGCAATAAAGTCTGAAATTCAAAATTTGGACCACCCCGGCAGCATCTCGTTTTTTTTTCGATAAATGAAAATTTTTTTATTGTCGCAAAAACGATGCTATTTTATTAAGTAAGTCACACAGATAACGTACATGTATAATTTGTTGATGAAAGGCCACAAGAAAGGTAAAGACAGCTGTTTTTTAGGATGAGCAATAATGTCTGAAATTCAAAATTTGGACCACCCCGGCAGCATCTCGTTTTTTTTGTCGATAAATGAAAATTTTTTTATTGTCGCAAAAACGATGCTATTTTATTAAGTAAGTCACACAGATAACGTACATGTATAATTTGTTGATGAAAGGCCACAAGAAATGCAAAGAGAGCTGTTTTCTAGGACGAGCAATAAAGTCTGAAATTCAAAATTTGGACCACCCCGGCAGCATTTCGCTTTTTTTGTCGATAAATGAAAATTTTTTTATTGTCCCAAAAACGATGCTATTTTATTAAGTAAGTCACACAGATAACGTACATGTATAATTTGTTGATGAAAGGCCACAAGAAATGCAAAGAGAGCTGTTTTTTAGGACGAGCAATAAAGTCTGAAATTCAAAATTTGGACCATCCCATTAGCATTTCGTTTTTTTTGTCGATAAATGAAAATTTTTTTATTGTCCCAAAAACGATGCTATTTTATTAAGTAAGTCACACAGATAACGTACATGTATAATTTGTTGATGAAAGGCCACAAGAAAGGTAAAGAGAGCTGTTTTTTTAGGACGAGCAATAAAGTCTGAAATTCAAATTTTGGACCATCCCGGTAGCATTTCGTTTTTTTTGTCGATAAATGAAGATTTTTTTATTGTCCCAAAAACGATGCTATTTTATTAAGCAAGTCACACAGATAACGTACATGTATAATTTGTTGATGAAATACTACAAGAAAGGTAAAGACAGCTGTTTTTTAGGATGAGCAATAATGTCTGAAATTCAAAATTTGGACCACCCCGGCAGCATCTCGTTTTTTTTGTCGATAAATGAAAATTTTTTTATTGTCCCAAAAACGATGCTATTTTATTAAGCAAGTCACACAGATAACGTACATGTATAATTTGTTGATGAAAGGCCACAAGAAAGGTAAAGAGAGCTGTTTTTAAGGATGAGCAATAAAGTCTGAAATTCAAAATTTGGACCACCCCGGCAGCATCTCGTTTTTTTGTCGATAAATGAAAATTTTTTTATTGTCCCAAAAATGATGCTATTTTATTAAGTAAGTCACACAGATAACGTACATGTATAATTTGTTGATGAAAGGCCACAAGAAAGGTAAAGAGAGCTGTTTTTTAGGACGAGCAATAAAGTCTGAAATTCAAAATTTGGACCATCCCGGTAGCATTTCGTTTTTTTTGTCGATAAATGAAAATTTTTTTATTGTCCCAAAAATGATGCTATTTTATTAAGTAAGTCACACAGATAACGTACATGTATAATTTGTTGATGAAAGGCCACAAGAAAGGTAAAGAGAGTTTTTTTTTTAGGACGAGCAATAAAGTCTGAAATTCAAAATTTGGACCACCCCGGCAGCATCTCGTTTTTTTTGTCGATAAATGAAAATTTTTTTATTGTCGCAAAAACGATGCTATTTTATTAAGTAAGTCACACAGATAACGTACATGTATAATTTGTTGATGAAAGACCACAAGAAAAGTAGGGACAGCTGTTTTTTAAGATGAGCGATAAGGTCTGAAATTCAAAATTTGGACCACCCCGGCAGCATCTCGTTTTTTTTGTCGATAAATGAAAATTTTTTTATTGTCCCAAAAACGATGCTATTTTATTAAGTGAGTCACACAGATAACGTACATGTATAATTTGTTGATGAAAGGCCACAAGAAATGCAAAGAGAGCTGTTTTCTAGGACGAGCAATAAAGTCTGAAATTCAAAATTTGGACCACCCCGGTAGCATCTCGTTTTTTTTGTCGATAAATGAAAATTTTTTTATTGTCGCAAAAACGATGCTATTTTATTAAGTAAGTCACACAGATAACGTACATGTATAATTTGTTGATGAAAGGCCACAAGAAATGCAAAGAGAGCTGTTTTCTAGGACGAGCAATAAAGTCTGAAATTCAAAATTTGGACCACCCCGGCAGCATTTCGTTTTTTTTGTCGATAAATGAAAATTTTTTTATTGTCCCAAAAACGATGCTATTTTATTAAGTAAGTCACACAGATAACGTACATTTATAATTTGTTGATGAAAGGCCACAAGAAATGCAAAGAGAGCTGTTTTTTAGGACGAGCAATAAAGTCTGAAATTCAAAATTTGGACCATCCCGGTAGCATTTCGTTTTTTTTGTCGATAAATGAAAATTTTTTTTATTGTCCCAAAAACGATGCTATTTTATTAAGTAAGTCACACAGATAACGTACATGTATAATTTGTTGATGAAAGGCCACAAGAAATGCAAAGAGAGCTGTTTTTTAGGACGAGCAATAAAGTCTGAAATTCAAAATTTGGACCATCCCGGTAGCATTTCGTTTTTTTTTGTCGATAAATGAAAATTTTTTTATTGTCCCAAAAACGATGCTATTTTATTAAGTAAGTCACACAGATAACGTACATGTATAATTTGTTGATGAAAGGCCACAAGAAATGCAAAGAGAGCTGTTTTCTAGGACGAGCAATAAAGTCTGAAATTCAAAATTTGGACCACCCCGGCAGCATTTCGTTTTTTTTTGTCGATAAATGAAAATTTTTTTATTGTCCCAAAAACGATGCTATTTTATTAAGTAAGTCACACAGATAACGTACATTTATAATTTGTTGATGAAAGGCCACAAGAAATGCAAAGAGAGCTGTTTTTTAGGACGAGCAATAAAGTCTGAAATTCAAAATTTGGACCATCCCGGTAGCATTTCGTTTTTTTTGTCGATAAATGAAAATTTTTTTATTGTCCCAAAAACGATGCTATTTTATTAAGTAAGTCACACAGATAACGTACATGTATAATTTGTTGATGAAAGGCCACAAGAAATGCAAAGAGAGCTGTTTTTTAGGACGAGCAATAAAGTCTGAAATTCAAAATTTGGACCATCCCGGTAGCATTTCGTTTTTTTTTGTCGATAAATGAAAATTTTTTTATTGTCCCAAAAACGATGCTATTTTATTAAGTAAGTCACACAGATAACGTACATGTATAATTTGTTGATGAAATACTACAAGAAAGGTAAAGACAGCTGTTTTTTAGGATGAGCAATAAAGTCTGAAATTCAAAATTTGGACCACCCGGCAGCATCTCGTTTTTTTTGTCGATAAATGAAAATTTTTTTATTGTCGCAAAAACGATGCTATTTTATTAAGTAAGTGACACAGATAACGTACATGTATAATTTGTTGATGAAAGACCACAAGAAAAGAAGGGACAGCTGTTTTTTAAGATGAGCGATAAGGTCTGAAATTCAAAATTTGGACCACCCCGGCAGCATCTCGTTTTTTTTGTCGATAAATGAAAATTTTTTTATTGTCCCAAAAATGATGCTATTTTATTAAGTAAGTCACACATATAACGTACATGTATAATTTGTTGATGAAAGGCCACAAGAAAGGTAAAGAGAGCTGTTTTTTAGGACGAGCAATAAAGTCTGAAATTCAAAATTTGGACCATCCCGGTAGCATTTCGTTTTTTTTGTCGATAAATGAAAATTTTTTTATTGTCCCAAAAATGATGCTATTTTATTAAGTAAGTGACACAGATAACGTACATGTATAATTTGTTGATGAAAGACCACAAGAAAAGAAGGGACAGCTGTTTTTTAAGATGAGCGATAAGGTCTGAAATTCAAAATTTGGACCACCCCGGCAGCATCTCGTTTTTTTTTGTCGATAAATGAAAATTTTTTTATTGTCCCAAAAATGATGCTATTTTATTAAGTAAGTCACACAGATAACGTACATGTATAATTTTTTGATGAAAGGCCACAAGAAATGCAAAGAGAGCTGTTTTCTAGGACGAGCAATAAAGTCTGAAATTCAAAATTTGGACCACCCCGGCAGCATCTCGTTTTTTTTTCGATAAATGAAAATTTTTTTATTGTCGCAAAAACGATGCTATTTATTAAGTAAGTCACACAGATAACGTACATGTATAATTTGTTGATGAAAGGCCACAAGAAATGCAAAGAGAGCTGTTTTCTAGGACGAGCAATAAAGTCTGAAATTCAAAATTTGGACCACCCCCGGCAGCATTTCGTTTTTTTTTTCGATAAATGAAAATTTTTTTATTGTCGCAGAAACGATGCTATTTTATTAAGTAAGTCACACAGATAACGTACATGTATAATTTGCTGATGAAAGGCCACAAGAAAGGTAAAGAGAGCTGTTTTTAAGGATGAGCAATAAAGTCTGAAATTCAAAATTTGGACCACCCCGGCAGCATCTCGTTTTTTTTGTCGATAAATGAAAATTTTTTTATTGTCGCAGAAACGATGCTATTTTATTAAGTAAGTCACACAGATAACGTACATGTATAATTTGTTGATGAAAGGCCACAAGAAAGGTAAAGAGAGCTGTTTTTAAGGATGAGCAATAAAGTCTGAAATTCAAAATTTGGACCACCCCGGCAGCATCTCGTTTTTTTTTGTCGATAAATGAAAATTTTTTTTATTGTCCCAAAAATGATGCTATTTTATTAAGTAAGTCACACAGATAACGTACATGTATAATTTGTTGATGAAAGGCCACAAGAAAGGTAAAGAGAGCTGTTTTTTTAGGACGAGCAATAAAGTCTGAAATTCAAAATTTGGACCATCCCGGCAGCATTTCGTTTTTTTTGTCGATAAATGAAAATTTTTTTATTGTCCCAAAAACGATGCTATTTTATTAAAGTAAGTCACACAGATAACGTACATTTATAATTTGTTGATGAAAGGCCACAAGAAATGCAAAGAGAGCTGTTTTTTAGGACGAGCAATAAAGTCTGAAATTCAAAATTTGGACCATCCCGGTAGCATTTCGTTTTTTTTTGTCGATAAATGAAAATTTTTTTATTGTCCCAAAAACGATGCTATTTTATTAAGTAAGTCACACAGATAACGTACATGTATAATTTGTTGATGAAAGGCCACAAGAAATGCAAAGAGAGCTGTTTTTTAGGACGAGCAATAAAGTCTGAAATTCAAAATTTGGACCATCCCGGTAGCATTTCGTTTTTTTTGTCGATAAATGAAAATTTTTTTATTGTCCCAAAAACGATGCTATTTTATTAAGTAAGTCACACAGATAACGTACATGTATAATTTGTTGATGAAATACTACAAGAAAGGTAAAGACAGCTGTTTTTTAGGATGAGCAATAAAGTCTGAAATTCAAAATTTGGACCACCCCGGCAGCATCTCGTTTTTTTTGTCGATAAATGAAAATTTTTTATTGTCGCAAAAACGATGCTATTTTATTAAGTAAGTCACACAGATAACGTACATGTATAATTTGTTGATGAAAGACCACAAGAAAAGAAGGGACAGCTGTTTTTTAAGATGAGCGATAAGGTCTGAAATTCAAAA
>OV743719.1:36619772-36655223 GCA_928272305.1 Volucella inflata | reverse complement strand
GAAAATTTTTTTACTGTCACAAAAACGATGCTATTTTATTAAGTAAGTCACACAGATAACGTACATGTACAATTTGTTGATGAAAGACCACAAGAAAGGTAAAGAGAGCTGGTTTTTAGGACGAGCAATAAAGTCTGAAATTCAAAATTTGGACCACCCCGGCAGCATCTCGTTTTTTTTTGTCGATAAATGAAATTTTTTTTATTGACACAAAAACGATGCTATTTTATTAAGTAAGTCACACAGATAACGTACATGTACAATTTGTTGATGAAAGACCACAAGAGAGGTAAAGAGAGCTGATTTTAAGGATGAGCAATAAAGTCTGACATTCAAAATTTGGACCATCCCGGCAGCATCTCGTTTTTTTTGTCGATAAATGAAAATTTTTTTATTGTCACAAAAATGATGCTATTTTATTAAGTAAGTCGCACAGATAACATACATGTATAATTTGTTGATGAAAACCCACAAGAATGGTGAAGAGGGCTGTTTTCTTAGGGCAAGCAATGAGGTCTGAAATTCAAAATTTGGACCACCCCGTCAGCATCTCGTTTTTTTTGTCGATAAATGAGAATTTTTTTATTGTCACAAAAACGATGCTATTTTATTAAGTAAATCACACAGTTAACGTACATGTAAAAGTTGTTGATGAAAGACCACAAGAAAGGTAAAGAGGGCTGGTTTTTAGGATGAGCAATAAAGTCTGAAATTCAAAATTTGGACCACCCCGGCAGCATCTCGTTTTTTCTGTCGATAAATGAAAATTTTCTTACTGTCACAAAAATGATGCTATTTTATTAAGTAAGTCACACAGATAACGTACATGTATAATTTGTTGATGAAAGACCACAAGAATGGTAAAGAGAGCTGATTTTTAGGACGAGCAATAAAGTCTGAAATTCAAAATTTGGACCACCCCGGCCGGAACTTCTTTTTTTTTGTCGATAAATTAAAATTTTTTTATTGTCACAAAAATGACGCTATTTTATTAAGTAAGTCACACAGATAACGTAAATGTATAATTTGTTGATGAAAGACCACAAGAAAGGTTAAGAGAGCTGTTTTTTAGGACGAGCAATAAAGTCTGAAATTCAAGATTTGGAACACCCCGGCAGTATCTCGTTTTTTTTTGTCGATAAATTTAAATTTTCTTAATGTCAAAAAAATGACGCTATTTTATTAAGTAAGTCACACAGATAACGTAAATGTATAATTTGTTGATGAAAGACCACAAGAAAGGTTAAGAGAGCTGTTTTTTAGGACGAGCAATAAAGTCTGA
Source organism: Volucella inflata (assembly GCA_928272305.1). Classification (NCBI taxonomy): domain Eukaryota; kingdom Metazoa; phylum Arthropoda; class Insecta; order Diptera; family Syrphidae; genus Volucella; species Volucella inflata. Next base: position 36,653,941 of record OV743719.1, on the reverse strand, counting down.
AATTCTAAATTTGGACCACCCCGGCAGCATCTCGTTTTTTTGTCGATAAATTAAAATTTTTTAATTGTCACAAAAACGATGCTACTTTGTTAAGTAAGTCACACAGATTACGTACATGTATAATTTGTTGATGAAAGACCACATGAAAGGTAAAGAGAGCTGATTTTGAGGAAGAGCAATAAAGTCTGAAATTCAAAATTTGGACCACCCCAGCAGCATCTCGTTTTTTTGTCGATAAATTAAAATTTTTTTATTGTCACAAAAACGATGCTATTTTGTTAAGTAAGTCACACAGATTACGTACATGTATAATTTGTTGATTAAGGACCACAAGTAAGGTAAAGAGAGCTGATTTTGAGGAAGAGCAATAAAGTCTGAAATTCAAAATTTGGACCACCCCGGCAGCATCTCGTTTTTTTGTCGATAAATTAAAATTTTTTAATTGTCACAAAAACGATGCTTCTTTGTTAAGTAAGTCACACAGATTACGTACATGTATAATTTGTTGATGAAAGACCACAAGAAAGGTAAAGAGAGCTGATTTTGAGGAAGAGCAATAAAGTCTGAAATTCAAAATTTGGACCACCCCAGCAGCATCTCGTTTTTTTTGTCGATAAATGAGAATTTTCTTATTGTCACAAAAATGATGCTATTTTATTAAGTAAGTCACACAGATAACGTACATGTATAATTTGTTGATGAAAGACCACAAGAAAGGTAAAGAGAGCTGATTTTGAGGAAGAGCAATAGAGTCTGAAATTCAAAATTTGGACCACCCCGGCAGCATCTCGTTTTTTTTGTCGATAAATTAAAATTTTTTTATTGTCACAAAAACGATGCTATTTTGTTAAGTAAGTCACACAGATTACGTACATGTATAATTTGTTGATGAAAGACCACAAGAAAGGTAAAGAGAGCTGATTTTGAGGAAGAGCAATAAAGTCTGAAATTCAAAATTTGGACCACCCCGGCAGCATCTCGTTTTTTTTTGTCGATAAATTAAAATTTTTTAATTGTCACAAAAATGATGCTATTTTATTAAGTAAGTCACACAGATAAAGTATATGTATAATTTGTTGATGAGGGACCACAAGAAAGGTAAAGAGAGCTGATTTTGAGGAAGAGCAATAAAGTCTGAAATTCAAAATTTGGAACACCCCGGCAGTATCTCGTTTTTTTTTGTCGATAAATTAAAATTTTCTTAATGTCACAAAAATGACGCTATTTTATTAAGTAAGTCACACAGATAAAGTATATGTATAATTTGTTGATGAAGGACCACAAGAAAGGTAAAGAGAGCTGATTTTGAGGAAGAGCAATAAAGTCTGAAATTCAAAATTTGGACCACCCCGGCAGCATCTCGTTTTTTTTGTCGATAAATGAAAATTTTTTTATTGTCACAAAAACGATGCTATTTTATTAAGTAAGTCACACAGATAACGTACATGTATAATTTGTTGATGAAAGACCACAAGAAAGGTAAAGAGAGCTGATTTTTAGGATGAGCAATAAAGTCTGAAATTCAAAATTTGGACCACCACGGCAGCATCTCGTTTTTTTTGTCGATAAATGAAAATTTTTTTATTGTCACAAAAACGATGCTATTTTGTTAGGTAAGTCACACAGATTACGTACATGTATAATTTGTTGATGAAAGACCACAAGAAAGGTAAAGAGAGCTGTTTTTAAGGACGAGCAGTAAAGTCTGAAATTCAAAATTTGGACCACCCCGGCAGCATCTCGTTTTTTTTGTCGATAAATTAAAATTTTTTTATTGTCACAAAAACGATGCTATTTTGTTAAGTAAGTCACAGAGATTACGTACATGTATAATTTGTTGATGAAAGACCACAAGAAAGGTTAAGAGAGCTGTTTTTTAGGACGAGCAATAAAGTCTGAAATTCAAAATTTGGACCACCCCCGGCAGCATCTCGTTTTATTTGTCGATAAATTAAAATTTTCTAACTGTCACAAAAATGATGCTATTTTATTAAGTAAGTCACACAGATAACGTAAATGTATAATTTGTTGATGAAAGACCACAAGAAAGGTTAAGAGAGCTGTTTTTTAGGACGAGCAATAAAGTCTGAAATTCTAAATTTGGACCACCCCGGCAGCATCTCGTTTTTTTGTCGATAAATTAAAATTTTTTAATTGTCACAAAAACGATGCTACTTTGTTAAGTAAGTCACACAGATTACGTACATGTATAATTTGTTGATGAAAGACCACATGAAAGGTAAAGAGAGCTGATTTTGAGGAAGAGCAATAAAGTCTGAAATTCAAAATTTGGACCACCCCAGCAGCATCTCGTTTTTTTGTCGATAAATTAAAATTTTTTTATTGTCACAAAAACGATGCTATTTTGTTAAGTAAGTCACACAGATTACGTACATGTATAATTTGTTGATTAAGGACCACAAGTAAGGTAAAGAGAGCTGATTTTGAGGAAGAGCAATAAAGTCTGAAATTCAAAATTTGGACCACCCCGGCAGCATCTCGTTTTTTTGTCGATAAATTAAAATTTTTTAATTGTCACAAAAACGATGCTTCTTTGTTAAGTAAGTCACACAGATTACGTACATGTATAATTTGTTGATGAAAGACCACAAGAAAGGTAAAGAGAGCTGATTTTGAGGAAGAGCAATAAAGTCTGAAATTCAAAATTTGGACCACCCCAGCAGCATCTCGTTTTTTTTGTCGATAAATGAGAATTTTCTTATTGTCACAAAAATGATGCTATTTTATTAAGTAAGTCACACAGATAACGTACATGTATAATTTGTTGATGAAAGACCACAAGAAAGGTAAAGAGAGCTGATTTTGAGGAAGAGCAATAGAGTCTGAAATTCAAAATTTGGACCACCCCGGCAGCATCTCGTTTTTTTTGTCGATAAATGAAAATTTTTTTATTGTCACAAAAACGATGCTATTTTATTAAGTAAGTCACACAGATAACGTACATGTATAATTTGTTGATGAAAGACCACAAGAAAGGTAAAGAGAGCTGATTTTTAGGATGAGCAATAAAGTCTGAAATTCAAAATTTGGACCACCACGGCAGCATCTCGTTTTTTTTGTCGATAAATTAAAATTTTTTTATTGTCACAAAAACGATGCTATTTTGTTAGGTAAGTCACACAGATTACGTACATGTATAATTTGTTGATGAAAGACCACAAGAAAGGTAAAGAGAGCTGTTTTTTAGGACGAGCAGTAAAGTCTGAAATTCAAAATTTGGACCACCCCGGCAGCATCTCGTTTTTTTTGTCGATAAATTAAAATTTTTTTATTGTCACAAAAACGATGCTATTTTGTTAAGTAAGTCACAGAGATTACGTACATGTATAATTTGTTGATGAAAGACCACAAGAAAGGTTAAGAGAGCTGTTTTTTAGGACGAGCAATAAAGTCTGAAATTCAAAATTTGGACCACCCCGGCAGCATCTCGTTTTTTTTGTCGATAAATTAAAATTTTTTTATTGTCACAAAAACGATGCTATTTTGTTAAGTAAGTCACAGAGATTACGTACATGTATAATTTGTTGATGAAGGACCAGAAGAAAGGTAAAGAGAGCTAATTTCGAGGAAGAGCAATAAAGTCTGAAATTCAAAATTTGGACCACCCCGGCAGCATCTCGTTTTTTTTGTCGATAAATTAAAATTTTTTTATTGTCACAAAAACGATGCTATTTTGTTAAGTAAGTCACAGAGATTACGTACATGTATAATTTGTTGATGAAAGACCACAAGAAAGGTTAAGAGAGCTGTTTTTTAGGACGAGCAATAAAGTCTGAAATTCAAAATTTGGACCACCCCCGGCAGCATCTCGTTTTCTTGTCGATAAATTAAAATTTTTTAATTGTCACAAAAATGATGCTATTTTATTAAGTAAGTCACACAGATAAAGTATATGTATAATTTGTTGATGAAGGACTACAAGAAAGGTAAAGAGAGCTGATTTTGAGGAAGAGCAATAAAGTCTGAAATTCAAAATTTGGAACACCCCGGCAGTATCTCGTTTTTTTTGTCGATAAATTAAAATTTTCTTAATGTCACAAAAATGACGCTATTTTATTAAGTAAGTCACACAGATAACGTACATGTATAATTTGTTGATGAAAGACCACAAGAAAGGTTAAGAGAGCTGTTTTTTAGGACGAGCAATAAAGTCTGAAATTCAAAATTTGGACCACCCCGGCAGCATCTCGTTTTTTTGTCGATAAATTAAAATTTATTAATTGTCACAAAAATGATGCTATTTTATTAAGTAAGTCACACAGATAACGTACATGTATAATTTGTTGATGAAAGACCACAAGAAAGGTAAAGAGAGCTGATTTTTAGGACGAGCAATAAAGTCTGAAATTCAAAATTTGGACCACCCCGGCAGCATCTCGTTTTTTTTGTCGATAAATTAAAATTTTTTTATTGTCACAAAAACGATGCTATTTTGTTAAGTAAGTCACAGAGATTACGTACATGTATAGTTTGTTGATGAAAGACCACAAGAAAGGTTAAGAGAGCTGTTTTTTAGGACGAGCAATAAAGTCTGAAATTCAAAATTTGGACCACCCCCGGCAGCATCTCGTTTTCTTGTCGATAAATTAAAATTTTTTAATTGTCACAAAAATGATGCTATTTTATTAAGTAAGTCACACAGATAAAGTATATGTATAATTTGTTGATGAAGGACCACAAGAAAGGTAAAGAGAGCTGATTTTGAGGAAGAGCAATAAAGTCTGAAATTCAAAATTTGGAACACCCCGGCAGTATCTCGTTTTTTTTGTCGATAAATTAAAATTTTCTTAATGTCACAAAAATGACGCTATTTTATTAAGTAAGTCACACAGATAACGTACGTGTATAATTTGTTGATGAAAGACCACAAGAAAGGTTAAGAGAGCTGTTTTTTAGGACGAGCAATAAAGTCTGAAATTCAAAATTTGGACCACCCCGGCAGCATCTCGTTTTTTTGTCGATAAATTAAAATTTTTTAATTGTCACAAAAATGATGCTATTTTATTTAGTAAGTCACACAGATAACGTACATGTATAGTTTGTTGATGAAAGACCACAAGAAAGGTAAAGAGAGCTGATTTTTAGGATGAGCAATAAAGTCTGAAATTCAAAATTTGGATCACCCCGGCAGCATCTCGTTTTTTTTTGTCGATAAATAAAAATCTTTTTATTGTCACAAAAACGATGCTATTTTATTAATTAAGTCACACAGATTACGTACATGTATAATGTGTTGATGAAAGACCACAAGAAAGGTAAAGAGAGCTGATTTTGAGGATGAGCAATAAAGTCTGAAATTCAAAATTTGGACCACCCCGGCAGCATCTCGTTTTTTTGTCGATAAATTAAAATTTTTTTATTGTCACAAAACGATGCTATTTTGTTAAGTAAGTCACACAGATTACGCACATGTATAATTTGTTGATGAAGGACCACAAGTAAGGTAAAGAGAGCTGATTTTGAGGAAGAGCAATAAAGTCTGAAATTCAAAATTTGGACCACCCCGGCAGCATCTCTTTTTTTTGTCGATAAATTAAAATTTTTTAATTGTCACAAAAACGATGCTACTTTGTTAAGTAAGTCACACAGATTACGTACATGTATAATTTGTTGATGAAAGACCACAAGAAAGGTAAAGAGAGCTGATTTTTAGGACGAGCAATAAAGTCTGAAATTCTAAATTTCGTTTTTTTTGTCGATCAGTTAAAATTTTTTTATTGTCACAAAAACGATGCTATTTTGTTAAGTAAGTCACACAGATTACGCACATGTATAATTTGTTGATCAAAGACCACAAGAAAGGTAAAGAGAGCTGAATTTTAGGACGAGCAATAAAGTCTGAAATTCAAAATTTGGACCACCCCGGCAGCATCTCGTTTTTTTTGTCGATAAATGAAAATTTTTTTATTGTCACAAAAACGATGCTAATTTATTAAGTAAGTCACACAGATAACGTACATGTACAATTTGTTGATCAAAGACCACAGGAAAGGTAAAGAGAGCTGATTTTTAGGACGAGCAATAAAGTCTGAAATTCAAAATTTGGACCACCCCGGCAGCATCTCGTTTTTTTTATCGATAAATGAGAATTTTTTTATTGTCACAAAAACGATGCTATTTTATTAAGTAAGTCACACAGATAACGTACATGTAAAGGTTGTTGATGAAAGACCACAAGAGAGGTAAAGAGAGCTGATTTTAAGGATGAGCAATAAAGTCTGACATTCAAAATTTGGACCACCCCGGCAGCATCTCGTTTTTTTTGTCGATAAATGAAAATTTTTTTATTGACACAAAAACGATGCTATTTTATTAAGTAAGTCACACAGATAACGTACATGTATAATTTGTTGATCAAAGACCACAAGAAAGGTAAAGAGAGCTGAATTTTAGGACGAGCAATAAAGTCTGAAATTCAAAATTTGGACCACCCCGGCAGCATCTCGTTTTTTTTTGTCGATAAATGAAAATTTTTTTATTGACACAAAAACGATGCTATTTTATTAAGTAAGTCACACAGATAACGTACATGTACAATTTGTTGATCAAAGACCACAAGAAAGGTAACGAGAGCTGAATTTTAGGACGAGCAATAAAGTCTGAAATTCAAAATTTGGACCACCCCGGCAGCATCTCGTTTTTTTTGTCGATAAATGAAAATTTTTTTATTGTCACAAAAACGATGCTAATTTATTAAGTAAGTCACACAGATAACGTACATGTACAATTTGTTGATCAAAGACCACAGGAAAGGTAAAGAGAGCTGATTTTTAGGACGAGCAATAAAGTCTGAAATTCAAAATTTGGACCACCCCGGCAGCATCTCGTTTTTTTTATCGATAAATGAGAATTTTTTTATTGTCACAAAAACGATGCTATTTTATTAAGTAAGTCACACAGATAACGTACATGTAAAGGTTGTTGATGAAAGACCACAAGAGAGGTAAAGAGAGCTGATTTTAAGGATGAGCAATAAAGTCTGACATTCAAAATTTGGACCACCCCGGCAGCATCTCGTTTTTTTTGTCGATAAATGAAAATTTTTTTATTGTCACAAAAACGATGCTATTTTATTAAGTAAGTCACACAGATAACGTACATGTACAATTTGTTGATGAAAGACCACAAGAGAGGTAAAGAGAGCTGATTTTAAGGATGAGCAATAAAGTCTGACATTCAAAATTTGGACCACCCCGGCAGCATCTCGTTTTTTTTGTCGATAAATGAAAATTTTTTTACTGTCACAAAAACGATGCTATTTTATTAAGTAAGTCACACAGATAACGTACATGTATAAGTTGTTGATGAAAGACCACAAGAAAGGTAAAGAGAGCTGGTTTTTAGGACGAGCAATAAAGTCTGAAATTCAAAATTTGGACCACCTCGGCAGCATCTCGTTTTTTTTTGTCGATAAATGAAAATTTTTTTATTGACACAAAAACGATGCTATTTTATTAAGTAAGTCACACAGATAACGTACATGTACAATTTGTTGATGAAAGACCACAAGAAGGGTAAAGAGAGCTGGTTTTTAGGACGAGCAATAAAGTCTGAAATTCAAAATTTGGACCACCTCGGCAGCATCTCGTTTTTTTTGTCGATAAAAAAATTTGAAAATTTGAAAATTTTTTTATTGTCACAAAAACGATGCTATTTTATTAAGTAAGTCACACAGATAACGTACATGTACAATTTATTGATGAAAGACCACAAGAAAGGTAAAGAGAGCTGGTTTTTAGGACGAGCAATAAAGTCTGAAATTCAAAATTTGGACCACCCCGGCAGCATCTCGTTGTTTTGTCGATAAATGAAAATTTTTTCATTGTCACAAAAACGATGCTATTTTATTAAGTAAGTCACACAGATAACGTACATGTACAATTTGTTGATCAAAGACCACAAGAAAGGTAAAGAGAGCTGAATTTTAGGACGAGCAATAAAGTATGAAATTCAAAATTTGGACCACCCCGGCAGCATCTCGTTTTTTTTGTCGATAAATGAAAATTTTTTTATTGTCACAAAAACGATGCTAATTTATTAAGTAAGTCACACAGATAACGTACATGTACAATTTGTTGATCAAAGACCACAGGAAAGGTAAAGAGAGCTGATTTTTAGGACGAGCAATAAAGTCTGAAATTCAAAATTTGGACCACCCCGGCAGCATCTCGTTTTTTTTATCGATAAATGAGAATTTTTTTATTGTCACAAAAACGATGCTATTTTATTAAGTAAGTCACACAGATAACGTACATGTAAAGGTTGTTGATGAAAGACCACAAGAGAGGTAAAGAGAGCTGATTTTAAGGATGAGCAATAAAGTCTGAAATTCAAAATTTGGACCACCCCGGCAGCATCTCGTTTTTTTTGTCGATAAATGAAAATTTTTTTATTGTCACAAAAACGATGCTATTTTATTAAGTAAGTCACACAGATAACGTACATGTACAATTTGTTGATGAAAGACCACAAGAGAGGTAAAGAGAGCTGATTTTAAGGATGAGCAATAAAGTCTGACATTCAAAATTTGGACCACCCCGGCAGCATCTCGTTTTTTTTGTCGATAAATGAAAATTTTTTTACTGTCACAAAAACGATGCTATTTTATTAAGTAAGTCACACAGATAACGTACATGTATAAGTTGTTGATGAAAGACCACAAGAAAGGTAAAGAGAGCTGGTTTTTAGGACGAGCAATAAAGTCTGAAATTCAAAATTTGGACCACCTCGGCAGCATCTCGTTTTTTTTTGTCGATAAATGAAAATTTTTTTATTGTCACAAAAACGATGCTATTTTATTAAGTAAGTCACACAGATAACGTACATGTACAATTTGTTGATGAAAGACCACAAGAAAGGTAAAGAGAGCTGGTTTTTAGGACGAGCAATAAAGTCTGAAATTCAAAATTTGGACCACCTCGGCAGCATCTCGTTTTTTTTGTCGATAAAAAAATTTGAAAATTTGAAAATTTTTTTATTGTCACAAAAACGATGCTATTTTATTAAGTAAGTCACACAGATAACGTACATGTATAAGTTGTTGATGAAAGACCACAAGAAAGGTAAAGAGAGCTGGTTTTTAGGACGAGCAATAAAGTCTGAAATTCAAAATTTGGACCACCTCGGCAGCATCTCGTTTTTTTTGTCGATAAAAAAATTTGAAAATGTGAAAATTTTTTTATTGTCACAAAAACGATGCTATTTTATTAAGTAAGTCACACAGATAACGTACATGTACAATTTATTGATGAAAGACCACAAGAAAGGTAAAGAGAGCTGGTTTTTAGGACGAGCAATAAAGTCTGAAATTCAAAATTTGGACCACCCCGGCAGCATCTCGTTGTTTTGTCGATAAATGAAAATTTTTTCATTGTCACAAAAACGATGCTATTTTATTAAGTAAGTCACACAGATAACGTACATGTACAATGTGTTGATGAAAGACCACAAGAGAGGTAAAGAGAGCTGATTTTAAGGATGAGCAATAAAGTCTGACATTCAAAATTTGGACCACCCCGGCAGCATCTCGTTTTTTTTGTCGATAAATGAAAATTTTTTTACTGTCACAAAAACGATGCTATTTTATTAAGTAAGTCACACAGATAACGTACATGTATAAGTTGTTGATGAAAGACCACAAGAAAGGTAAAGAGAGCTGGTTTTTAGGACGAGCAATAAAGTCTGAAATTCAAAATTTGGACCACCTCGGCAGCATCTCGTTTTTTTTTGTCGATAAATGAAAATTTTTTTATTGTCACAAAAACGATGCTATTTTATTAAGTAAGTCACACAGATAACGTACATGTACAATTTGTTGATGAAAGACCACAAGAAGGGTAAAGAGAGCTGGTTTTTAGGACGAGCAATAAAGTCTGAAATTCAAAATTTGGACCACCTCGGCAGCATCTCGTTTTTTTTGTCGATAAAAAAATTTGAAAATTTGAAAATTTTTTTATTGTCACAAAAACGATGCTATTTTATTAAGTAAGTCACACAGATAACGTACATGTAAAGGTTGTTGATGAAAGACCACAAGAAAGGTAAAGAGAGCTGGTTTTTAGGACGAGCAATAAAGTCTGAAATTCAAAATTTGGACCACCCCGGCAGCATCTCGTTTTTTTTTGTCGATAAATGAAAATTTTTTTACTGTCACAAAAACGATGCTATTTTATTAAGTAAGTCACACAGATAACGTACATGTACAATTTGTTGATGAAAGACCACAAGAAAGGTAAAGAGAGAAGGTTTTTAGGACGAGCAATAAAGTCTGAAATTCAAAATTTGGACCACCCCGGCAGCATCTCGTTTTTTTTTGTCGATAAATGAAAATTTTTTTACTGTCACAAAAACGATGCTATTTTATTAAGTAAGTCACACAGATAACGTACATGTACAATTTGTTGATGAAAGACCACAAGAAGGGTAAAGAGAGCTGGTTTTTAGGACGAGCAATAAAGTCTGAAATTCAAAATTTGGACCACCTCGGCAGCATCTCGTTTTTTTTGTCGATAAAAAAATTTGAAAATTTGAAAATTTTTTTATTGTCACAAAAACGATGCTATTTTATTAAGTAAGTCACACAGATAACGTACATGTACAATTTGTTGATCAAAGACCACAAGAAAGGTAAAGAGAGCTGATTTTTAGGACGAGCAATAAAGTCTGAAATTCAAAATTTGGACCACCCCGGCAGCATCTCGTTTTTTTTGTCGATAAATGAAAATTTTTTTATTGACACAAAAACGATGCTATTTTATTAAGTAAGTCACACAGATAACGTACATGTACAATTTGTTGATGAAAGACCACAAGAAGGGTAAAGAGAGCTGGTTTTTAGGACGAGCAATAAAGTCTGAAATTCAAAATTTGGACCACCCCGGCAGCATCTCGTTTTTTTTTGTCGATAAATGAAATTTTTTTATTGACACAAAAACGATGCTATTTTATTAAGTAAGTCACACAGATAACGTACATGTACAATTTGTTGATGAAAGACCACAAGAAGGGTAAAGAGAGCTGGTTTTTAGGACGAGCAATAAAGTCTGAAATTCAAAATTTGGACCACCTCGGCAGCATCTCGTTTTTTTTGTCGATAAAAAAATTTGAAAATTTGATAAAAAAATTTGAAAATTTGAAAATTTTTTTATTGTCACAAAAACGATGCTATTTTATTAAGTAAGTCACACAGATAACGTACATGTACAATTTATTGATGAAAGACCACAAGAAAGGTAAAGAGAGCTGGTTTTTAGGACGAGCAATAAAGTCTGAAATTCAAAATTTGGACCACCCCGGCAGCATCTCGTTTTTTTTTGTCGATAAATGAAATTTTTTTATTGACACAAAAACGATGCTATTTTATTAAGTAAGTCACACAGATAACGTACATGTACAATTTGTTGATGAAAGACCACAAGAAGGGTAAAGAGAGCTGGTTTTTAGGACGAGCAATAAAGTCTGAAATTCAAAATTTGGACCACCTCGGCAGCATCTCGTTTTTTTTGTCGATAAAAAAATTTGAAAATTTGAAAATTTTTTTATTGTCACAAAAACGATGCTATTTTATTAAGTAAGTCACACAGATAACGTACATGTACAATTTATTGATGAAAGACCACAAGAAAGGTAAAGAGAGCTGGTTTTTAGGACGAGCAATAAAGTCTGAAATTCAAAATTTGGACCACCCCGGCAGCATCTCGTTTTTTTTGTCGATAAATGAAAATTTTTTTATTGTCACAAAAACGATGCTAATTTATTAAGTAAGTCACACAGATAACGTACATGTACAATTTGTTGATCAAAGACCACAGGAAAGGTAAAGAGAGCTGATTTTTAGGACGAGCAATAAAGTCTGAAATTCAAAATTTGGACCACCCCGGCAGCATCTCGTTTTTTTTATCGATAAATGAGAATTTTTTTATTGTCACAAAAACGATGCTATTTTATTAAGTAAGTCACACAGATAACGTACATGTACAATTTGTTGATGAAAGACCACAAGAGAGGTAAAGAGAGCTGATTTTAAGGATGAGCAATAAAGTCTGACATTCAAAATTTGGACCATCCCGGCAGCATCTCGTTTTTTTTGTCGATAAATGAAAATTTTTTTATTGTCACAAAAACGATGCTATTTTATTAAGTAAGTCGCACAGATAACGTACATGTATAATTTGTTGATGAAAACCCACAAGAATGGTGAAGAGGGCTGTTTTTTTAGGGCGAGCAATGAGGTCTGAAATTCAAAATTTGGACCACCCCGGCAGCATCTCGTTTTTTTTGTCGATAAATGAGAATTTTTTTATTGTCACAAAAACGATGCTATTTTATTAAGTAAGTCACACAGATAACGTACATGTAAAGGTTGTTGATGAAAGACCACAAGAAAGGTAAAGAGAGCTGGTTTTTAGGACGAGCAATAAAGTCTGAAATTCAAAATTTGGACCACCCCGGCAGCATCTCGTTTATTTTTGTCGATAAATGAAAATTTTTTTACTGTCACAAAAACGATGCTATTTTATTAAGTAAGTCACACAGATAACGTACATGTACAATTTGTTGATGAAAGACCACAAGAAAGGTAAAGAGAGATGGTTTTTAGGACGAGCAATAAAGTCTGAAATTCAAAATTTGGACCACCCCGGCAGCATCTCGTTTTTTTTTGTCGATAAATGAAATTTTTTTTATTGACACAAAAACGATGCTATTTTATTAAGTAAGTCACACAGATAACGTACATGTACAATTTGTTGATGAAAGACCACAAGAGAGGTAAAGAGAGCTGATTTTAAGGATGAGCAATAAAGTCTGACATTCAAAATTTGGACCATCCCGGCAGCATCTCGTTTTTTTTGTCGATAAATGAAAATTTTTTTATTGTCACAAAAATGATGCTATTTTATTAAGTAAGTCGCACAGATAACATACATGTATAATTTGTTGATGAAAACCCACAAGAATGGTGAAGAGGGCTGTTTTCTTAGGGCAAGCAATGAGGTCTGAAATTCAAAATTTGGACCACCCCGTCAGCATCTCGTTTTTTTTGTCGATAAATGAGAATTTTTTTATTGTCACAAAAACGATGCTATTTTATTAAGTAAATCACACAGTTAACGTACATGTAAAAGTTGTTGATGAAAGACCACAAGAAAGGTAAAGAGGGCTGGTTTTTAGGATGAGCAATAAAGTCTGAAATTCAAAATTTGGACCACCCCGGCAGCATCTCGTTTTTTTTTGTCGATAAATGAAAATTTTTTTTATTGACACAAAAACGATGCTATTTTATTAAGTAAGTCACACAGATAACGTACATGTATAATTTGTTGATGAAAACCCACAAGAATGGTGAAGAGGGCTGTTTTTTTAGGGCGAGCAATGAGGTCTGAAATTCAAAATTTGGACCACCCCGGCAGCATCTCGTTTTTTTTGTCGATAAATGAGAATTTTTTTACTGTCACAAAAACGATGCTATTTTATTAAGTAAGTCACACAGATAACGTACATGTACAATTTGTTGATGAAAGACCACAAGAAAGGTAAAGAGAGACGGTTTTTAGGACGAGCAATAAAGTCTGAAATTCAAAATTTGGACCACCCCGGCAGCATCTCGTTTTTTTTTGTCGATAAATGAAATTTTTTTTATTGACACAAAAACGATGCTATTTTATTAAGTAAGTCACACAGATAACGTACATGTACAATTTGTTGATGAAAGACCACAAGAGAGGTAAAGAGAGCTGATTTTAAGGATGAGCAATAAAGTCTGACATTCAAAATTTGGACCATCCCGGCAGCATCTCGTTTTTTTTGTCGATAAATGAGAATTTTTTTATTGTCACAAAAATGATGCTATTTTATTAAGTAAGTCGCACAGATAACATACATGTATAATTTGTTGATGAAAACCCACAAGAATGGTGAAGAGGGCTGTTTTCTTAGGGCAAGCAATGAGGTCTGAAATTCAAAATTTGGACCACCCCGTCAGCATCTCGTTTTTTTTGTCGATAAATGAGAATTTTTTTATTGTCACAAAAACGATGCTATTTTATTAAGTAAATCACACAGTTAACGTACATGTAAAAGTTGTTGATGAAAGACCACAAGAAAGGTAAAGAGGGCTGGTTTTTAGGATGAGCAATAAAGTCTGAAATTCAAAATTTGGACCACCCCGGCAGCATCTCGTTTTTTCTGTCGATAAATGAAAATTTTCTTACTGTCACAAAAATGATGCTATTTTATTAAGTAAGTCACACAGATAACGTACATGTATAATTTGTTGATGAAAGACCACAAGAAAGGTAAAGAGAGCTGATTTTTAGGACGAGCAATAAAGTCTGAAATTCAAAATTTGGACCACCCCGGCCGGAACTTCTTTTTTTTTGTCGATAAATTAAAATTTTTTTATTGTCACAAAAATGACGCTATTTTATTAAGTAAGTCACACAGATAACGTAAATGTATAATTTGTTGATGAAAGACCACAAGAAAGGTTAAGAGAGCTGTTTTTTAGGACGAGCAATAAAGTCTGAAATTCAAGATTTGGAACACCCCGGCAGTATCTCGTTTTTTTTTGTCGATAAATTTAAATTTTCTTAATGTCAAAAAAATGACGCTATTTTATTAAGTAAGTCACACAGATAACGTAAATGTATAATTTGTTGATGAAAGGCCAATAGAAAGGTTAAGAGAGCTGTTTTTTAGGACGAGCAATAAAGTCTGAAATTCAAAATTTGGACCACCCCGGCAGCATCTCGTTTTTTTGTCGATAAATTAAAATTTTTTAATTGTCACAAAAACGATGCTACTTTGTTAAGTAAGTCACACAGATTACGTACATGTATAATTTGTTGATGAAAGACCACATGAAAGGTAAAGAGAGCTGATTTTGAGGAAGAGCAATAAAGTCTGAAATTCAAAATTTGGACCACCCCAGCAGCATCTCGTTTTTTTGTCGATAAATTAAAATTTTTTTATTGTCACAAAAACGATGCTATTTTGTTAAGTAAGTCACACAGATTACGTACATGTATAATTTGTTGATTAAGGACCACAAGTAAGGTAAAGAGAGCTGATTTTGAGGAAGAGCAATAAAGTCTGAAATTCAAAATTTGGACCACCCCGGCAGCATCTCGTTTTTTTTGTCGATAAATTAAAATTTTTTAATTGTCACAAAAACGATGCTTCTTTGTTAAGTAAGTCACACAGATTACGTACATGTATAATTTGTTGATGAAAGACCACAAGAAAGGTAAAGAGAGCTGATTTTGAGGAAGAGCAATAAAGTCTGAAATTCAAAATTTGGACCACCCCAGCAGCATCTCGTTTTTTTTGTCGATAAATGAGAATTTTCTTATTGTCACAAAAATGATGCTATTTTATTAAGTAAGTCACACAGATAACGTACATGTATAATTTGTTGATGAAAGACCACAAGAAAGGTAAAGAGAGCTGATTTTGAGGAAGAGCAATAGAGTCTGAAATTCAAAATTTGGACCACCCCGGCAGCATCTCGTTTTTTTTGTCGATAAATTAAAATTTTTTTATTGTCACAAAAACGATGCTATTTTGTTAAGTAAGTCACACAGATTACGTACATGTATAATTTGTTGATGAAAGACCACAAGAAAGGTAAAGAGAGCTGATTTTGAGGAAGAGCAATAAAGTCTGAAATTCAAAATTTGGACCACCCCGGCAGCATCTCGTTTTTTTTGTCGATAAATTAAAATTTTTTAATTGTCACAAAAATGATGCTATTTTATTAAGTAAGTCACACAGATAAAGTATATGTATAATTTGTTGATGAGGGACCACAAGAAAGGTAAAGAGAGCTGATTTTGAGGAAGAGCAATAAAGTCTGAAATTCAAAATTTGGAACACCCCGGCAGTATCTCGTTTTTTTTTGTCGATAAATTAAAATTTTCTTAATGTCACAAAAATGACGCTATTTTATTAAGTAAGTCACACAGATAAAGTATATGTATAATTTGTTGATGAAGGACCACAAGAAAGGTAAAGAGAGCTGATTTTGAGGAAGAGCAATAAAGTCTGAAATTCAAAATTTGGACCACCCCGGCAGCATCTCGTTTTTTTTGTCGATAAATGAAAATTTTTTTATTGTCACAAAAACGATGCTATTTTATTAAGTAAGTCACACAGATAACGTACATGTATAATTTGTTGATGAAAGACCACAAGAAAGGTAAAGAGAGCTGATTTTTAGGATGAGCAATAAAGTCTGAAATTCAAAATTTGGACCACCACGGCAGCATCTCGTTTTTTTTGTCGATAAATTAAAATTTTTTTATTGTCACAAAAACGATGCTATTTTGTTAGGTAAGTCACACAGATTACGTACATGTATAATTTGTTGATGAAAGACCACAAGAAAGGTAAAGAGAGCTGTTTTTTAGGACGAGCAGTAAAGTCTGAAATTCAAAATTTGGACCACCCCGGCAGCATCTCGTTTTTTTTGTCGATAAATTAAAATTTTTTTATTGTCACAAAAACGATGCTATTTTGTTAAGTAAGTCACAGAGATTACGTACATGTATAATTTGTTGATGAAAGACCACAAGAAAGGTTAAGAGAGCTGTTTTTTAGGACGAGCAATAAAGTCTGAAATTCAAAATTTGGACCACCCCCGGCAGCATCTCGTTTTATTTGTCGATAAATTAAAATTTTCTAACTGTCACAAAAATGATGCTATTTTATTAAGTAAGTCACACAGATAACGTACATGTATAATTTGTTGATGAAGGACCAGAAGAAAGGTAAAGAGAGCTGATTTCGAGGAAGAGCAATAAAGTCTGAAATTCAAAATTTGGACCACCCCGGCAGCATCTCGTTTTTTTTGTCGATAAATTAAAATTTTTTTATTGTCACAAAAACGATGCTATTTTGTTAAGTAAGTCACAGAGATTACGTACATGTATAATTTGTTGATGAAAGACCACAAGAAAGGTTAAGAGAGCTGTTTTTTAGGACGAGCAATAAAGTCTGAAATTCAAAATTTGGACCACCCCCGGCAGCATCTCGTTTTCTTGTCGATAAATTAAAATTTTTTAATTGTCACAAAAATGATGCTATTTTATTAAGTAAGTCACACAGATAAAGTATATGTATAATTTGTTGATGAAGGACCACAAGAAAGGTAAAGAGAGCTGATTTTGAGGAAGAGCAATAAAGTCTGAAATTCAAAATTTGGAACACCCCGGCAGTATCTCGTTTTTTTTGTCGATAAATTAAAATTTTCTTAATGTCACAAAAATGACGCTATTTTATTAAGTAAGTCACACAGATAACGTACATGTATAATTTGTTGATGAAAGACCACAAGAAAGGTTAAGAGAGCTGTTTTTTAGGACGAGCAATAAAGTCTGAAATTCAAAATTTGGACCACCCCGGCAGCATCTCGTTTTTTTGTCGATAAATTAAAATTTATTAATTGTCACAAAAATGATGCTATTTTATTAAGTAAGTCACACAGATAACGTACATGTATAGTTTGTTGATGAAAGACCACAAGAAAGGTAAAGAGAGCTGATTTTTAGGACGAGCAATAAAGTCTGAAATTCAAAATTTGGACCACCCCGGCAGCATCTCGTTTTTTTTGTCGATAAATTAAAATTTTTTTATTGTCACAAAAACGATGCTATTTTGTTAAGTAAGTCACAGAGATTACGTACATGTATAGTTTGTTGATGAAAGACCACAAGAAAGGTTAAGAGAGCTGTTTTTTAGGACGAGCAATAAAGTCTGAAATTCAAAATTTGGACCACCCCCGGCAGCATCTCGTTTTCTTGTCGATAAATTAAAATTTTTTAATTGTCACAAAAATGATGCTATTTTATTAAGTAAGTCACACAGATAAAGTATATGTATAATTTGTTGATGAAGGACCACAAGAAAGGTAAAGAGAGCTGATTTTGAGGAAGAGCAATAAAGTCTGAAATTCAAAATTTGGAACACCCCGGCAGTATCTCGTTTTTTTTGTCGATAAATTAAAATTTTCTTAATGTCACAAAAATGACGCTATTTTATTAAGTAAGTCACACAGATAACGTACGTGTATAATTTGTTGATGAAAGACCACAAGAAAGGTTAAGAGAGCTGTTTTTTAGGACGAGCAATAAAGTCTGAAATTCAAAATTTGGACCACCCCGGCAGCATCTCGTTTTTTTGTCGATAAATTAAAATTTTTTAATTGTCACAAAAATGATGCTATTTTATTAAGTAAGTCACACAGATAACGTACATGTATAGTTTGTTGATGAAAGACCACAAGAAAGGTAAAGAGAGCTGATTTTTAGGATGAGCAATAAAGTCTGAAATTCAAAATGTGGATCACCCCGGCAGCATCTCGTTTTTTTTTGTCGATAAATAAAAATCTTTTTATTGTCACAAAAACGATGCTATTTTATTAATTAAGTCACACAGATTACGTACATGTATAATGTGTTGATGAAAGACCACAAGAAAGGTAAAGAGAGCTGATTTTGAGGATGAGCAATAAAGTCTGAAATTCAAAATTTGGACCACCCCGGCAGCATCTCGTTTTTTTGTCGATAAATTAAAATTTTTTTATTGTCACAAAACGATGCTATTTTGTTAAGTAAGTCACACAGATTACGCACATGTATAATTTGTTGATGAAGGACCACAAGTAAGGTAAAGAGAGCTGATTTTGAGGAAGAGCAATAAAGTCTGAAATTCAAAATTTGGACCACCCCGGCAGCATCTCTTTTTTTTGTCGATAAGTTAAAATTTTTTAATTGTCACAAAAACGATGCTACTTTGTTAAGTAAGTCACACAGATTACGTACATGTATAATTTGTTGATGAAAGACCACAAGAAAGGTAAAGAGAGCTGATTTTTAGGACGAGCAATAAAGTCTGAAATTCTAAATTTCGTTTTTTTTGTCGATCAGTTAAAATTTTTTTATTGTCACAAAAACGATGCTATTTTGTTAAGTAAGTCACACAGATTACGCACATGTATAATTTGTTGATGAAGGACCACAAGTAAGGTAACGAGAGCTGATTTTGAGGAAGAGCAATAAAGTCTGAAATTCAAAATTTGGACCACCCCGGCATCATCTCGTTTTTTTGTCGATAAATTAAAATTTTTAATTGTCACAAAAACGATGCTACTTTGTTAAGTAAGTCACACAGATAACGTATATGTATAATTTGTTGATGAAAGACCACAAGAAAGGTAAAGAGAGCTGATTTTTAGGATGAGCAATATAGTCTGAAATTCAAAATTTGGACCACCCCGGCAGCATCTCGTTTTTTTTGTCGATAAATTAAAATTTTTTTATTGTCACAAAAACGATGCTATTTTGTTAAGTAAGTCACACAGATTACGTACATGTATAATGTGTTGATGAAAGACCACAAGAAAGGTTAAGAGAGCTGTTTTTTAGGACGAGCAATAAAGTCTGAAATTCAAAATTTGGACCACCCCCGGCAGCATCTCGTTTTTTTGTCGATGAATTAAAATTTTTTAATTGTCATAAAAATGATGCGATTTTATTAAGTAAGTCACACAGATAAAGTATATGTATAATTTGTTGATGAAGGACCACAAGAAAGGTAAAGAGAGCTGATTTTGAGGAAGAGCAATAAAGTCTGAAATTCAAAATTTGGACCACCCCGGCAGCATCTCGTTTTTTTTTGTCGATAAATGAAAATCTTTTTATTGTCACAAAAACGATGCTATTTTATTAAGTAAGTCACACAGTTTTATTAAGTAAGTCACACAGTTTTATTAAGTAAGTCACACAGATAACGTACATGTATAATTTGTTGATGAAAGACCACAAGAAAGGTAAAGAGAGCTGTTTCTTATGACGAGCCATAAAGTCTGAAATTCAAAATTTGGACCACCCCGGCAGCATCTCGTTTTTTTTGTCGATAAATTAAAATTTTTTTATTGTCACAAAAACGATGCTTTTTTATTAAGTTAGTCACACAGATAACGTACATGTATAATTTGTTGATGAAGGCCCACAAGAATGGTAAAGAGAGCTGGTTTTTAGGACGAGCAATAAAGTCTGAAATGCAAAATTTGGACCACCCCGGCAGCATCTCGTTTTTTTTGTCGATAAATTAAAATTTTCTTACTGTCACAAAAATGATGCTTTTTTATTAAGTAAGGCACACAGATAACGTACATGTATAATTTGTTGATGAAAGACCACAAGAATGGTAAAGAGAGCTGTTTTTGAGGACGAGCAATGAGGTCTGAAATTCAAGATTTGGACCACCCCAGCAGCATCTCGTTTTTTTTGTCGATAAATGAAAATTCTATTATTGTCACAAAAACGATGCTATTTTATTAAGTAAGTCACACAGATAACGTACATGTATAATTTGTTGATGAAAGACCACAGGAAAGGTAAAGAGAGCTGTTTCTTATGACGAGCCATAAAGTCTGAAATTCAAAATTTGGACCACCCCGGCAGCATCTCGTTTTTTTTGTCGATAAATGAAAATTTTTTTATTGTCACAAAAATGATGCTATTTTATTAAGTAAGTCACACAGATAACGTACATGTATAATTTGTTGATGAAAGACCACAAAAATGGTAAAGAGAGCTGTTTTTGAGGACGAGCAATGAGGTCTGAAATTCAAAATTTGGACCACCCCGGCAGCATCTCGTTTTTTTGTCGATAGATGAAAATTCTTTTATTGTCACAAAAACGATGCTTTTTTTTAAGTAAGTCACACAGATAACGTACATGTATAATTTGTTGATGAAAGACCACAAGAAAGGTAAAGAGAGCTGTTTCTTATGACGAGCCATAAAGTCTGAAATTCAAAATTTGGACCACTCCGGCAGCATCTCGTTTTTTTTGTCGATAAATGAAAATTTTTTTATTGTCACAAAAATGATGCTATTTTATTAAGTAAGTCACACAGATAACGTACATGTATAATTTGTTGATGAAAGACCACAAAAATGGTAAAGAGAGCTGTTTTTGAGGACGAGCAATGAGGTCTGAAATTCAAAATTTGGACCACCCCGGCAGCATCTCGTTTTTTTGTCGATAGATGAAAATTCTTTTATTGTCACAAAAACGATGCTATTTTATTAAGTAAGTCACACAGATAACGTACATGTATAATTTGTTGATGAAAGACCACAAGAATGGTAAAGAGAGCTGTTTTTGCGGACGAGCAATAAAGTCTGAAATTCAAAATTTGGACAACCCCGGCAACATCAAGTTTTTTTTGTCGATAAATTAAAATTTTCTTACTGTCACAAAAATGATGCTTTTTTATTAAGTAAGTCACACAGATAACGTACATGTATAATTTGTTGATGAAGGACCACAAGAATGGTAAAGATAGCTTGTTTTTAGGACGAGCAATAAAGTCTGAAATTCAAAATTTGGACCACCCCGGCAGCATCTCGTTTTTTTTGTCGATAAATGAAAATTGTTTTATTGTCACAAAAATGATGCTATTTTATTAAGTAAGTCACACAGATAACGTACATGTATAATTTGTTGATGAAAGACCACAAGAATGGTAAAGAGAGCTGTTTTTTAGGACGAGCAATGAGGTCTGAAATTCAAAATTTGGACCACCCCGGCAGCATCTCGTTTTTTTGTCGATAAATTGAAATTTTTTTATCGTCACAAAAACGATGCTATTTTATTAAGTAAGTCACACAGATAACGTACATGTATAATTTGTTGATGAAAGACCACAAGAATGGTAAAGAGAGCTGTTTTTGAGGACGAGCAATAAAGTCTGAAATTCAAAATTTGGACAACCCCGGCAACATCTCGTTTTTTTGTCGATAAATTGAAATTTTTTTATCGTCACAAAAACGATGCTATTTTATTAAGTAAGTCACACAGATAACGTACATGTATAATTTGTTGATGAAAGACCACAAGAATGGTAAAGAGAGCTGTTTTTGAGGACGAGCAATAAAGTCTGAAATTCAAAATTTGGACAACCCCGGCAACATCTCGTTTTTTTTTGTCGATAAATTAAAATTTTCTTACTGTCACAAAAATGATGCTTTTTTATTAAGTAAGTCACACAGATAACGTACATGTATAATTTGTTGATGAAGGACCACAAGAATGGTAAAGAGAGCTGGTTTTTAGGACGAGCAATAAAGTCTGAAATTCAAAATTTGGACCACCCCAGCAGCATCTCGTTTTTTTTATCGATAAATGAAAATTTTTTTATTGTCACAAAAATGATGCTGTTTTATTAAGTAAGTCACACAGATAATGTACATGTATAATTTGTTGATGAAAGACCACAAGAATAGTGAAGAGAGCTGTTTTTTATTATGAGCAATGAGGTCTGAAATTCAAAATTTGGACCACCCCAGCAGCATCTCGTTTTTTTTAACGATAAATGAAAATTTTTTTATTGTCACAAAAATGATGCTGTTTTATTAAGTAAGTCACACAGATAACGTACATGTATAATTTGTTGATGAAAGACCACAAGAATGGTGAAGAGAGCTGTTTTTTATTATGAGCAATGAGGTCTGAAATTCAAAATTTGGACCACCCCGGCAGCATCTCGTTTTTTTTGTCGATAAATTAAAATTTTTTTATTGTCACAAAAACGATGCTTTTTTATTAAGTTAGTCACACAGATAACGTACATGTATAATTTGTTGATGAAGGACCACAAGAATGGTAAAGAGAGCTGGTTTTTAGGACGAGCAATAAAGTCTGAAATTCAAAATTTGGACCACCCCGGCAGCATCTCGTTTTTTTTATCGATAAATGAAAATTTTTTTATTGTCACAAAAATGATGCTATTTTATTAAGTAAGTCACACAGATAACGTACATGTATAATTTGTTGATGAAAGACCACAAGAATGGTGAAGAGAGCTGTTTTTTATTATGAGCAATGAGGTCTGAAATTCAAAATTTGGACCACCCCGGCAGCATCTCGTTTTTTTTGTCGATAAATTAAAATTTTCTTACTGTCACAAAAATGATGCTATTTTTTTAAGTAAGTCACACAGATAACGTACATGTATAATTTGTTGATGAAAGACCACAAGAATGGTAAAGAGAGCTGTTTTTGAGGACGAGCAATAAAGTCTGAAATTCAAAATTTGGACCACCCCGGCAACATCTCGTTTTTTTTGTCGATAAATTAAAATTTTCTTACTGTCACAAAAATGATGCTTTTTTATTAAGTAAGTCACACAGATAACGTACATGTATAATTTGTTGATGAAGGACCACAGGAATAGTAAAGAGAGCTGGTTTTTAGGACGAGCAATAAAGCCTGAAATTCAAAATTTGGACCACCCCGGCAGCATCTCGTTTTTTGTCGATAAATTGAAATTTTTTTATCGTCACAAAAACGATGCTATTTTATTAAGTAAGTCACACAGATAACGTACATGTATAATTTTTTGATGACGGACCACAAGGTAGGTATAGGGAGCTGTTTTTTGGGACGAGCAATAAAGTCTGAAATTCAAAATTTGGACCACCCCGGCAGCATCTCGTTTTTTTTGTCGATAAATGAAAATTTTTTTATTGTCACAAAAATGATGCTATTTTATTAAGTAAGTCACACAGATAACGTACATGTATAATTTGTTGATGAAAGACCCCAAGAATGGTAAAGAGGGTTGTTTTTGAGGACGAGCAATGAGGTCTGAAATTCAAAATTTGGACCACCCCGGCAGCATCTCGTTTTTTTTGTCGATAAATTAAAATTTTTTTATCGTCGCAAAAACGATGCTATTTTATTAAGTAAGTCACACAGATAACGTACATGTATAATTTTTTGATGACGGACCACAAGGTAGGTAAAGAGAGCTGTTTTTTGGGACGAGCAATAATGTCTGAAATTCCAAATTTGGACCACATCGGCAGCATCTCGTTTTTTTTGTCGATAAATGAAAATTTTTTTATTGTCACAAAAATGATGCTATTTTATTAAGTAAGTCACACAGATAACGTACATGTATACTTTGTTGATGAAAGACCACAAGAATGGTAAAGAGAGCTGTTTTTGAATACGAGCAATGAGGTCTGAAATTCAAAATTTGGACCACCCCGGCAGGATCTCGTTTTTTAGTCGATAGATGAAAATTCTTTTATTGTCACAAAAACGATGCTATTTTATTAAGTAAGTCACACAGATAACGTACATGTATAATTTGTTGATGAAAGACCACAAGAAAGGTAAAGAGAGCTGTTTCTTATGACGAGCCATAAAGTCTGAAATTCAAAATTTGGACCACCCCGGCAGCATCTCGTTTTTTTTGTCGATAAATGAAAATTTTTTTATTGTCACAAAAATGATGCTATTTTATTAAGTAAGTCACACAGATAACGTACATGTATAATTTGTTGATGAAAGACCACAAGAATGGTGAAGAGAGCTGATTTTGAGGAAGAGCAATGAAGTCTGAAATTCAAAATTTGGACCACCCCGGCAGCATCTCGTTTTATTTGTCGATAAATTAAAATTTTCTAATTGTCACAAAAATGATGCTATTTTATTAAGTAAGTCACACAGATAACGTACATGTATAATTTGTTGATGAAGGACCAGAAGAAAGGTAAAGAGAGCTGATTTCGAGGAAGAGCAATAAAGTCTGAAATTCAAAATTTGGACCACCCCGGCAGCGTCTCGTTTTTTTTGTCGATACATTAAAATTTTTTTATTGTCACAAAAACGATGCTATTTTGTTAAGTAAGTCACAGAGATTACGTACATGTATAATTTGTTGATGAAAGACCACAAGAAAGGTTAAGAGAGCTGTTTTTTTAGGACGAGCAATAAAGTCAGAAATTCAAAATTGGGAACACCCCGGCAGTATCTCGTTTTTTTTGTCGATAAATTAAAATTTTTTAATTGTCACAAAAATGATGCTATTTTATTAAGTAAGTCACACAGATAAAGTATATGTATAATTTGTTGATGAAGGACCACAAGAAAGGTAAAGAGAGCTGATTTTGAGGAAGAGCAATAAAGTCTGAAATTCAAAATTGGGAACACCCCGGCAGTATCTCGTTTTTTTTGTCGATAAATTAAAATTTTCTTAATGTCACAAAAATGACGCTATTTTATTAAGTAAGTCACACAAATAACGTACATGTATAGTTTGTTGATGAAAGACCACAAGAAAGGTAAAGAGAGCTGATTTTTAGGATGAGCAATAAAGTCTGAAATTCAAAATTTGGACCACCCCGGCAGCATCTCGTTTTTTTTTGTCGATAAATAAAAATCTTTTTATTGTCACAAAAACGATGCTATTTTATTAATTAAGTCACACAGATTACGTACATGTATAATGTGTTGATGAAAGACCACAAGAAAGGTAAAGAGAGCTGATTTTGAGGATGAGCAATAAAGTCTGAAATTCAAAATTTGGACCACCCCGGCAGCATCTCGTTTTTTTGTCGATAAATTAAAATTTTTTTATTGTCACAAAAACGATGCTAGTTTGTTAAGTAAGTCACACAGATTACGCACATGTATAATTTGTTGATGAAGGACCACAAGTAAGGTAAAGAGAGCTGATTTTGAGGAAGAGCAATAAAGTCTGAAATTCAAAATTTGGACCACCCCGGCAGCATCTCTTTTTTTTGTCGATAAATTAAAATTTTTTAATTGTCACAAAAACGATGCTACTTTGTTAAGTAAGTCACACAGATAACGTACATGTATAATTTGTTGATGAAAGACCACAAGAAAGGCAAAGAGAGCTGATTTTTAGGACGAGCAATAAAGTCTGAAATTCTAAATTTCGTTTTTTTTGTCGATAAATTAAAATTTTTTTATTGTCACAAAAACGATGCTATTTTGTTAAGTAAGTCACACAGATTACGCACATGTATAATTTGTTGATGAAGGACCACAAGTAAGGTAACGAGAGCTGATTTTGAGGAAGAGCAATAAAGTCTGAAATTCAAAATTTGGACCACCCCGGCAGCATCTCGTTTTTTTGTCGATAGATGAAAATTCTTTTATTGTCACAAAAACGATGCTATTTTATTAAGTAAGTCACACAGATAACGTACATGTATAATTTGTTGATGAAAGACCACAAGAAAGGTAAAGAGAGCTGTTTCTTATGACGAGCCATAAAGTCTGAAATTCAAAATTTGGACCACCCCGGCAGCATCTCGTTTTTTTTGTCGATAAATTAAAATTTTTTTATCGTCACAAAAACGATGCTATTTTATTAAGTAAGTCACACAGATAACGTACATGTATAATTTGTTGATGAAAGACCACAAGAAAGGTAAAGAGAGCTGTTTCTTATGACGAGCCATAAAGTCTGAAATTCAAAATTTGGACCACCCCGGCAGTATCTCGTTTTTTTTGTCGATAAATTAAAATTTTTTAATTGTCACAAAAATGATGCTATTTTATTAATTAAGTCACACAGATTACGTACATGTATAATGTGTTGATGAAAGACCACAAGAAAGGTAAAGAGAGCTGATTTTGAGGATGAGCAATAAAGTCTGAAATTCAAAATTTGGACCACCCCGGCAGCATCTCGTTTTTTTGTCGATAAATTAAAATTTTTTTATTGTCACAAAAACGACGCTATTTTGTTAAGTAAGTCACACAGATTACGCACATGTATAATTTGTTGATGAAGGACCACAAGTAAGGTAAAGAGAGCTGATTTTGAGGAAAAGCAATAAAGTCTGAAATTCAAAATTTGGACCACCCCGGCAACATCTCTTTTTTTTGTCGATAGATGAAAATTCTTTTATTGTCACAAAAACGATGCTATTTTATTAAGTAAGTCACACAGATAACGTACATGTATAATTTGTTGATGAAAGACCACAAGAAAGGTAAAGAGAGCTGTTTCTTATGACGAGCCATAAAGTCTGAAATTCAAAATTTGGACCACCCCGGCAGTATCTCGTTTTTTTTGTCGATAAATTAAAATTTTTTAATTGTCACAAAAATGATGCTATTTTATTACTTAAGTCACACAGATTACGTACATGTATAATGTGTTGATGAAAGACCACAAGAAAGGTAAAGAGAGCTGATTTTGAGGATGAGCAATAAAGTCTGAAATTCAAAATTTGGACCACCCCGGCAGCATCTCGTTTTTTTGTCGATAAATTAAAATTTTTTTATTGTCACAAAAACGACGCTATTTTGTTAAGTAAGTCACACAGATTACGCACATGTATAATTTGTTGATGAAGGACCACAAGTAAGGTAAAGAGAGCTGATTTTGAGGAAAAGCAATAAAGTCTGAAATTCAAAATTTGGACCACCCCGGCAACATCTCTTTTTTTTGTCGATAAATTAAAATTTTTTAATTGTCACAAAAACGATGCTACTTTGTTAAGTAAGTCACACAGATTACGTACATGTATAATTTGTTGATGAAAGACCACAAGAAAGGTAAAGAGAGCTGATTTTGAGGATGAGCAATAAAGTCTGAAATTCAAAATTTGGACCACCCCGGCAGCATCTCGTTTTTTTGTCGATAAATTAAAATTTTTTTATTGTCACAAAAACGACGCTATTTTGTTAAGTAAGTCACACAGATTACGCACATGTATAATTTGTTGATGAAGGACCACAAGTAAGGTAACGAGAGCTGATTTTGAGGAAGAGCAATAAAGTCTGAAATTCAAAATTTGGACCACCCCGGCAGCATCTCGTTTTTTTGTCGATAAATTAAAATTTTTAATTGTCACAAAAACGATGCTACTTTGTTAAGTAAGTCACACAGATAACGTACATGTATAATTTGTTGATGAAAGACCACAAGAAAGGTAAAGAGAGCTGATTTTTAGGATGAGCAATAAAGTCTGAAATTCAAAATTTGGACCACCCCGGCAGCATCTCGTTTTTTTTGTCGATAAATTAAAATTTTTTTATTGTCACAAAAACGATGCTATTTTGTTAAGTAAGTCACACAGATTACGTACATGTATAACTTGTTGATGAAAGACCACAAGAAAGGTTAAGAGAGCTGTTTTTTAGGACGAGCAATAAAGTCTGAAATTCAAAATTTGGACCACCCCCGGCAGCATCTCGTTTTTTTGTCGATAAATTAAAATTTTTTAATTGTCACAAAAATGATGCGATTTTATTAAGTAAGTCACACAGATAAAGTATATGTATAATTTGTTGATGAAGGACCACAAGAAAGGTAAAGAGAGCTGATTTTGAGGAAGAGCAACAAAGTCTGGAATTCAAAATTTGGACCACCCCGGCAGCATCTCGTTTTTTTTGTCGATAAATTAAAATTTTTTTATTGCCACAAAAACGATGCCATTTTATTAAGTAAGTCACACAGATAACGTACATGTATAATTTGTTGATGAAAGACCACAAGAAAGGTAAAGAGAGCTGAATTTTAGGATGAGCAATAAAGTCTGAAATTCAAAATTTGGACCACCCC
Source organism: Volucella inflata (assembly GCA_928272305.1). NCBI lineage: Eukaryota > Metazoa > Arthropoda > Insecta > Diptera > Syrphidae > Volucella > Volucella inflata. The sequence goes on along the minus strand of OV743719.1, from coordinate 36,625,518 downwards.
GGCAGCATCTCGTTTTTTTTTGTCGATAAATGAAAATCTTTTTATTGTCACAAAAACGATGCTATTTGATTAAGTAAGTCACACAGTCTTATTAAGTAAGTCACACAGTTTTATTAAGTAAGTCACACAGATAACGTACATGTATAATTTGTTGATGAAAGACCACAAGAAAGGTAAAGAGAGCTGTTTCTTATGACGAGCCATAAAGTCTGAAATTCAAAATTTGGACCACCCCGGCAGCATCTCGTTTTTTTTGTCGATAAATAAAAATTTTTTTATTGTCACAAAAACGATGCTTTTTTATTAAGTTAGTCACACAGATAACGTACATGTATAATTTGTTGATGGAGGACCACAAGAATGGTAAAGAGAGCTGGTTTTTAGGACGAGCAATAAAGTCTGAAATGCAAAATTTGGACCACCCCGGCAGCATCTCGTTTTTTTTGTCGATAAATTAAAATTTTCTTACTGTCACAAAAATGATGCTTTTTTATTAAGTAAGGCACACAGATAACGTACATGTATAATTTGTTGATGAAAGACCACAAGAATGGTAAAGAGAGCTGTTTTTGAGGACGAGCAATGAGGTCTGAAATTCAAAATTTGGACCACTCCAGCAGCATCTCGCTTTTTTTGTCGATAAATGAAAATTCTATTATTGTCACAAAAACGATGCTATTTTATTAAGTAAGTCACACAGATAACGTACATGTATAATTTGTTGATGAAAGACCACAAGAAAGGTAAAGAGAGCTGTTTCTTATGACGAGCCATAAAGTCTGAAATTCAAAATTGGGACCACCCCGGCAGCATCTCGTTTTTTTTGTCGATAAATGAAAATTTTTTTATTGTCACAAAAATGATGCTATTTTATTAAGTAAGTCACACAGATAACGTACATGTATAATTTGTTGATGAAGGACCACAAGAATGGTAAAGAGAGCTGGTTTTTAGGACGAGCAATAAAGTCTGAAATGCAAAATTTGGACCACCCCGGCAGCATCTCGTTTTTTTTGTCGATAAATTAAAATGTTCGTACTGTCACAAAAATGATGCTTTTTTATTAAGTAAGTCACACAGATAACGTACATGTATAATTTGTTGATGAAAGACCACAAGAATGGTAAAGAGAGCTGTTTTTGAGGACGAGCAATGAGGTCTGAAATTCAAAATTTGGACCACCCCAGCAGCATCTCGTTTTTTTTGTCGATAAATGAAAATTCTATTATTGTCACAAAAAACGATGCTATTTTATTAAGTAAGTCACACAGATAACGTACATGTATAATTTGTTGATGAAAGACCACAAGAAAGGTAAAGAGAGCTGTTTCTTATGACGAGCCATAAAGTCTGAAATTCAAAATTTGGACCACCCCGGCAGCATCTCGTTTTTTTTGTCGATAAATTAAAATTTTTTATCGTCACAAAAACGATGCTATTTTATTAAGTAAGTCACACAGATAACGTACATGTATAATTTTTTGATGACGGACCACAAAAATGGTAAAGAGAGCTGTTTTTGAGGACGAGCAATGAGGTCTGAAATTCAAAATTTGGACCACCCCCGGCAGCATCTCGTTTTTTTGTCGATAGATGAAAATTCTTTTATTGTCACAAAAACGATGCTATTTTATTAAGTAAGTCACACAGATAACGTACATGTATAATTTGTTGATGAAGGACCACAAGAATGGTAAAGAGAGCTGTTTTTTAGGACGAGCAATGAGGTCCGAAATTCAAGATTTGGACCACCCCGGCAGCATCTCGTTTTTTTTGTCGATAAATGAAAATTTTTTTATTGTCACAAAAATGATGCTATTTTATTAAGTAAGTCACACAGATAACGTACATGTATAATTTTTTGATGACGGACCACAAGGTAGGTAAAGAGAGCTGTTTTTTGGGACGAGCAATGAGGTCTGAAATTCAAAATTTGGACCACCCCGGCAGCATCTCGTTTTTTTTGTCGATAAATGAAAATTTTTTTATTGTCACAAAAATGATGCTATTTTATTAATTCAGTCACACAGATAACGTACATGTATAATTTGTTGATGAAAGACCACAAAAATGGTAAAGAGAGCTGTTTTTGAGGACGAGCAATGAGGTCTGAAATTCAAAATTTGGACCACCCCGGCAGCATCTCGGTTTTTTTGTCGATAGATGAAAATTCTTTTATTGTCACAAAAACGATGCTATTTTATTAAGTAAGTCACACAGATAACGTACATGTATAATTTGTTGATGAAAGACCACAAGAAAGGTAAAGAGAGCTGTTTCTTATGACGAGCCATAAAGTCTGAAATTCAAAATTGGGACCACCCCGGCAGCATCTCGTTTTTTTTGTCGATAAATGAAAATTTTTTTATTGTCACAAAAATGATGCTATTTTATTAAGTAAGTCACACAGATAACGTACATGTATAATTTGTTGATGAAGGACCACAAGAATGGTAAAGAGAGCTGGTTTTTAGGACGAGCAATAAAGTCTGAAATGCAAAATTTGGACCACCCCGGCAGCATCTCGTTTTTTTTGTCGATAAATTAAAATTTTCTTACTGTCACAAAAATGATGCTTTTTTATTAAGTAAGGCACACAGATAACGTACATGTATAATTTGTTGATGAAAGACCACAAGAATGGTAAAGAGAGCTGTTTTTGAGGACGAGCAATGAGGTCTGAAATTCAAAATTTGGACCACCCCAGCAGCATCTCGTTTTTTTTGTCGATAAATGAAAATTCTATTATTGTCACAAAAACGATGCTATTTTATTAAGTAAGTCACACAGATAACGTACATGTATAATTTGTTGATGAAAGACCACAAGAAAGGTAAAGAGAGCTGTTTCTTATGACGAGCCATAAAGTCTGAAATTCAAAATTTGGACCACCCCGGCAGCATCTCGTTTTTTTTGTCGATAAATTAAAATTTTTTTATCGTCACAAAAACGATGCTATTTTATTAAGTAAGTCACACAGATAACGTACATGTATAATTTTTTGATGACGGACCACAAAAATGGTAAAGAGAGCTGTTTTTGAGGACGAGCAATGAGGTCTGAAATTCAAAATTTGGACCACCCCGGCAGCATCTCGTTTTTTTGTCGATAGATGAAAATTCTTTTATTGTCACAAAAACGATGCTATTTTATTAAGTAAGTCACACAGATAACGTACATGTATAATTTGTTGATGAAGGACCACAAGAATGGTAAAGAGAGCTGTTTTTTAGGACGAGCAATGAGGTCCGAAATTCAAGATTTGGACCACCCCGGCAGCATCTCGTTTTTTTTGTCGATAAATGAAAATTTTTTTATTGTCACAAAAATGATGCTATTTTATTAAGTAAGTCACACAGATAACGTACATGTATAATTTTTTGATGACGGACCACAAGGTAGGTAAAGAGAGCTGTTTTTTGGGACGAGCAATGAGGTCTGAAATTCAAAATTTGGACCACCCCGGCAGCATCTCGTTTTTTTTGTCGATAAATGAAAATTTTTTTATTGTCACAAAAATGATGCTATTTTATTAATTCAGTCACACAGATAACGTACATGTATAATTTGTTGATGAAAGACCACAAAAATGGTAAAGAGAGCTGTTTTTGAGGACGAGCAATGAGGTCTGAAATTCAAAATTTGGACCACCCCGGCAGCATCTCGTTTTTTTGTCGATAGATGAAAATTCTTTTATTGTCACAAAAACGATGCTATTTTATTAAGTAAGTCACACAGATAACGTACATGTATAATTTGTTGATGAAAGACCACAAGAAAGGTAAAGAGAGCTGTTTCTTATGACGAGCCATAAAGTCTGAAATTCAAAATTTGGACCACCCCGGCAGCATCTCGTTTTTTTTGTCGATAAATTAAAATTTTTTTATCGTCACAAAAACGATGCTATTTTATTAAGTAAGTCACACAGATAACGTACATGTATAATTTTTTGATGACGGACCACAAAAATGGTAAAGAGAGCTGTTTTTGAGGACGAGCAATGAGGTCTGAAATTCAAAATTTGGACCACCCCGGCAGCATCTCGTTTTTTTGTCGATAGATGAAAATTCTTTTATTGTCACAAAAACGATGCTATTTTATTAAGTAAGTCACACAGATAACGTACATGTATAATTTGTTGATGAAGGACCACAAGAATGGTAAAGAGAGCTGTTTTTTAGGACGAGCAATGAGGTCCGAAATTCAAGATTTGGACCACCCCGGCAGCATCTCGTTTTTTTTGTCGATAAATGAAAATTTTTTTATTGTCACAAAAATGATGCTATTTTATTAAGTAAGTCACACAGATAACGTACATGTATAATTTTTTGATGACGGACCACAAGGTAGGTAAAGAGAGCTGTTTTTTGGGACGAGCAATGAGGTCTGAAATTCAAAATTTGGACCACCCCGGCAGCATTTCGTTTTTTTTGTCGATAAATGAAAATTTTTTTATTGTCACAAAAATGACGCTATTTTATTAAGTAAGTCACACAGATAACGTACATGTATAATTTGTTGATGAAAGACCACAAAAATGGTAAAGAGAGCTGTTTTTGAGGACGAGCAATGAGGTCTGAAATTCAAAATTTGGACCACCCCGGCAGCATCTCGTTTTTTTGTCGATAGATGAAAATTCTTTTATTGTCACAAAAACGATGCTATTTTATTAAGTAAGTCACACAGATAACGTACATGTATAATTTGTTGATGAAAGACCACAAGAAAGGTAAAGAGAGCTGTTTCTTATGACGAGCCATAAAGTCTGAAATTCAAAATTTGGACCACCCCGGCAGCATCTCGTTTTTTTTTGTCGATAAATTAAAATTTTTTTATCGTCACAAAAACGATGCTATTTTATTAAGTAAGTCACACAGATAACGTACATGTATAATTTTTTGATGACGGACCACAAAAATGGTAAAGAGAGCTGTTTTTGAGGACGAGCAATGAGGTCTGAAATTCAAAATTTGGACCACCCCGGCAGCATCTCGTTTTTTTGTCGATAGATGAAAATTCTTTTATTGTCACAAAAACGATGCTATTTTATTAAGTAAGTCACACAGATAACGTACATGTATAATTTGTTGATGAAGGACCACAAGAATGGTAAAGATAGCTTGTTTTTAGGACGAGCAATAAAGTCTGAAATTCAAAATTTGGACCACCCCGGCAGCATCTCGTTTTTTTGTCGATAAATTGAAATTTTTTTATCGTCACAAAAACGATGCTATTTTATTAAGTAAGTCACACAGATAACGTACATGTATAGTTTGTTGATGAAAGACAACAAGAATGGTAAAGAGAGCTGTTTTTGAGGACGAGCAATAAAGTCTGAAATTCAAAATTTGGACAACCCCGGCAACATCTCGTTTTTTTTGTCGATAAATTAAAATTTTCTTACTGTCACAAAAATGATGCTTTTTTATTAAGTAAGTCACACAGATAACGTACATGTATAATTTGTTGATGAAGGACCACAAGAATGGTAAAGAGAGCTGGTTTTTAGGACGAGCAATAAAGTCTGAAATTCAAAATTTGGACCACCCCAGCAGCATCTCGTTTTTTTTATCGATAAATGAAAATTTTTTTATTGTCACAAAAATGATGCTATTTTATTAAGTAAGTCACACAGATAACGTACATGTATAATTTGTTGATGAAAGACCACAAGAATGGTGAAGAGAGCTGTTTTTTATTATGTGCAATGAGGTCTGAAATTCAAAATTTGGACCACCCCGGCAGC
>OV743719.1:36547705-36619572 GCA_928272305.1 Volucella inflata | reverse complement strand
CTTTCATCAACAAATTATACATGTACGTAATCTGTGTGACTTACTTAATAAAATAGCATCGTTTTGTTGACAATAGCAAAATTTTCATATTTGACAAAAAAAATGAGATGCTGCCGGGGTGGTCCAAATTTTGAATTTCAGACTTTCTCACTCATCCGAAAAATAGCTCCCTATGCCTTGCTTTTGGTCTTTCATCAACAAATTATACATGTACGTAATCTGTGTGACTTACTTAATAAAATAGCATCGTTTTTTTGACAATAACAAAATTTTCATTTTTCGACGAAAAAAATGAGATGCTGCCGGGGTGGTCCAAATTTTCAATTTCAGACTTTCAGACTCATCCGAAAAAACAGCTCTCTATGCCTAGCTTTTGGTCTTTCATCAACAAATTATACATGTACGTAATCTGTGTGACTTACTTAATAAAATAGCATCGTTTTTTTGACAATAACAAAATTTTCATTTTTCGACAAAAAAAATGAGATGCTGCCGGGGTGGTCCAAATTTTGAATTTCATACTTTCTCACTCATCCGAAAAAACAGCTCTCTATGCCTAGCTTTTGGTCTTTCATCAACAAATTATAAATGTACGTAATCTGTGTGACTTACTTAATAAAATAGCATCGTTTTTTTGACAATAACAAAATTTTCATTTTTCGACAAAAAAAATGAGATGCTGCAGTGGTGGTCCAAATTTTGAATTTCAGACTTTCTCACTCATCCGATAAAACAGCTCCCTATGCCTAGCTTTTGGTCTTTCATCAACACATTATACATGTACGTAATCCGTGTGACTTACTTAATAAAATAGCATCGCTTTTTTGACAATAACAAAATTTTCATTTTTCGACAAAAAAAATGAGATGCTGCCGGGGAGGTCCAAATTTTGAATTTCAGACTTTCTCGCTCATCCGAAAAAACAGCTCTCTATGCCTAGCTTTTGGTCTTTCATCAACAAATTATACATGTACCTAATCTGTGTGACTTACTTAATAAAATAGCATCGCTTTTTTGACAATAACAAAATTTTCATTTTTCGACAAACAAAATGAGATGCTGTTGGGGTGGTCCAAATTTTGAATTTCAGACTCATCCGAAAAAACAGCTCTCTATGCCTAGCTTTTGGTCTTTCATCAACAAATTATACATGTACGTAATCTGTGTGACTTACTTAATAAAATAGCATCGTTTTTTTGACAAAAACAAAATTTTCATTTTTCGACAAAAAAAATGAGATGCTGCCGGGGTGGTCCAAATTTTGAATTTCAGACTTTCTCACTCATCCGAAAAAACAGCTCTCTATGCCTAGCTTTTGGTCTTTCATCAACAAATTATACATGTACGTAATCTGTGTGACTTACTTAATAAAATAGCATCGTTTTTTTGACAAAAACAAAATTTTCATTTTTCGACAAAAAAAATGAGATGCTGCCGGGGTGGTCCAAATTTTGAATTTCATACTTTCTCACTCATCCGAAAAAACAGCTCTCTATGCATAGATTTTGGTCTTTCATCAACAAATTATACATGTACGTAATCTGTGTGACTTACTTAATAAAATAGCATCGTTTTTTTGACAATAACAAAATTTTCATTTTTCGACAAAAAAAATGAGATGCTGCCGGGGTGGTCAAAATTTTGAATTTCAGACTTTCTCACCCATCCGAGAAAACAGCTCTCTATGCCTAGCTTTTGGTCTTTCATCAACAAATTATACATGTACGTAATCTGTGTGACTTACTTAATAAAATAGCATCGTTTTTTTGACAATAACAAAATTTTCATTTTTCGACAAAAAAAATGGGATGCTGCCGGAGTGGTCCAAATTTTGAATTTCAGACTTTCTCACTCATCCGAAAAAACAGCTCTCTATGCCTAGCTTTTGGTCTTTCATCAACAAATTATACATGTACGTAATCTGTGTGACTTACTTAATAAAATAGCATCGTTTTGTTGACAATAGAAAAATTTTCATATTTGACAAAAAAAATGAGATGCTGCCGGGGTGGTCCAAATTTTGAATTTCAGACTTTCTCACTCATCCGAAAAATAGCTCCCTATGCCTTGCTTTTGGTCTTTCATCAACAAATTATACATGTACGTAATCTGTGTGACTTACTTAATAAAATAGCATCGTTTTTTTGACAATAACAAAATTTTCATTTTTCGACGAAAAAAATGAGATGCTGCCGGGGTGGTCCAAATTTTCAATTTCAGACTTTCAGACTCATCCGAAAAAACAGCTCTCTATGCCTAGCTTTTGGTCTTTCATCAACAAATTATACATGTACGTAATCTGTGTGACTTACTTAATAAAATAGCATCGTTTTTTTGACAATAACAAAATTTTCATTTTTCGACAAAAAAAATGAGATGCTGCCGGGGTGGTCCAAATTTTGAATTTCATACTTTCTCACTCATCCGAAAAAACAGCTCTCTATGCCTAGCTTTTGGTCTTTCATCAACAAATTATAAATGTACGTAATCTGTGTGACTTACTTAATAAAATAGCATCGTTTTTTTGACAATAACAAAATTTTCATTTTTCGACAAAAAAAATGAGATGCTGCAGTGGTGGTCCAAATTTTGAATTTCAGACTTTCTCACTCATCCGATAAAACAGCTCCCTATGCCTAGCTTTTGGTCTTTCATCAACACATTATACATGTACGTAATCCGTGTGACTTACTTAATAAAATAGCATCGCTTTTTTGACAGTAACAAAATTTTCATTTTTCGACAAAAAAAATGAGATGCTGCCGGGGAGGTCCAAATTTTGAATTTCAGACTTTCTCGCTCATCCGAAAAAACAGCTCTCTATGCCTAGCTTTTGGTCTTTCATCAACAAATTATACATGTACCTAATCTGTGTGACTTACTTAATAAAATAGCATCGCTTTTTTGACAATAACAAAATTTTCATTTTTCGACAAACAAAATGAGATGCTGTTGGGGTGGTCCAAATTTTGAATTTCAGACTCATCCGAAAAAACAGCTCTCTATGCCTAGCTTTTGGTCTTTCATCAACAAATTATACATGTACGTAATCTGTGTGACTTACTTAATAAAATAGCATCGTTTTTTTGACAAAAACAACATTTTCATTTTTCAACAAAAAAAATGAGATGCTGCCGGGGTGGTCCAAATTTTGAATTTCAGACTTTCTCACTCATCCGAAAAAACAGCTCTCTATGCCTAGCTTTTGGTCTTTCATCAACGAATTATACATGTACGTAATCTGTGTGACTTACTTAATAAAATAGCATCGTTTTTTTGACAAAAACAAAATTTTCATTTTTCGACAAAAAAAATGAGATGCTGCCGGGGTGGTCCAAATTTTGAATTTCATACTTTCTCACTCATCCGAAAAAACAGCTCTCTATGCATAGATTTTGGTCTTTCATCAACAAATTATACATGTACGTAATCTGTGTGACTTACTTAATAAAATAGCATCGTTTTTTTGACAATAACAAAATTTTCATTTTTCGACAAAAAAAATGAGATGCTGCCGGGGTGGTCCAAATTTTGAATTTCAGACTTTCTCACCCATCCGAGAAAACAGCTCTCTATGCCTAGCTTTTGGTCTTTCATCAACAAATTATACATGTACGTAATCTGTGTGACTTACTTAATAAAATAGCATCGTTTTTTTGACAATAACAAAATTTTCATTTTTCGACAAAAAAAATGGGATGCTGCCGGAGTGGTCCAAATTTTGAATTTCAGACTTTCTCACTCATCCGAAAAAACAGCTCTCTATGCCTTGCTTTTGGTCTTTCATCAACAAATTATACATGTACGTAATCTGTGTGACTTACTTAATAAAATAGCATCGTTTTGTTGACAATAGCAAAATTTTCATATTTGACAAAAAAAATGAGATGCTGCCGGGGTGGTCCAAATTTTGAATTTCAGACTTTCTCACTCATCCGAAAAATAGCTCCCTATGCCTTGCTTTTGGTCTTTCATCAACAAATTATACATGTACGTAATCTGTGTGACTTACTTAATAAAATAGCATCGTTTTTTTGACAATAACAAAATTTTCATTTTTCGACGAAAAAAATGAGATGCTGCCGGGGTGGTCCAAATTTTCAATTTCAGACTTTCAGACTCATCCGAAAAAACAGCTCTCTATGCCTAGCTTTTGGTCTTTCATCAACAAATTATACATGTACGTAATCTGTGTGACTTACTTAATAAAATAGCATCGTTTTTTTGACAATAACAAAATTTTCATTTTTCGACAAAAAAAATGAGATGCTGCCGGGGTGGTCCAAATTTTGAATTTCATACTTTCTCACTCATCCGAAAAAACTTAATAAAATAGCATCGCTTTTTTGACAATAACAAAATTTTCATTTTTCGACGAAAAAAATGAGATGCTGCCGGGGTGGTCCAAATTTTGAATTTCAGACTTTCTCACTCATCCGAAAAATAGCTCCCTATGCCTTGCTTTTGGTCTTTCATCAACAAATTATACATGTACGTAATCTGTGTGACTTACTTAATAAAATAGCATCGTTTTGTTGACAATAGCAAAATTTTCATATTTGACAAAAAAAATGAGATGCTGCCGGGGTGGTCCAAATTTTGAATTTCAGACTTTCTCACTCATCCGAAAAATAGCTCCCTATGCCTTGCTTTTGGTCTTTCATCAACAAATTATACATGTACGTAATCTGTGTGACTTACTTAATAAAATAGCATCGTTTTTTTGACAATAACAAAATTTTCATTTTTCGACGAAAAAAATGAGATGCTGCCGGGGTGGTCCAAATTTTCAATTTCAGACTTTCAGACTCATCCGAAAAAACAGCTCTCTATGCCTAGCTTTTGGTCTTTCATCAACAAATTATACATGTACGTAATCTGTGTGACTTACTTAATAAAATAGCATCGTTTTTTTGACAATAACAAAATTTTCATTTTTCGACAAAAAAAATGAGATGCTGCCGGGGTGGTCCAAATTTTGAATTTCATACTTTCTCACTCATCCGAAAAAACAGCTCTCTATGCCTAGCTTTTGGTCTTTCATCAACAAATTATAAATGTACGTAATCTGTGTGACTTACTTAATAAAATAGCATCGTTTTTTTGACAATAACAAAATTTTCATTTTTCGACAAAAAAAATGAGATGCTGCAGTGGTGGTCCAAATTTTGAATTTCAGACTTTCTCACTCATCCGATAAAACAGCTCCCTATGCCTAGCTTTTGGTCTTTCATCAACACATTATACATGTACGTAATCCGTGTGACTTACTTAATAAAATAGCATAGCTTTTTTGACAATAACAAAATTTTCATTTTTCGACAAAAAAAATGAGATGCTGCCGGGGAGGTCCAAATTTTGAATTTCAGACTTTCTCGCTCATCCGAAAAAACAGCTCTCTATGCCTAGCTTTTGGTCTTTCATCAACAAATTATACATGTACCTAATCTGTGTGACTTACTTAATAAAATAGCATCGCTTTTTTGACAATAACAAAATTTTCATTTTTCGACAAACAAAATGAGATGCTGTTGGGGTGGTCCAAATTTTGAATTTCAGACTCATCCGAAAAAACAGCTCTCTATGCCTAGCTTTTGGTCTTTCATCAACAAATTATACATGTACGTAATCTGTGTGACTTACTTAATAAAATAGCATCGTTTTTTTGACAAAAACAAAATTTTCATTTTTCGACAAAAAAAATGAGATGCTGCCGGGGTGGTCCAAATTTTGAATTTCAGACTTTCTCACTCATCCGAAAAAACAGCTCTCTATGCCTAGCTTTTGGTCTTTCATCAACGAATTATACATGTACGTAATCTGTGTGACTTACTTAATAAAATAGCATCGTTTTTTTGACAAAAACAAAATTTTCATTTTTCGACAAAAAAAATGAGATGCTGCCGGGGTGGTCCAAATTTTGAATTTCATACTTTCTCACTCATCCGAAAAAACAGCTCTCTATGCATAGATTTTGGTCTTTCATCAACAAATTATACATGTACGTAATCTGTGTGACTTACTTAATAAAATAGCATCGTTTTTTTGACAATAACAAAATTTTCATTTTTCGACAAAAAAAATGAGATGCTGCCGGGGTGGTCCAAATTTTGAATTTCAGACTTTCTCACCCATCCGAGAAAACAGCTCTCTATGCCTAGCTTTTGGTCTTTCATCAACAAATTATACATGTACGTAATCTGTGTGACTTACTTAATAAAATAGCATCGTTTTTTTGACAATAACAAAATTTTCATTTTTCGACAAAAAAAATGGGATGCTGCCGGAGTGGTCCAAATTTTGAATTTCAGACTTTCTCACTCATCCGAAAAAACAGCTCTCTATGCCTAGCTTTTGGTCTTTCATCAACAAATTATACATGTACGTAATCTGTGTGACTTACTTAATAAAATAGCATCGTTTTGTTGACAATAGCAAAATTTTCATATTTGACAAAAAAAATGAGATGCTGCCGGGGTGGTCCAAATTTTGAATTTCAGACTTTCTCACTCATCCGAAAAATAGCTCCCTATGCCTTGCTTTTGGTCTTTCATCAACAAATTATACATGTACGTAATCTGTGTGACTTACTTAATAAAATAGCATCGTTTTTTTGACAATAACAAAATTTTCATTTTTCGACGAAAAAAATGAGATGCTGCCGGGGTGGTCCAAATTTTCAATTTCAGACTTTCAGACTCATCCGAAAAAACAGCTCTCTATGCCTAGCTTTTGGTCTTTCATCAACAAATTATACATGTACGTAATCTGTGTGACTTACTTAATAAAATAGCATCGTTTTTTTGACAATAACAAAATTTTCATTTTTCGACAAAAAAAATGAGATGCTGCCGGGGTGGTCCAAATTTTGAATTTCATACTTTCTCACTCATCCGAAAAAACAGCTCTCTATGCCTAGCTTTTGGTCTTTCATCAACAAATTATAAATGTACGTAATCTGTGTGACTTACTTAATAAAATAGCATCGTTTTTTTGACAATAACAAAATTTTCATTTTTCGACAAAAAAAATGAGATGCTGCAGTGGTGGTCCAAATTTTGAATTTCAGACTTTCTCACTCATCCGATAAAACAGCTCCCTATGCCTAGCTTTTGGTCTTTCATCAACACATTATACATGTACGTAATCCGTGTGACTTACTTAATAAAATAGCATCGCTTTTTTGACAATAACAAAATTTTCATTTTTCGACAAAAAAAATGAGATGCTGCCGGGGAGGTCCAAATTTTGAATTTCAGACTTTCTCGCTCATCCGAAAAAACAGCTCTCTATGCCTAGCTTTTGGTCTTTCATCAACAAATTATACATGTACCTAATCTGTGTGACTTACTTAATAAAATAGCATCGCTTTTTTGACAATAACAAAATTTTCATTTTTCGACAAACAAAATGAGATGCTGTTGGGGTGGTCCAAATTTTGAATTTCAGACTCATCCGAAAAAACAGCTCTCTATGCCTAGCTTTTGGTCTTTCATCAACAAATTATACATGTACGTAATCTGTGTGACTTACTTAATAAAATAGCATCGTTTTTTTGACAAAAACAACATTTTCATTTTTCGACAAAAAAAATGAGATGCTGCCGGGGTGGTCCAAATTTTGAATTTCAGACTTTCTCACTCATCCGAAAAAACAGCTCTCTATGCCTAGCTTTTGGTCTTTCATCAACGAATTATACATGTACGTAATCTGTGTGACTTACTTAATAAAATAGCATCGTTTTTTTGACAAAAACAAAATTTTCATTTTTCGACAAAAAAAATGAGATGCTGCCGGGGTGGTCCAAATTTTGAATTTCATACTTTCTCACTCATCCGAAAAAACAGCTCTCTATGCATAGATTTTGGTCTTTCATCAACAAATTATACATGTACGTAATCTGTGTGACTTACTTAATAAAATAGCATCGTTTTTTTGACAATAACAAAATTTTCATTTTTCGACAAAAAAAATGAGATGCTGCCGGGGTGGTCCAAATTTTGAATTTCAGACTTTCTCACCCATCCGAGAAAACAGCTCTCTATGCCTAGCTTTTGGTCTTTCATCAACAAATTATACATGTACGTAATCTGTGTGACTTACTTAATAAAATAGCATCGTTTTTTTGACAATAACAAAATTTTCATTTTTCGACAAAAAAAATGGGATGCTGCCGGAGTGGTCCAAATTTTGAATTTCAGACTTTCTCACTCATCCGAAAAAACAGCTCTCTATGCCTAGCTTTTGGTCTTTCATCAACAAATTATACATGTACGTAATCTGTGTGACTTACTTAATAAAATAGCATCGTTTTGTTGACAATAGCAAAATTTCATTTTTGACAAAAAAAATGAGATGCTGCCGGGGTGGTCCAAATTTTGAATTTCAGAATTTCTCACTCATCCGAAAAATAGCTCCCTATGCCTTGCTTTTGGTCTTTCATCAACAAATTATACATGTACGTAATCTGTGTGACTTACTTAATAAAATAGCATCGCTTTTTTGACAATAACAAAATTTTCATTTTTCGACGAAAAAAATGAGATGCTGCCGGGGTGGTCCAAATTTTCAATTTCAGACTTTCAGACTCATCCGAAAAAACAGCTCTCTATGCCTAGCTTTTGGTCTTTCATCAACAAATTATACATGTACGTAATCTGTGTGACTTACTTAATGAAATAGCATCGTTTTTTTGACAATAACAAAATTTTCATTTTTCGACAAAAAAAATGAGATGCTGCCGGGGTGGTCCAAATTTTGAATTTCAGACTTTCTCGCTCATCCGAAAAAACAGCTCTCTATGCCTAGATTTTGGTCTTTCATCAACAAATTATACATGTACGTAATCTGTGTGACTTACTTAATAAAATAGCATCGTTTTTTTGACAATAACAAAATGTTCATTTTTCGACAAAAAAAATGAGATGCTGCCGGGGTGGTCCAAATTTTGAATTTCAGACTTTCTCACTCATCCGATAAAACAGCTCCCTATGCCTAGCTTTTGGTCTTTCATCAACACATTATACATGTACGTAATCCGTGTGACTTACTTAATAAAATAGCATCGCTTTTTTGACAATAACAAAATTTTCATTTTTCGACAAAAAAAATGAGATGCTGCCGGGGTGGTCCAAATTTTCAATTTCAGACTTTCTCGCTCATCCGAAAAAACAGCTCTCTATGCCTAGATTTTGGTCTTTCATCAACAAATTATACATGTACGTAATCTGTGTGACTTACTTAATAAAATAGCATCGTTTTTTTGACAATAACAAAATTTTCATTTTTCGACAAAAAAAATGAGATGCTGCCGGGGTGGTCCAAATTTTGAATTTCAGACTTTCTCACTCATCCGATAAAACAGCTCCCTATGCCTAGCTTTTTTTCTTTCATCAACACATTATACATGTACGTAATCCGTGTGACTTACTTAATAAAATAGCATCGCTTTTTTGACAATAACAAAATTTTCATTTTTCGACAAAAAAAATGAGACGCTGCCGGGGAGGTCCAAATTTTGAATTTCAGACTTTCTCACTCATCTGAAAAAACAGCTCTCTATGCCTAGCTTTTGGTCTTTCATCAACAAATTATACATGTACGTAATCTGTGTGACTTACTTAATAAAATAGCATCGCTTTTTTGACAATAACAAAATTTTCTTTTTTCGACAAAAAAAATGAGACGCTGCCGGGGAGGTCCAAATTTTGAATTTCAGACTTTCTCACTCATCTGAAAAAACAGCTCTCTATGCCTAGCTTTTGGTCTTTCATCAACAAATTATACATGTACGTAATCTGTGTGACTTACTTAATAAAATAGCATCGCTTTTTTGACAATAACAAAATTTTCATTTTTCGACAAAAAAAATGAGATGCTGCCGGGGTGGTCCAAATTTTGAATTTCAGACTTTCAGACTCATCCGAAAAAACAGCTCTCTATGCCTAGCTTTTGGTCTTTCATCAACAAATTATACATGTACGTAATCTGTGTGACTTACTTAATAAAATAGCATCGTTTTGTTGACAATAGCAAAATTTTCATTTTTGACAAAAAAAATGAGATGCTGCCGGGGTGGTCCAAATTTTCAATTTCAGACTTTCTCACTCATCCGATAAAACAGCTCCCTATGCCTAGCTTTTGGTCTTTCATCAACACATTATACATGTACGTAATCCGTGTGACTTACTTAATAAAATAGCATCGCTTTTTTGACAATAACAAAATTTTCTTTTTTCGACAAAAAAAATGAGATGCTGCCGGGGAGGTCCAAATTTTGAATTTCAGACTTTCTCACCCATCCGAAAAAACAGCTCTCTATGCCTAGCTTTTGGTCTTTCATCAACAAATTATACATGTACGTAATCTGTGTGACTTACTTAATAAAATAGCATCGCTTTTTTGACAATAACAAAATTTTCATTTTTCGACAAAAAAAATGAGATGCTGCCGGGGTGGTCCAAATTTTGAATTTCAGACTTTCTCACTCATCCGAAAAAACAGCTCTCTATGCCTAGCTTTTGGTCTTTCATCAACAAATTATACATGTACGTAATCTGTGTGACTTACTTAATAAAATAGCATCGTTTTTTTGACAAAAACAAAATTTTCATTTTTCGACAAAAAAAATGAGATGCTGCCGGGGTGGTCCAAATTTTGAATTTCAGACTTTCTCACCCATCCGAGAAACCAGCTCTCTATGCCTAGCTTTTGGTCTTTCATCAACAAATTATACATGTACGTAATCTGTGTGACTTACTTAATAAAATAGCATAGTTTTTTTGCCGGGGTGGTCCAAATTTTGAATTTCAGACTTTCTCACTCATCCGAAAAAACTTAATAAAATAGCATCGCTTTTTTGACAATAACAAAATTTTCATTTTTCGACAAAAAAAATGAGATGCTGCCGGGGTGGTCCAAATTTTGAATTTCAGACTTTCTCGCTCATCCGAAAAAACAGCTCTCTATGCCTAGATTTTGGTCTTTCATCAACAAATTATACATGTACGTAATCTGTGTGACTTACTTAATAAAATAGCATCGTTTTTTTGACAATAACAAAATTTTCATTTTCCGACAAAAAAAATGAGATGCTGCCGGGGTGGTCCAAATTTTGAATTTCAGACTTTCTCACTCATCCGATAAAACAGCTCCCTATGCCTAGCTTTTGGTCTTTCATCAACACATTATACATGTACGTAATCCGTGTGACTTACTTAATAAAATAGCATCGCTTTTTTGACAATAACAAAATTTTCATTTTTCGACAAAAAAAATGAGATGCTGCCGGGGAGGTCCAAATTTTGAATTTCAGACTTTCTCACTCATCTGAAAAAACAGCTCTCTATGCCTAGCTTTTGGTCTTTCATCAACAAATTATACATGTACGTAATCTGTGTGACTTACTTAATAAAATAGCATCGCTTTTTTGACAATAACAAAATTTTCATTTTTCGACAAACAAAATGAGATGCTGCCGGGGTGGTCCAAATTTTGAATTTCAGACTTTCAGACTCATCCGAAAAAACAGCTCTCTATGCCTAGCTTTTGGTCTTTCATCAACAAATTATATATGTACGTAATCTGTGTGACTTACTTAATAAAATAGCATCGCTTTTTTGACAATAGCAAAATTTTCATTTTTGACAAAAAAAATGAGATGCTGCCGGGGTGGTCCAAATTTTCAATTTCAGACTTTCTCACTCATCCGATAAAACAGCTCCCTATGCCTAGCTTTTGGTCTTTCATCAACACATTATACATGTACGTAATCCGTGTGACTTACTTAATAAAATAGCATCGCTATTTTGACAATAACAAAATTTTCATTTTTCGACAAAAAAAATGAGATGCTGCCGGGGAGGTCCAAATTTTGAATTTCAGACTTTCTCACTCATCCGAAAAAACAGCTCTCTATGCCTAGCTTTTGGTCTTTCATCAACAAATTATACATGTACGTAATCTGTGTGACTTACTTAATAAAATAGCATCGCTTTTTTGACAATAACAAAATTTTCATTTTTCGACAAAAAAAATGAGATGCTGCCGGGGTGGTCCAAATTTTGAATTTCAGACTTTCTCACTCATCCGAAAAAACAGCTCTCTATGCCTAGCTTTTGGTCTTTCATCAACAAATTATACATGTACGTAATCTGTGTGACTTACTTAATAAAATAGCATCGTTTTTTTGACAAAAACAAAATTTTCATTTTTCGACAAAAAAAATGAGATGCTGCCGGGGTGGTCCAAATTTTGAATTTTATACTTTCTCACTCATCCGAAAAAACAGCTCTCTATGCCTAGCTTTTGGTCTTTCATCAACAAATTATAAATGTACGTAATCTGTGTGACTTACTTAATAAAATAGCATAGTTTTTTTGCCGGGGTGGTCCAAATTTTGAATTTCAGACTTTCTCACTCATCCGAAAAAACTTAATAAAATAGCATCGCTTTTTTGACAATAACAAAATTTTCATTTTTCGACAAAAAAAATGAGATGCTGCCGGGGTGGTCCAAATTTTGAATTTCAGACTTTCTCGCTCATCCGAAAAAACAGCTCTCTATGCCTAGATTTTGGTCTTTCATCAACAAATTATACATGTACGTAATCTGTGTGACTTACTTAATAAAATAGCATCGTTTTTTTGACAATAACAAAATTTTCATTTTTCGACAAAAAAAATGAGATGCTGCCGGGGAGGTCCAAATTTTGAATTTCAGACTTTCTCACTCATCCGAAAAAACAGCTCTCTATGCCTAGATTTTGGTCTTTCATCAACAAATTATAAATGTACGTAATCTGTGTGACTTACTTAATAAAATAGCATCGTTTTTTTGACAATAACAAAATTTTCATTTTTCGACAAAAAAAATGAGATGCTGCCGGGGAGGTCCAAATTTTGAATTTCAGACTTTCTCACTCATCCGAAAAAACAGCTCTCTATGCATAGGTTTTGGTCTTTCATCAACAAATTATACATGTACGTAATCTGTGTGACTTACTTAATAAAATAGCATCGTTTTTTTGACAATAACAAAATTTTCATTTTTCGACAAAAAAAATGAGATGCTGCCGGGGAGGTCCAAATTTTGAATTTCAGACTTTCTCACTCATCCGAAAAAACAGCTCTCTATGCCTAGATTTTGGTCTTTCATCAACAAATTATAAATGTACGTAATCTGTGTGACTTACTTAATAAAATAGCATAGTTTTTTTGACAATAACAAAATTTTCATTTTTCGACAAAAAAAATGAGATGCTGCCGGGGTGGTCCAAATTTTGAATTTCAGACTTTCAGACTCATCCGAAAAAACAGCTCTCTATGCCTAGCTTTTGGTCTTTCATCAACACATTATACATGTACGTAATCCGTGTGACTTACTTAATAAAATAGCATCGCTTTTTTGACAATAACAAAATTTTCATTTTTCGACAAAAAAAATGAGATGCTGCCGGGGAGGTCCAAATTTTGAATTTCAGACTTTCTCACTCATCCGATAAAACAGCTCCCTATGCCTAGCTTTTGGTCTTTCATCAACACATTATACATGTACGTAATCCGTGTGACTTACTTAATAAAATAGCATCGCTTTTTTGACAATAACAAAATTTTCATTTTTCGACAAAAAAAATGAGATGCTGCCGGGGTGGTCCAAATTTTCAATTTCAGACTTTCTCGCTCATCCGAAAAAACAGCTCTCTATGCCTAGATTTTGGTCTTTCATCAACAAATTATACATGTACGTAATCTGTGTGACTTACTTAATAAAATAGCATCGTTTTTTTGACAATAACAAAATTTTCATTTTTCGACAAAAAAAATGAGATGCTGCCGGGGTGGTCCAAATTTTGAATTTCAGACTTTCTCACTCATCCGATAAAACAGCTCCCTATGCCTAGCTTTTGGTCTTTCATCAACACATTATACATGTACGTAATCCGTGTGACTTACTTAATAAAATAGCATCGCTTTTTTGACAATAACAAAATTTTCATTTTTCGACAAAAAAAATGAGACGCTGCCGGGGAGGTCCAAATTTTGAATTTCAGACTTTCTCACTCATCTGAAAAAACAGCTCTCTATGCCTAGCTTTTGGTCTTTCATCAACAAATTATACATGTACGTAATCTGTGTGACTTACTTAATAAAATAGCATCGCTTTTTTGACAATAACAAAATTTTCATTTTTCGACAAAAAAAATGAGATGCTGCCGGGGTGGTCCAAATTTTGAATTTCAGACTTTCAGACTCATCCGAAAAAACAGCTCTCTATGCCTAGCTTTTGGTCTTTCATCAACAAATTATACATGTACGTAATCTGTGTGACTTACTTAATAAAATAGCATCGTTTTGTTGACAATAGCAAAATTTTCATTTTTGACAAAAAAAATGAGATGCTGCCGGGGTGGTCCAAATTTTCAATTTCAGACTTTCTCACTCATCCGATAAAACAGCTCCCTATGCCTAGCTTTTGGTCTTTCATCAACACATTATACATGTACGTAATCCGTGTGACTTACTTAATAAAATAGCATCGCTTTTTTGACAATAACAAAATTTTCTTTTTTCGACAAAAAAAATGAGATGCTGCCGGGGAGGTCCAAATTTTGAATTTCAGACTTTCTCACCCATCCGAAAAAACAGCTCTCTATGCCTAGCTTTTGGTCTTTCATCAACAAATTATACATGTACGTAATCTGTGTGACTTACTTAATAAAATAGCATCGCTTTTTTGACAATAACAAAATTTTCATTTTTCGACAAAAAAAATGAGATGCTGCCGGGGTGGTCCAAATTTTGAATTTCAGACTTTCTCACTCATCCGAAAAAACAGCTCTCTATGCCTAGCTTTTGGTCTTTCATCAACAAATTATACATGTACGTAATCTGTGTGACTTACTTAATAAAATACCATCGTTTTTTTGACAAAAACAAAATTTTCATTTTTCGACAAAAAAAATGAGATGCTGCCGGGGTGGTCCAAATTTTGAATTTCAGACTTTCTCACCCATCCGAGAAACCAGCTCTCTATGCCTAGCTTTTGGTCTTTCATCAACAAATTATACATGTACGTAATCTGTGTGACTTACTTAATAAAATAGCATCGTTTTTTTTGACAATAACAAAATTTTCATTTTTCGACAAAAAAAATGGGATGCTGCCGGAGTGGTCCAAATTTTGAATTTCAGACTTTCTCACTCATCCGAAAAAACAGCTCTCTATGCCTAGCTTTTGGTCTTTCATCAACAAATTATACATGTACATAATCTGTGTGACTTACTTAATAAAATAGCATCGCTTTTTTGACAATAACAAAATTTTCATTTTTCGACAAAAAAAATGAGATGCTGCCGGGGTGGTCCAAATTTTGAATTTCAGACTTTCTCACTCATCCGAAAAAACAGCTCTCTATGCCTAGCTTTTGGTCTTTCATCAACAAATTATAAATGTACGTAATCTGTGTGACTTACTTAATAAAATAGCATAGTTTTTTTGCCGGGGTGGTCCAAATTTTGAATTTCAGACTTTCTCACTCATCCGAAAAAACTTAATAAAATAGCATCGCTTTTTTGACAATAACAAAATTTTCATTTTTCGACAAAAAAAATGAGATGCTGCCGGGGTGGTCCAAATTTTGAATTTCAGACTTTCTCGCTCATCCGAAAAAACAGCTCTCTATGCCTAGATTTTGGTCTTTCATCAACAAATTATACATGTACGTAATCTGTGTGACTTACTTAATAAAATAGCATCGTTTTTTTGACAATAACAAAATTTTCATTTTCCGACAAAAAAAATGAGATGCTGCCGGGGTGGTCCAAATTTTGAATTTCAGACTTTCTCACTCATCCGATAAAACAGCTCCCTATGCCTAGCTTTTGGTCTTTCATCAACACATTATACATGTACGTAATCCGTGTGACTTACTTAATAAAATAGCATCGCTTTTTTGACAATAACAAAATTTTCATTTTTCGACAAAAAAAATGAGATGCTGCCGGGGAGGTCCAAATTTTGAATTTCAGACTTTCTCACTCATCTGAAAAAACAGCTCTCTATGCCTAGCTTTTGGTCTTTCATCAACAAATTATACATGTACGTAATCTGTGTGACTTACTTAATAAAATAGCATCGCTTTTTTGACAATAACAAAATTTTCATTTTTCGACAAACAAAATGAGATGCTGCCGGGGTGGTCCAAATTTTGAATTTCAGACTTTCAGACTCATCCGAAAAAACAGCTCTCTATGCCTAGCTTTTGGTCTTTCATCAACAAATTATATATGTACGTAATCTGTGTGACTTACTTAATAAAATAGCATCGTTTTGTTGACAATAGCAAAATTTTCATTTTTGACAAAAAAAATGAGATGCTGCCGGGGTGGTCCAAATTTTCAATTTCAGACTTTCTCACTCATCCGATAAAACAGCTCCCTATGCCTAGCTTTTGGTCTTTCATCAACACATTATACATGTACGTAATCCGTGTGACTTACTTAATAAAATAGCATCGCTATTTTGACAATAACAAAATTTTCATTTTTCGACAAAAAAAATGAGATGCTGCCGGGGAGGTCCAAATTTTGAATTTCAGACTTTCTCACTCATCCGAAAAAACAGCTCTCTATGCCTAGCTTTTGGTCTTTCATCAACAAATTATACATGTACGTAATCTGTGTGACTTACTTAATAAAATAGCATCGCTTTTTTGACAATAACAAAATTTTCATTTTTCGACAAAAAAAATGAGATGCTGCCGGGGTGGTCCAAATTTTGAATTTCAGACTTTCTCACTCATCCGAAAAAACAGCTCTCTATGCCTAGCTTTTGGTCTTTCATCAACAAATTATACATGTACGTAATCTGTGTGACTTACTTAATAAAATAGCATCGTTTTTTTGACAAAAACAAAATTTTCATTTTTCGACAAAAAAAATGAGATGCTGCCGGGGTGGTCCAAATTTTGAATTTTATACTTTCTCACTCATCCGAAAAAACAGCTCTCTATGCCTAGCTTTTGGTCTTTCATCAACAAATTATAAATGTACGTAATCTGTGTGACTTACTTAATAAAATAGCATAGTTTTTTTGCCGGGGTGGTCCAAATTTTGAATTTCAGACTTTCTCACTCATCCGAAAAAACTTAATAAAATAGCATCGCTTTTTTGACAATAACAAAATTTTCATTTTTCGACAAAAAAAATGAGATGCTGCCGGGGTGGTCCAAATTTTGAATTTCAGACTTTCTCGCTCATCCGAAAAAACAGCTCTCTATGCCTAGATTTTGGTCTTTCATCAACAAATTATACATGTACGTAATCTGTGTGACTTACTTAATAAAATAGCATCGTTTTTTTGACAATAACAAAATTTTCATTTTTCGACAAAAAAAATGAGATGCTGCCGGGGTGGTCCAAATTTTGAATTTCAGACTTTCTCACTCATCCGATAAAACAGCTCCCTATGCCTAGCTTTTGGTCTTTCATCAACACATTATACATGTACGTAATCCGTGTGACTTACTTAATAAAATAGCATCGCTTTTTTGACAATAACAAAATTTTCATTTTTCGACAAAAAAAATGAGATGCTGCCGGGGTGGTCCAAATTTTGAATTTCAGACTTTCTCACCCATACGAAAAAACAGCTCTCTATGCATAGGTTTTGGTCTTTCATCAACAAATTATACATGTACGTAATCTGTGTGACTTACTTAATAAAATAGCATCGTTTTTTTGACAATAACAAAATTTTCATTTTTCGACAAAAAAAATGAGATGCTGCCGGGGAGGTCCAAATTTTGAATTTCAGACTTTCTCACTCATCCGAAAAAACAGCTCTCTATGCCTAGATTTTGGTCTTTCATCAACAAATTATAAATGTACGTAATCTGTGTGACTTACTTAATAAAATAGCATAGTTTTTTTGACAATAACAAAATTTTCATTTTTCGACAAAAAAAATGAGATGCTGCCGGGGTGGTCCAAATTTTGAATTTCAGACTTTCAGACTCATCCGAAAAAACAGCTCTCTATGCCTAGCTTTTGGTCTTTCATCAACACATTATACATGTACGTAATCCGTGTGACTTACTTAATAAAATAGCATCGCTTTTTTGACAATAACCAAATTTTCATTTTTCGACAAAAAAAATGAGATGCT
Organism: Volucella inflata; assembly: GCA_928272305.1. NCBI lineage: Eukaryota > Metazoa > Arthropoda > Insecta > Diptera > Syrphidae > Volucella > Volucella inflata. Next base: position 36,601,408 of record OV743719.1, on the reverse strand, counting down.
GCCGGGGAGGTCCAAATTTTGAATTTCAGACTTTCTCACTCATCCGATAAAACAGCTCCCTATGCCTAGCTTTTGGTCTTTCATCAACACATTATACATGTACGTAATCCGTGTGACTTACTTAATAAAATAGCATCGCTTTTTTGACAATAACAAAATTTTCATTTTTCGACGAAAAAAATGAGATGCTGCCGGGGTGGTCCAAATTTTCAATTTCAGACTTTCAGACTCATCCGATAAAATAGCTCTCTATGCCTAGCTTTTGGTCTTTCATCAACAAGTTATACATGTACGTAATCTGTGTGACTTACTTAATGAAATAGCATCGTTTTTTTGACAATAACAAAATTTTCATTTTTCGACAAAAAAAATGAGATGCTGCCGGGGTGGTCCAAATTTTGAATTTCAGACTTTCTCGCTCATCCGAAAAAACAGCTCTCTATGCCTAGATTTTGGTCTTTCATCAACAAATTATACATGTACGTAATCTGTGTGACTTACTTAATAAAATAGCATCGTTTTTTTGACAATAACAAAATTTTCATTTTTCGACAAAAAAAATGAGATGCTGCCGGGGGTGGTCCAAATTTTGAATTTCAGACTTTCTCACTCATCCGATAAAACAGCTCCCTATGCCTAGCTTTTGGTCTTTCATCAACACATTATACATGTACGTAATCCGTGTGACTTACTTAATAAAATAGCATCGCTTTTTTGACAATAACAAAATTTTCATTTTTCGACAAAAAAAATGAGATGCTGCCGGGGAGGTCCAAATTTTGAATTTCAGACTTTCTCACTCATCCGAAAAAACAGCTCTCTATGCCTAGCTTTTGGTCTTTCATCAACAAATTATACATGTACGTAATCTGTGTGACTTACTTAATAAAATAGCATCGTTTTTTTGACAAAAACAAAATTTTCATTTTTCGACAAAAAAAATGAGATGCTGCCGGGGTGGTAAAAATTTTGAATTTCAGACTTTCTCACCCATCCGAAAAAACAGCTCTCTATGCCTAGCTTTTGGTCTTTCATCAACAAATTATACATGTACGTAATCTGTGTGACTTACTTAATAAAATAGCATCGTTTTTTTGACAATAACAAAATTTTCATTTTTCGATAAAAAAAATGGGATGCTGCCGTGGTGGTCCAAATTTTGAATTTCAGACTTTCTCACTCATCCGAAAAATAGCTCCCTATGCCTTGCTTTTGGTCTTTCATCAACAAATTATACATGTAAGTAATCTGTGTGACTTACTTAATAAAATAGCATCGTTTTGTTGACAATAGCAAAATTTTCATTTTTGACAAAAAAAATGAGATGCTGCCGGGGTGGTCCAAATTTTGAATTTCAGACTTTCTCACTCATCCGAAAAATAGCTCCCTATGCCTTGCTTTTGGTCTTTCATCAACAAATTATACATGTACGTAATCTGTGTGACTTATTTAATAAAATAGCATCGCTTTTTTGACAATAACAAAATTTTCATTTTTCGACGAAAAAAATGAGATGCTGCCGGGGTGGTCCAAATTTTCAATTTCAGACTTTCAGACTCATCCGAAAAAACAGCTCTCTATGCCTAGCTTTTGGTCTTTCATCAACAAATTATACATGTACGTAATCTGTGTGACTTACTTAATGAAATAGCATCGTTTTTTTTGACAATAACAAAATTTTCATTTTTCGACAAAAAAAATGAGATGCTGCCGGGGTGGTCCAAATTTTGAATTTCAGACTTTCTCGCTCATCCGAAAAAACAGCTCTCTATGCCTAGATTTTGGTCTTTCATCAACAAATTATACATGTACGTAATCTGTGTGACTTACTTAATAAAATAGCATCGTTTTTTTGACAATAACAAAATTTTCATTTTTCGACAAAAAAAATGAGATGCTGCCGGGGTGGTCCAAATTTTGAATTTCAGACTTTCTCACTCATCCGATAAAACAGCTCCCTATGCCTAGCTTTTGGTCTTTCATCAACACATTATACATGTACGTAATCCGTATGACTTACTTAATAAAATAGCATCGCTTTTTTGACAATAACAAAATTTTCATTTTTCGACAAAAAAAATGAGATGCTGCCGGGGAGGTCCAAATTTTGAATTTCAGACTTTCTCACTCATCCGAAAAAACAGCTCTCTATGCCTAGCTTTTGGTCTTTCATCAACAAATTATACATGTACGTAATCTGTGTGACTTACTTAATAAAATAGCATCGCTTTTTTGACAATAACAAAATTTTCATTTTTCGACAAACAAAATGAGATGCTGCCGGGGTGGTCCAAATTTTGAATTTCAGACTTTCAGACTCATCCGAAAAAACAGCTCTCTATGCCTAGCTTTTGGTCTTTCATCAACAAATTATACATGTACGTAATCTGTGTGACTTACTTAATAAAATAGCATCGTTTTTTTGACAAAAACAAAATTTTCATTTTTCGACAAAAAAATGAGATGCTGCCGGGGTGGTCCAAATTTTGAATTTCAGACTTTCTCACTCATCCGAAAAAACAGCTCTCTATGCCTAGCTTTTGGTCTTTCATCAACAAATTATACATGTACGTAATCTGTGTGACTTACTTAATAAAATAGCATCGTTTTTTTGACAAAAACAAAATTTTAATTTTTCGACAAAAAAAATGAGATGCTGCCGGGGTGGTCCAAATTTTGAATTTCATACTTTCTCACTCATCCGAAAAAACAGCTCTCTATGCCTAGCTTTTGGTCTTTCATCAACAAATTATAAATGTACGTAATCTGTGTGACTTACTTAATAAAATAGCATAGTTTTTTTGCCGGGGTGGTCCAAATTTTGAATTTCAGACTTTCTCACTCATCCGAAAAAACTTAATAAAATAGCATCGCTTTTTTGACAATAACAAAATTTTCATTTTTCGACGAAAAAAATGAGATGCTGCCGGGGTGGTCCAAATTTTCAATTTCAGACTTTCAGACTCATCCGAAAAAACAGCTCTCTATGCCTAGCTTTTGGTCTTTCATCAACAAATTATACATGTACGTAATCTGTGTGACTTACTTAATAAAATAGCATAGTTTTTTTGCCGGGGTGGTCCAAATTTTGAATTTCAGACTTTCTCACTCATCCGAAAAATAGCTCCCTATGCCTTGCTTTTGGTCTTTCATCAACAAATTATACATGTACGTAATCTGTGTGACTTATTTAATAAAATAGCATCGCTTTTTTGACAATAACAAAATTTTCATTTTTCGACGAAAAAAACGAGATGCTGCCGGGGTGGTCCAAATTTTGAATATCAGACCTCATTGCTCATCCTAAAAAACAGCTCTCTTCACCATTCTTGTGGTCTTTCATCAACAAATTATACATGTACGTTATCTGTGTGACTTACTTAATAAAATAGCATCATTTTTGTGACAATAAAAAAATTTTCATTTATCGACAAAAAAAACGAGATGCTGCCGGGGTGGTCCAAATTTTGAATTTCAGACTTTATTGCTCGTCCTAAAAACCAGCTCTCTTTACCATTCTTGTGGTCCTTCATCAACAAATTATACATGTACGTTATCTGTGTGACTTACTTAATAAAAAAGCATCGTTTTTGTGACAGTAAAAAAATTTTCATTTATCGACAAAAAAAACGAGATGCTGCCGGGGTGGTCCAAATTTTGAATTTCAGATCTCATTGCTCGTCCTAAAAACCAGCTCTCTTTACCATTCTCGTGGTCTTTCATCAACAAATTATACATGTACGTTATCTGTGTGACCTACTTAGTAAAAAAACATCATTTTTGTGACAGTAAGAACATTTTAATTTATCGACAAAAAAAACGAGATGCTGCCGGGGTGGTCCAAATTTTGAATTTCAGACCTCATTGCTCGTCCTAAAAAACAGCTCTCTTAACCATTCTTGTGGTCTTTCATCAACAAATTATACATGTACGTTATCTGTGTGACTTACTTAATAAAATAGCATCATTTTTGTGACAATAAAAAAATTTTCATTTATCGACAAAAAAAAACGAGATGCTGCCGGGGTGGTCCAAATTTTGAATTTCAGACTTTATTGCTCGTCCTAAAAACCAGCTCTCTTTACCATTCTTGTGGTCCTTCATCAACAAATTATACATGTACGTTATCTGTGTGACTTACTTAATAAAAAAGCATCGTTTTTGTGACAGTAAACAAATTTTCATTTATCGACAAAAAAAACGAGATGCTGCCGGGGTGGTCCAAATTTTGAATTTCAGATCTCATTGCTCGTCCTAAAAAACAGCTCTCTTTACCATTCTTGTGGTCTTTAATCAACAAATTATACATGTACGTTATCTGTGTGACTTACTTAATAAAATAGCATCATTTTTGTGACAATAAAAAAATTTTCATTTATCGACAAAAAAAACGAGATGCTGCCGGGGTGGTATAAATTTTGAATTTCAGACTTTATTGCTCGTCCTAAAAACCAGCTCTCTTTACCATTCTCGTGGTCTTTCATCAACAAATTATACATGTACGTTATCTGTGTGACTTACTTAATAAAATAGCATCATTTTTGTGACAATAAAAAAATTTTCATTTATCGACAAAAAAAACCGAGATGCTGCCGGGGTGGTCCAAATTTTGAATTTCAGACTTTATTGCTCGTCCTAAAAACCAGCTCTCTTTACCATTCTTGTGGTCCTTCATCAACAAATTATACATGTACGTTATCTGTGTGACTTACTTAATAAAAAAGCATCGTTTTCGTGACAGTAAACAAATTTTCATTTATCGACAAAAAAAACGAGATGCTGCCGGGGTGGTCCAAATTTTGAATTTCAGATCTCATTGCTCGTCCTAAAAAACAGCTCTCTTTACCATTCTTGTGGTCTTTCATCAACAAATTATACATGTACGTTATCTGTGTGACTTACTTAATAAAATAGCATCATTTTTGTGACAATAAAAAAATTTTCATTTATCGACAAAAAAAACCGAGATGCTGCCGGGGTGGTCCAAATTTTGAATTTCAGACTTTATTGCTCGTCCTAAAAACCAGCTCTCTTTACCATTCTTGTGGCCCTTCATCAACAAATTATACATGTACGTTATCTGTGTGACTTACTTAATAAAAAAGCATCGTTTTTGTGACAGTAAACAAATTTTCATTTATCGACAAAAAAAACGAGATGCTGCCGGGGTGGTCCAAATTTTGAATTTCAGATCTCATTGCTCGTCCTAAAAAACAGCTCTCTTTACCATTCTTGTGGTCTTTAATCAACAAATTATACATGTACGTTATCTGTGTGACTTACTTAATAAAATAGCATCATTTTTGTGACAATAAAAAAATTTTCATTTATCGACAAAAAAAACGAGATGCTGCCGGGGTGGTATAAATTTTGAATTTCAAACTTTATAGCTCGTCCTAAAAAACAGCTCTCTTTACCATTCTTGTGGTCTTTCATCAACAAATTATACATGTACGTTATCTGTGTGACTTACTTAATAAAAAAGCATCATTTCTGTGACAGTTAGAAAAATTTAATTTATCGACAAAAAAAACGTGACGCTGCCGGGGTGGTCCAAATTTTGAATTTCAGACCTCATTGCTCGTCCTAAAAAACAGCTCTCTTTACCATTCTTGTGGTCTTTCATCAACAAATTATACATGTACGTTATCTGTGTGACTTACTTAATAAAATAGCATCATTTTTGTGACAATAAAAAAATTTTCATTTATCGACAAAAAAAACGAGATGCTGCCGGGGTGGTCCAAATTTTGAATTTCAGACCTCATTGCTCATCCTAAAAAACAGCTCTCTTCACCATTCTTGTGGTCTTTCATCAACAAATTATACATGTACGTTATCTGTGTGACTTACTTAATAAAATAGCATCATTTTTGTGACAATAAAAAAATTTTCATTTATCGACAAAAAAAACGAGATGCTGCCGGGGTGGTCCAAATTTTGAATTTCAGACTTTATTGCTCGTCCTAAAAAACAGCTCTCTTTACCTTCCTTGTGGTCCGTAATCAACAAATTATACATGTACGTTATCTGTGTGACTAACTTAATAAAAAAGCATCGTTTTTGTGACAATAAAAAAATTTTAATTTATGGTCCAAATTTTGGTATAAATTTTGAATTTCAGACTTTATTGCTCGTCCTAAAAACCAGCTCTCTTTACCATTCTCGTGGTCTTTCATCAACAAATTATACATGTACGTTATCTGTGTGACTTACTTAATAAAATAGCATCATTTTTGTGACAATAAAAAAATTTTCATTTATCGACAAAAAAAACGAGATGCTGCCGGGGTGGTCCAAATTTTGAATATCAGACCTCATTGCTCATCCTAAAAAACAGCTCTCTTCACCATTCTTGTGGTCTTTCATCAACAAATTATACATGTACGTTATCTGTGTGACTTACTTAATAAAATAGCATCATTTTTGTGACAATAAAAAAATTTTCATTTATCGACAAAAAAAACGAGATGCTGCCGGGGTGGTCCAAATTTTGAATTTCAGACTTTATTGCTCGTCCTAAAAACCAGCTCTCTTTACCATTCTTGTGGTCCTTCATCAACAAATTATACATGTACGTTATCTGTGTGACTTACTTAATAAAAAAGCATCGTTTTTGTGACAGTAAAAAAATTTTCATTTATCGACAAAAAAAACGAGATGCTGCCGGGATGGTCCAAATTTTGAATTTCAGATCTCATTGCTCGTCCTAAAAAACAGCTCTCTTTACCATTCTTGTGGTCTTTAATCAACAAATTATACATGTACGTTATCTGTGTGACTTACTGAATAAAATAGCATCATTTTTGTGACAATAAAAAAATTTTCATTTATCGACAAAAAAAACGAGATGCTGCCGGGGTGGTCCAAATTTTGAATTTCAGACTTTATTGCTCGTCCTAAAAACCAGCTCTCTTTACCATTCTTGTGGTCTTTCATCAACAAATTATACATGTACGTTATCTGTGTGACTTACTTAATAAAAAAGCATCGTTTTTGTGACAGTAAAAAAATTTTCATTTATCGACAAAAAAAACGAGATGCTGCCGGGGTGGTCCAAATTTTGAATTTCAGATCTCATTGCTCGTCCTAAAAACCAGCTCTCTTTACCATTCTCGTGGTCTTTCATCAACAAATTATACATGTACGTTATCTGTGTGACCTACTTAGTAAAAAAACATCATTTTTGTGACAGTAAGAACATTTTAATTTATCGACAAAAAAAACGAGATGCTGCCGGGGTGGTCCAAATTTTGAATTTCAGACCTCATTGCTCGTCCTAAAAAACAGCTCTCTTAACCATTCTTGTGGTCTTTCATCAACAAATTATACATGTACGTTATCTGTGTGACTTACTTAATAAAATAGCATCATTTTTGTGACAATAAAAAAATTTTCATTTATCGACAAAAAAAACCGAGATGCTGCCGGGGTGGTCCAAATTTTGAATTTCAGACTTTATTGCTCGTCCTAAAAACCAGCTCTCTTTACCATTCTTGTGGTCCTTCATCAACAAATTATACATGTACGTTATCTGTGTGACTTACTTAATAAAAAAGCATCGTTTTTGTGACAGTAAACAAATTTTCATTTATCGACAAAAAAAACGAGATGCTGCCGGGGTGGTCCAAATTTTGAATTTCAGATCTCATTGCTCGTCCTAAAAAACAGCTCTCTTTACCATTCTTGTGGTCTTTAATCAACAAATTATACATGTACGTTATCTGTGTGACTTACTTAATAAAATAGCATCATTTTTGTGACAATAAAAAAATTTTCATTTATCGACAAAAAAAACGAGATGCTGCCGGGGTGGTATAAATTTTGAATTTCAAACTTTATAGCTCGTCCTAAAAACCAGCTCTCTTTACCATTCTCGTGGTCTTTCATCAACAAATTATACATGTACGTTATCTGTGTGACTTACTTAATAAAATAGCATCATTTTTGTGACAATAAAAAAATTTTCATTTATCGACAAAAAAAACCGAGATGCTGCCGGGGTGGTCCAAATTTTGAATTTCAGACTTTATTGCTCGTCCTAAAAACCAGCTCTCTTTACCATTCTTGTGGTCCTTCATCAACAAATTATACATGTACGTTATCTGTGTGACTTACTTAATAAAAAAGCATCGTTTTTGTGACAGTAAAAAAATTTTCATTTATCGACAAAAAAAACGAGATGCTGCCGGGGTGGTCCAAATTTTGAATTTCAGATCTCATTGCTCGTCCTAAAAAACAGCTCTCTTTACCATTCTTGTGGTCTTTCATCAACAAATTATACATGTACGTTATCTGTGTGACTTACTTAATAAAATAGCATCATTTTTGTGACAATAAAAAAATTTTCATTTATCGACAAAAAAAACCGAGATGCTGCCGGGGTGGTCCAAATTTTGAATTTCAGACTTTATTGCTCGTCCTAAAAACCAGCTCTCTTTACCATTCTTGTGGTCCTTCATCAACAAATTATACATGTACGTTATCTGTGTGACTTACTTAATAAAAAAGCATCGTTTTTGTGACAGTAAACAAATTTTCATTTATCGACAAAAAAAACGAGATGCTGCCGGGGTGGTCCAAATTTTGAATTTCAGATCTCATTGCTCGTCCTAAAAAACAGCTCTCTTTACCATTCTTGTGGTCTTTAATCAACAAATTATACATGTACGTTATCTGTGTGACTTACTTAATAAAATAGCATCATTTTTGTGACAATAAAAAAATTTTCATTTATCGACAAAAAAAACGAGATGCTGCCGGGGTGGTATAAATTTTGAATTTCAAACTTTATAGCTCGTCCTAAAAACCAGCTCTCTTTACCATTCTCGTGGTCTTTCATCAACAAATTATACATGTACGTTATCTGTGTGACTTACTTAATAAAAAAGCATCATTTCTGTGACAGTTAGAAAATTTTAATTTATCGACAAAAAAAACGTGACGCTGCCGGGGTGGTCCAAATTTTGAATTTCAGACCTCATTGCTCGTCCTAAAAAACAGCTCTCTTTACCATTCTTGTGGTCTTTCATCAACAAATTATACATGTACGTTATCTGTGTGACTTACTTAATAAAATAGCATCATTTTTGTGACAATAAAAAAATTTTCATTTATCGACAAAAAAAACGAGATGCTGCCGGGGTGGTCCAAATTTTGAATTTCAGACCTCATTGCTCATCCTAAAAAACAGCTCTCTTCACCATTCTTGTGGTCTTTCATCAACAAATTATACATGTACGTTATCTGTGTGACTTACTTAATAAAATAGCATCATTTTTGTGACAATAAAAAAATTTTCATTTATCGACAAAAAAAACGAGATGCTGCCGGGGTGGTCCAAATTTTGAATTTCAGACTTTATTGCTCGTCCTAAAAAACAGCTCTCTTTACCTTCCTTGTGGTCCGTAATCAACAAATTATACATGTACGTTATCTGTGTGACTAACTTAATAAAAAAGCATCGTTTTTGTGACAATAAAAAAATTTTAATTTATGGTCCAAATTTTGGTATAAATTTTGAATTTCAGACTTTATTGCTCGTCCTAAAAACCAGCTCTCTTTACCATTCTCGTGGTCTTTCATCAACAAATTATACATGTACGTTATCTGTGTGACTTACTTAATAAAATAGCATCATTTTTGTGACAATAAAAAAATTTTCATTTATCGACAAAAAAAACGAGATGCTGCCGGGGTGGTCCAAATTTTGAATATCAGACCTCATTGCTCATCCTAAAAAACAGCTCTCTTCACCATTCTTGTGGTCTTTCATCAACAAATTATACATGTACGTTATCTGTGTGACTTACTTAATAAAATAGCATCATTTTTGTGACAATAAAAAAATTTTCATTTATCGACAAAAAAAACGAGATGCTGCCGGGGTGGTCCAAATTTTGAATTTCAGACTTTATTGCTCGTCCTAAAAACCAGCTCTCTTTACCATTCTTGTGGTCCTTCATCAACAAATTATACATGTACGTTATCTGTGTGACTTACTTAATAAAAAAGCATCGTTTTTGTGACAGTAAAAAAATTTTCATTTATCGACAAAAAAAACGAGATGCTGCCGGGATGGTCCAAATTTTGAATTTCAGATCTCATTGCTCGTCCTAAAAAACAGCTCTCTTTACCATTCTTGTGGTCTTTAATCAACAAATTATACATGTACGTTATCTGTGTGACTTACTGAATAAAATAGCATCATTTTTGTGACAATAAAAAAATTTTCATTTATCGACAAAAAAAACGAGATGCTGCCGGGGTGGTATAAATTTTGAATTTCAGACTTTATTGCTCGTGTTTAAAACCAGCTCTCTTTACCATTCTCGTGGTCTTTCATCAACAAATTATACATGTACGTTATCTGTGTGACTTACTTAATAAAAAAGCATCATTTCTGTGACAGTTAGAAAATTTTAATTTATCGACAAAAAAAACGTGACGCTGCCGGGGTGGTATAAATTTTGAATTTCAGACTTTATTGCTCGTCCTAAAAACCAGCTCTCTTTACCATTCTCGTGGTCTTTCATCAACAAATTATACATGTACGTTATCTGTGTGACTTACTTAATAAAATAGCATCGTTTTTGTGACAGTAAAAAAATTTTCATTTATCGACAAAAAAAACGAGATGCTGCCGGGGTGGTCCAAATTTTGAATATCAGACCTCATTGCTCATCCTAAAAAACAGCTCTCTTCACCATTCTTGTGGTCTTTCATCAACAAATTATACATGTACGTTATCTGTGTGACTTACTTAATAAAATAGCATCATTTTTGTGACAATAAAAAAATTTTCATTTATCGACAAAAAAAACGAGATGCTGCCGGGGTGGTCCAAATTTTGAATTTCAGACTTTATTGCTCGTCCTAAAAACCAGCTCTCTTTACCATTCTTGTGGTCCTTCATCAACAAAGTATACATGTACGTTATCTGTGTGACTTACTTAATAAAAAAGCATCGTTTTTGTGACAGTAAAAAAATTTTCATTTATCGACAAAAAAAACGAGATGCTGCCGGGGTGGTCCAAATTTTGAATTTCAGATCTCATTGCTCGTCCTAAAAAACAGCTCTCTTTACCATTCTTGTGGTGTTTAATCAACAAATTATACATGTACGTTATCTGTGTGACTTACTTAATAAAATAGCATCATTTTTGTGACAATAAAAAAATTTTCATTTATCGACAAAAAAAACGAGATGCTGCCGGGGTGGTATAAATTTTGAATTTCAGACTTTATTGCTCGTCCTAAAAACCAGCTCTCTTTACCATTCTCGTGGTCTTTCATCAACAAATTATACATGTACGTTATCTGTGTGACTTGCTTAATAAAAAAACATCATTTTTGTGACAGTAAGAAAATTTTAATTTATCGACAAAAAAAACGAGATGCTGCCGGGGTGGTCCAAATTTTGAATTTCAGACCTCATTGCTCGTCCTAAAAAACAGCTCTCTTAACCATTCTTGTGGTCTTTCATCAACAAATTATACATGTACGTTATCTGTGTGACTTACTTAATAAAATAGCATCATTTTTGTGACAATAAAAAAATTTTCATTTATCGACAAAAAAAACGAGATGCTGCCGGGGTGGTCCAAATTTTGAATTTCAGATCTCATTGCTCGTCCTAAAAAACAGCTCTCTTTACCATTCTTGTGGTCTTTAATCAACAAATTATACATGTACGTTATCTGTGTGACTTACTTAATAAAATAGCATCATTTTTGTGACAATAAAAAAATTTTCATTTATCGACAAAAAAAACGAGATGCTGCCGGGGTGGTATAAATTTTGAATTTCAAACTTTATAGCTCGTCCTAAAAACCAGCTCTCTTTACCATTCTCGTGGTCTTTCATCAACAAATTATACATGTACGTTATCTGTGTGACTTACTTAATAAAAAAGCATCATTTCTGTGACAGTTAGAAAATTTTAATTTATCGACAAAAAAAACGTGACGCTGCCGGGGTGGTCCAAATTTTGAATTTCAGACCTCATTCCTCGTCCTAAAAAACAGCTCTCTTTACCATTCTTGTGGTCTTTCATCAACAAATTATACATGTACGTTATCTGTGTGACTTACTTAATAAAATAGCATCATTTTTGTGACAATAAAAAAATTTTCATTTATCGACAAAAAAACGAGATGCTGCCGGGGTGGTCCAAATTTTGAATTTCAGACTTTATTGCTCGTCCTAAGAAACAGCTCTCTTTACCTACCTTGTGGTCCGTAATCAACAAATTATACATGTGCTTTATCTGTGTGACTAACTTAATAAAAAAGCATCATTTTTGTGACAGTAAGAAAATTTTAATTTATCGACAAAAACAACGAGATGCTGCCGGGGTGGTCCAAATTTTGAATTTCAGTCCTCATTGCTTGTCCTAAAAACCAGCTCTCTTTACCATTCTTGTGGTCCTTCATCAACAAATTATACAAAACGAGATGCAGCCGGGGTGGTCCAAATTTTGAATTTCAGACCTCATTGCTCATCCTAAAAAACAGCTCTCTTCACCATTCTTGTGGTCTTTCATCAACAAATTATACATGTACGTTATCTGTGTGACTTACTTAATAAAATAGCATCATTTTTGTGACAATAAAAAAATTTTCATTTATCGACAAAAGAAACGAGATGCTGCCGGGGTGGTCCAAATTTTGAATTTCAGACTTTATTGATCGTCCTAAAAACCAGCTCTCTTTACCATTCTTGTGGTCCTTCATCAACAAATTATACATGTACGTTATCTGTGTGACTAACTTAATAAAAAAGCATCGTTTTTGTGACAATAAAAACATTTTAATTTATCGACAAAAAAAACGAGATGCTGCCGGGGTGGTCCAAATTTTGAATATCAGACCTCATTGCTCATCCTTAAAAACAGCTCTCTTCACCATTCTTGTGGTCTTTCATCAACAAATTATACATGTACGTTATCTGTGTGACTTACTTAATAAAATAGCATCATTTTTGTGACAATAAAAAAATTTTCATTTATCGACAAAAAAAACGAGATGCTGCCGGGGTGGTCCAAATTTTGAATTTCAGACTTTATTGCTCGTCCTAAAAACCAGCTCTCTTTACCATTCTTGTGGTCCTTCATCAACAAATTATACATGTACGTTATCTGTGTGACTTACTTAATAAAAAAGCATCATTTTTGTGACAGTAAAAAAATTTTCATTTATCGAAAAAAAAACGAGATGCTGCCGGGGTGGTCCAAATTTTGAATTTCAGATCTCATTGCTCGTCCTAAAAAACAGCTCTCTTTACCATTCTTGTGGTCTTTAATCAACAAATTATACATGTACGTTATCTGTGTGACTTACTTAATAAAATAGCATCATTTTTGTGACAATAAAAAAATTTTCATTTATCGACAAAAAAAACGAGATGCTGCCGGGGTGGTATAAATTTTGAATTTCAAACTTTATAGCTCGTCTTAAAAACCAGCTCTCTTTACCATTCTCGTGGTCTTTCATCAACAAATTATACATGTACGTTATCTGTGTGACTTACTTAATAAAAAAGCATCATTTCTGTGACAGTTAGAAAATTTTAATTTATCGACAAAAAAAACGTGACGCTGCCGGGGTGGTCCAAATTTTGAATTTCAGACCTCATTGCTCGTCCTAAAAAACAGCTCTCTTTACCATTCTTGTGGTCTTTCATCAACAAATTATACATGTACGTTATCTGTGTGACTTACTTAATAAAATAGCGTCATTTTTGTGACAATAAAAAAATTTTCATTTATCGACAAAAAAAACGAGATGCTGCCGCGGTGGTCCAAATTTTGAATTTCAGACCTCATTGCTCATCCTAAAAAACAGCTCTCTTCACCATTCTTGTGGTCTTTCATCAACAAATTATACATGTACGTTATCTGTGTGACTTACATAATAAAATAGCATCATTTTTGTGACAATAAAAAAATGTTCATTTATCGACAAAAAAAACGAGATGCTGCCGGGGTGGTCCAAATTTTGAATTTCAGACTTTATTGCTCGTCCTAAAAAACAGCTCTCTTTACCTACCTTGTGGTCCGTAATCAACAAATTATACATGTGCTTTATCTGTGTGACTAACTTAATAAAAAAGCATCGTTTTTGTGACAATGAAAAAATTTTTATTTATAGTCCAAATTTTGGTATAAATTTTGAATTTCAGACTTTATTGCTCGTCCTAAAAACCAGCTCTCTTTACCATTCTCGTGGTCTTTCATCAACAAATTATACAAAACGAGATGCTGCCGGGCTGGTCCAAATTTTGAATTTCAGACCTCATTGCTTGTCCTAAAAACCAGCTCTCTTTACCATTCTTGTGGTCCTTCATCAACAAATTATACAAAACGAGATGCTGCCGGGCTGGTCCAAATTTTGAATTTCAGACCTCATTGCTCGTCCTCAAAAACAGCTCTCTTTACCATTCTTGTGGTCTTTCATCAACAAATTATACATGTACGTTATCTGTGTGACTTACTTAATAAAATAGCATCATTTTTGTGACAATAAAAAAATTTTCATTTATCGACAAAAAAAACGAGATGCTGCCGGGGTGGTCCAAATTTTGAATTTCAGACTTTATTGATCGTCCTAAAAACCAGCTCTCTTTACCATTCTTGTGGTCCTTCATCAACAAATTATACATGTACGTTATCTGTGTGACTAACTTAATAAAAAAGCATCGTTTTTGTGACAATAAAAACATTTTAATTTATCGACAAAAAAAACGAGATGCTGCCGGGGTGGTCCAAATTTTGAATTTCAGACCTCATTGCTCATCCTAAAAAACAGCTCTCTTCACCATTCTTGTGGTCTTTCATCAACAAATTATACATGTACGTTATCTGTGTGACTTACTTAATAAAATAGTATCATTTTTGTGACAATAAAAAAATTTTCATTTATCGACAAAAAAAACGAGATGCTGCCGGGGTGGTCCAAATTTTGAATTTCAGACCTCATTGCTCGTCCTAAAAAACAGCTCTCTTTACTATTCCTGTGGTCTTTCATCAACAAATTATACATGTACGTTATCTGTGTGACTTACTTAATAAAATAGCATCATTTTTGTGAAAATAAAAAAATTTTCATTTATCGACAAAAAAAACGAGATGCTGCCGGGGTGGTCCAAATTTTGAATTTCAGACCTCATTGCTCATCCTAAAAAACAGCTCTCTTCACCATTCTTGTGGTCTTTCATCAACAAATTATACATGTACGTTATCTGTGTGACTTACTTAATAAAATAGCATCATTTTTGTGACAATAAAAAAATTTTCATTTATCGACAAAAAAAACGAGATGCTGCCGGGGTGGTCCAAATTTTGAATTTCAGACTTTATTGCTCGTCCTAAAAACCAGCTCTCTTTACCATTCTTCTGGTCCTTCATCAACAAATTATACATGTACGTTATCTGTGTGACTAACTTAATAAAAAAGCATCGTTTTTGTGACAATAAAAAAATTTTAATTCATTGACAAAAAAAACGAGATGCTGCCGGGGTGGTATAAATTTTGAATTTCAGACCTCATTGCTCGTCCTCAAAAACAGCTCTCTTTACCATTCTTGTGGTCTTTCATCAACAAATAATACATGTACGTTATCTGTGTGACTTACTTAATAAAATAGCATCGTTTTTGTGGCGATAAAAAAATTTCAATTTATCGACAAAAAAACGAGATGCTGCCGGAGTGGTCCAAATTTTGAATTTCAGACTTTATTGCTCGTCCTAAAAACCAGCTCTCTTTACCATTCTTGTGGTCCTTCATCAACAAATTATACATGTACGCTATCTGTGTAACTTACTTAATAAAAAAGCATCGTTTATGTGACAGTAACAAAATTTTCATTTATCATTGCTCATCCTAAAAAACAGCTCTCTTCACCATTCTTGTGGTCTTTCGTCAACAAATTATACATGTACGTTATCTGTGTGACTTACTTAATAAAATAGCATCATTTTTGGGACAATAAAAAAATTTTCATTTATCGACAAAAAAACGAGATGCTGCCGGGGTGGTATAAATTTTGAATTTCAGACTTTATTGCTCGTCCTAAAAACCAGCTCTCTTTACCATTCTCGTGGTCTTTCATCAAGAAATTATACATGTACGTTATCTGTGTGACTTACTTAATAAGAAAGCATCGTTTTTGTGACAGTAAAAAAATTTTCATTTATCGACAAAAAAAACGAGATGCTGCCGGGGTGGTCCAAATTTTGAATTTCAGACCTCATTGCTCATCCTAAAAAACAGCTCTCTTCACCATTCTTGTGGTCTTTCATCAACAAATTATACATGTACGTTATCTGTGTGACTTACTTAATAAAATAGCATCATTTTTGTGACAATAAAAAAATTTTCATTTATCGACAAAAAAAACGAGATGCTGCCGGAGTGGTCCAAATTTTGAATTTCAGACTTTATTGCTCGTCCTTAAAAACAGGCTCTCTTTACCATTCTTGTGGTCTTTCATCAACAAATTATACATGTACATTATCTGTGTGACTTACTTAATAAAAAAGCATCGTTTTTGTGACAGTAAAAAAATTTTCATTTACCGACAAAAAAAACGAGATGCTGCCGGGGTGGTCCAAATTTTGAATTTCAGACCTCATTGCTCGTCCTAAAAAACAGCTCTCTTTACCATTCTTGTGGTCTTTCATCAACAAATTATACATGTACATTATCTGTGTGACTTACTTAATAAAAAAGCATCATTTTTGTGACAGTAAAAAAATTTTCATTTACCGACAAAAAAAACGAGATGCTGCCGGGGTGGTCCAAATTTTGAATTTCAGACCTCATTGCTCGTCCTAAAAAACAGCTCTCTTTACCATTCTTGTGGTCTTTCATCAACAAATTATACATGTACGTTATCTGTGTGACTTACTTAATAAAATAGCATCATTTTTGCGACAATAAAAAAAATTTCATTTATCGACAAAAAAAACGAGATGCTGCCGGGGTGGTATAAATTTTGAATTTCAAACTTTATAGCTCGTCTTAAAAACCAGCTCTCTTTACCATTCTCGTGGTCTTTCATCAACAAATTATACATGTACGTTATCTGTGTGACTTACTTAATAAAAAAGCATCATTTCTGTGACAGTTAGAAAATTTTAATTTATCGACAAAAAAAAACGTGACGCTGCCGGGGTGGTCCAAATTTTGAATTTCAGACCTCATTGCTCGTCCTAAAAAACAGCTCTCTTTACCATTCTTGTGGTCTTTCATCAACAAATTATACATGTACGTTATCTGTGTGACTTACTTAATAAAATAGCGTCATTTTTGTGACAATAAAAAAATTTTCATTTATCGACAAAAAAAACGAGATGCTGCCGCGGTGGTCCAAATTTTGAATTTCAGACCTCATTGCTCATCCTAAAAAACAGCTCTCTTCACCATTCTTGTGGTCTTTCATCAACAAATGATACATGTACGTTATCTGTGTGACTTACATAATAAAATAGCATCATTTTTGTGACAATAAAAAAATGTTCATTTATCGACAAAAAAAAAACGAGATGCTGCCGGGGTGGTCCAAATTTTGAATTTCAGACTTTATTGCTCGTCCTAAAAAACAGCTCTCTTTACCTACCTTGTGGTCCGTAATCAACAAATTATACATGTGCTTTATCTGTGTGACTAACTTAATAAAAAAGCATCGTTTTTGTGACAATGAAAAAATTTTTATTTATAGTCCAAATTTTGGTATAAATTTTGAATTTCAGACTTTATTGCTCGTCCTAAAAACCAGCTCTCTTTACCATTCTCGTGGTCTTTCATCAACAAATTATACAAAACGAGATGCTGCCGGGCTGGTCCAAATTTTGAATTTCAGAGCTCATTGCTTGTCCTAAAAACCAGCTCTCTTTACCATTCTTGTGGTCCTTCATCAACAAATTATACAAAACGAGATGCTGCCGGGCTGGTCCAAATTTTGAATTTCAGACCTCATTGCTCGTCCTCAAAAACAGCTCTCTTTACCATTCTTGTGGTCTTTCATCAACAAATTATACATGTACGTTATCTGTGTGACTTACTTAATAAAATAGCATCCTTTTTGTGACAATAAAAAAATTTTCATTTATCGACAAAAAAAACGAGATGCTGCCGGGGTGGTCCAAATTTTGAATTTCAGACTTTATTGATCGTCCTAAAAACCAGCTCTCTTTACCATTCTTGTGGTCCTTCATCAACAAATTATACATGTACGTTATCTGTGTGACTAACTTAATAAAAAAGCATCGTTTTTGTGACAATAAAAACATTTTAATTTATCGACAAAAAAAACGAGATGCTGCCGGGGTGGTCCAAATTTTGAATTTCAGACCTCATTGCTCATCCTAAAAAACAGCTCTCTTCACCATTCTTGTGGTCTTTCATCAACAAATTATACATGTACGTTATCTGTGTGACTTACTTAATAAAATAGTATCATTTTTGTGACAATAAAAAAATTTTCATTTATCGACAAAAAAAACGAGATGCTGCCGGGGTGGTCCAAATTTTGAATTTCAGACCTCATTGCTCGTCCTAAAAAACAGCTCTCTTTACTATTCCTGTGGTCTTTCATCAACAAATTATACATGTACGTTATCTGTGTGACTTACTTAATAAAATAGCATCATTTTTGTGAAAATAAAAAAATTTTCATTTATCGACAAAAAAAACGAGATGCTGCCGGGGTGGTCCAAATTTTGAATTTCAGACCTCATTGCTCATCCTAAAAAACAGCTCTCTTCACCATTCTTGTGGTCTTTCGTCAACAAATTATACATGTACGTCATCTGTGTGACTTACTTAATAAAATAGCATCATTTTTGTGACAATAAAAAAATTTTCATTTATCGACAAAAAAAACGAGATGCTGCCGGGGTGGTCCAAATTTTGAATTTCAGACTTTATTGCTCGTCCTAAAAACCAGCTCTCTTTACCATTCTTCTGGTCCTTCATCAACAAATTATACATGTACGTTATCTGTGTGACTAACTTAATAAAAAAGCATCGTTTTTGTGACAATAAAAAAATTTTAATTCATTGACAAAAAAAACGAGATGCTGCCGGGGTGGTATAAATTTTGAATTTCAGACCTCATTGCTCGTCCTCAAAAACAGCTCTCTTTACCATTCTTGTGGTCTTTCATCAACAAATAATACATGTACGTTATCTGTGTGACTTACTTAATAAAATAGCATCGTTTTTGTGGCGATAAAAAAATTTCAATTTATCGACAAAAAAACGAGATGCTGCCGGAGTGGTCCAAATTTTGAATTTCAGACTTTATTGCTCGTCCTAAAAACCAGCTCTCTTTACCATTCTTGTGGTCCTTCATCAACAAATTATACATGTACGCTATCTGTGTAACTTACTTAATAAAAAAGCATCGTTTATATGACAGTAACAAAATTTTCATTTATCATTGCTCATCCTAAAAAACAGCTCTCTTCACCATTCTTGTGGTCTTTCGTCAACAAATTATACATGTACGTTATCTGTGTGACTTACTTAATAAAATAGCATCATTTTTGGGACAATAAAAAAATTTTCATTTATCGACAAAAAAACGAGATGCTGCCGGGGTGGTATAAATTTTGAATTTCAGACTTTATTGCTCGTCCTAAAAACCAGCTCTCTTTACCATTCTCGTGGTCTTTCATCAAGAAATTATACATGTACGTTATCTGTGTGACTTACTTAATAAGAAAGCATCGTTTTTGTGACAGTAAAAAAATTTTCATTTATCGACAAAAAAAACGAGATGCTGCCGGGGTGGTCCAAATTTTGAATTTCAGACCTCATTGCTCATCCTAAAAAACAGCTCTCTTCACCATTCTTGTGGTCTTTCATCAACAAATTATACATGTACGTTATCTGTGTGACTTACTTAATAAAATAGCATCATTTTTGTGACAATAAAAAAAATTTCATTTATCGACAAAAAAAACGAGATGCTGCCGGAGTGGTCCAAATTTTGAATTTCAGACTTTATTGCTCGTCCTTAAAAACAGGCTCTCTTTACCATTCTTGTGGTCTTTCATCAACAAATTATACATGTACATTATCTGTGTGACTTACTTAATAAAAAAGCATCGTTTTTGTGACAGTAAAAAAATTTTCATTTACCGACAAAAAAAACGAGATGCTGCCGGGGTGGTCCAAATTTTGAATTTCAGACCTCATTGCTCGTCCTAAAAAACAGCTCTCTTTACCATTCTTGTGGTCTTTCATCAACAAATTATACATGTACATTATCTGTGTGACTTACTTAATAAAAAAGCATCATTTTTGTGACAGTAAAAAAATTTTCATTTACCGACAAAAAAAACGAGATGCTGCCGGGGTGGTCCAAATTTTGAATTTCAGACCTCATTGCTCGTCCTAAAAAACAGCTCTCTTTACCATTCTTGTGGTCTTTCATCAACAAATTATACATGTACGTTATCTGTGTGACTTACTTAATAAAATAGCATCATTTTTGCGACAATAAAACAATTTTCATTTATCGACAAAAAAAACGAGATGCTGCCGGGGTGGTCCAAATTTTGAATTTCAGACTTTATTGCTCGTCCTAAACACCAGCTCTCTTTACCTTTCTTGTGGTCCTTCATCAACAAATTATACATGTACGTTATCTGTGTGACTTACTTAATAAAATAGCATCATTTTTGTTGCAATAAAAAAATTTTCATTTATCGACAAAAAAAACGAGATGCTGCCGGGGTGGTCCAAATTTTGAATTTCAGACCTCATTGCTCATCCTAAAAAACAGCTCTCTTCACCATTCTTGTGGTCTTTCGTCAACAAATTATACATGTACGTTATCTGTGTGACTTACTTAATAAAATAGCATCATTTTGTGACAATAAAAAAATTTTCATTTATCGACAAAAAAAAAGAGATGCTGCCGGGGTGGTCCAAATTTTGAATTTCAGACCTCATTGCTCATCCTAAAAAACAGCTCTCTTCACCATTCTTGTGGTCTTTCATCAACAAATTATACATGTACGTTATCTGTGTGACTTACTTAATAAATAGCATCATTTTTGTGACAATAAAAAAATTTTCATTTATCGACAAAAAAAACGAGATGCTGCCGGGGTGGTCCAAATTTTGAATTTCAGACCTCATTGCTCATCCTAAAAAACAGCTCTCTTCACCATTCTTGTGGTCTTTCGTCAACAAATATACATGTACGTTATCTGTGTGACTTACTTAATTAAAATAGCATCATTTTTGTGACAATAAAAAAATTTTCATTTATCGACAAAAAAAAAGAGATGCTGCCGGGGTGGTCCAAATTTTGAATTTCAGACCTCATTGCTCATCCTAAAAAACAGCTCTCTTCACCATTCTTGTGGCCTTTCATCAACAACTTATACATGTACGTTATCTGTGTGACTTATTTAATAAAATAGCATCATTTTTGTGACAATAAAAAAATTTTCATTTATCGACAAAAAAAACGAGATGCTGCCGTGGTGGTCCAAATTTTGAATTTCAGACCTCATTGCTCGTCCTCAAAAACAGCTCTCTTTACCCATTCTTGTGGTCTTTCATCAACAAATTATACATGTACGTTATCCTGTGTGACTTACTTAATAAAATAGCATCATTTTTGTGACAATAAAAAAATTTCAATTTATCGACAAAAAAACGAGATGCTGCCAGGGTGGTCCAAATTTTGAATTTCAGACTTTATTGCTCGTACTAAAAACCAGCTCTCTTTACCATTCTTGTGGTCCTTCATCAACAAATTATACATGTACGTTATCTGTGTGACTTACTTAATAAGAAAGCATCGTTTTTGTGACAGTAAAAAAATTTTCATTTATCGACAAAAAAAACGAGATGCTGCCGGGGTGGTCCAAATTTTGAATTTCAGACCTCATTGCTCATCCTAAAAAACAGCTCTCTTCACCATTCTTGTGGTCTTTCATCAACAAATTATACATGTACGTTATCTGTGTGACTTACTTAATAAAATAGCATCATTTTTGTGACAATAAAAAAATTTTCATTTATCGACAAAAAAACCAGATGCTGCCGGGGTGGTCCAAATTTTGAATTTCAGACCTCATTGCTCGTCCTCAAAAACAGCTCTCTTTACCATTCTTGTGGTCTTTCATCAACAAAGTATACATGTACGTTATCTGTGTGACTTACTTAATAAAATAGTATCATTTTTGTGACAATAAAAAAATTTCAATTTATCGACAAAAAAACGAGATGCTGCCAGGGTGGTCCAAATTTTGAATTTCAGACTTTATTGCTCGTCCTAAAAACCAGCTCTCTTTACCATTCTTGTGGTCCTTCATCAACAAATTATACATGTACGTTATCTGTGTTACTTACTTAATAAGGAAGCATCGTTTTTGTGACAGTAAAAAAATTTTCATTTATCGACAAAAAAAACGAGATGCTGCCGGGGTGGTCCAAATTTTGAATTTCAGACCTCATTGCTCATCCTAAAAAACAGCTCTCTTCACCATTCTTGTGGTCTTTCATCAACAAATTATACATGTACGTTATCTGTGTGACTTACTTAATAAGAAAGCATCGTTTTTGTGACAGTAAAAAAATTTTCATTTATCGACAAAAAAAACGAGATGCTGCCGGGGTGGTCCAAATTTTGAATTTCAGACCTCATTGCTCATCCTAAAAAACAGCTCTCTTCACCATTCTTGTGGTCTTTCATCAACAAATTATACATGTACGTTATCTGTGTGACTTACTTAATAAAATAGCATCATTTTTGTGACAATAAAAAAATTTTCATTTATCGACAAAAAAACCAGATGCTGCCGGGGTGGTCAAAATTTTGAATTTCAGACCTCATTGCTCGTCCTCAAAAACAGCTCTCTTTACCATTCTTGTGGTCTTTCATCAACAAAGTATACATGTACGTTATCTGTGTGACTTACTTAATAAAATAGCATCATTTTTGTGACAATAAAAAAATTTTCATTTATCGACAAAAAAAACGAGATGCTGCCGGAGTGGTCCAAATTTTGAATTTCAGACTTTATTGCTCGTCCTTAAAAACAGGCTCTCTTTACCATTCTTGTGGTCTTTCATCAACAAATTATACATGTACATTATCTGTGTGACTTACTTAATAAAAAAGCATCGTTTTTGTGACAGTAAAAAAATTTTCATTTACCGACAAAAAAAACGAGATGCTGCCGGGGTGGTCCAAATTTTGAATTTCAGACCTCATTGCTCGTCCTAAAAAACAGCTCTCTTTACCATTCTTGTGGTCTTTCATCAACAAATTATACATGTACATTATCTGTGTGACTTACTTAATAAAAAAGCATCATTTTTGTGACAGTAAAAAAATTTTCATTTACCGACAAAAAAAACGAGATGCTGCCGGGGTGGTCCAAATTTTGAATTTCAGACCTCATTGCTCGTCCTAAAAAACAGCTCTCTTTACCATTCTTGTGGTCTTTCATCAACAAATTATACATGTACGTTATCTGTGTGACTTACTTAATAAAATAGCATCATTTTTGCGACAATAAAAAAATTTTCATTTATCGACAAAAAAAACGAGATGCTGCCGGGGTGGTCCAAATTTTGAATTTCAGACTTTATTGCTCGTCCTAAACACCAGCTCTCTTTACCTTTCTTGTGGTCCTTCATCAACAAATTATACATGTACGTTATCTGTGTGACTTACTTAATAAAATAGCATCATTTTTGTGACAATAAAAAAATTTTCATTTATCGACAAAAAAAAAGAGATGCTGCCGGGATGGTCCAAATTTTGAATTTCAGACCTCATTGCTCATCCTAAAAAACAGCTCTCTTCACCATTCTTGTGGTCTTTCATCAACAACTTATACATGTACGTTATCTGTGTGACTTACTTAATAAAATAGCATCATTTTTGTGACAATAAAAAAATTTTCATTTATCGACAAAAAAAACGAGATGCTGCCGGGGTGGTCCAAATTTTGAATTTCAGACCTCATTGCTCATCCTAAAAAACAGCTCTCTTCACCATTCTTGTGGTCTTTCGTCAACAAATTATACATGTACGTTATCTGTGTGACTTACTTAATAAAATAGCATCATTTTTGTGACAATAAAAAAATTTTCATTTATCGACAAAAAAAAAGAGATGCTGCCGGGGTGGTCCAAATTTTGAATTTCAGACCTCATTGCTCATCCTAAAAAACAGCTCTCTTCACCATTCTTGTGGCCTTTCATCAACAACTTATACATGTACGTTATCTGTGTGACTTACTTAATAAAATAGCATCATTTTTGTGACAATAAAAAAATTTTCATTTATCGACAAAAAAAACGAGATGCTGCCGGGGTGGTTCAAATTTTGAATTTCAGACCTCATTGCTCATCCCAAAAAACAGCTCTCTACATCATTCTTGTGGTCTTTCGTCAACAAATTATACATGTACGTTATCTGTGTGACTTACTTAATAAAATAGCATCATTTTTGTGACAATAAAAAAATTTTCATTTATCGACAAAAAAAACGAGATGCTGCCGGGGTGGTCCAAATTTTGAATTTCAGACTTTATGGCTCGTCATAAGAAACAGCTCTCTTTACCTTTCTTGTGGTCTTTCATCAACAAATAATACATGTACGTTATCTGTGTGACTTACTTAATAAAATAGCATCATTTTTGTGACAATAAAAAAATTTTAATTTATCGACAAAAAAAGCGAGATGCTGCCGGGGTGGTCCAAATTTTGAATTTCAGACTTTATTGCTCGTCCCAAAAAACAGCTTTCTTTACCTACCTTGTGGTCCGTCATCAAAAAATTATACATGTACGTTATCTGTGTGACTTACTTAACAAAACAGCATCATTTTTGTGACAATAAAAAAATTTTCATTTATCGACAAATAAAACGAGATGCTGCCGGGGTGGTCCAAATTTTGAATTTCAGACCTCATTGCTCGTCCTCAAAAACAGCTCTCTTTACCATTCTTGTGGTCTTTCATCAACAAATTATACATGTACGTTATCTGTGTGACTTACTTAATAAAATAGCATCATTTTTGTGACAATAAAAAAATTTTCATTTATCGACAAAAAAAACGAGATGCTGCCGGGGTGGTCCAAATTTTGAATTTCAGATCTCATTGCTCGTCCTAAAAAACAGCTCTCTTTACCATTCTTGTGGTGTTTAATCAACAAATTATACATGTACGTTATCTGTGTGACTTACTTAATAAAATAGCATCATTTTTGTGACAATAAAAAAATTTTCATTTATCGACAAAAAAAACGAGATGCTGCCGGGGTGGTATAAATTTTGAATTTCAGACTTTATTGCTCGTCCTAAAAACCAGCTCTCTTTACCATTCTCGTGGTCTTTCATCAACAAATTATACATGTACGTTATCTGTGTGACTTGCTTAATAAAAAAACATCATTTTTGTGACAGTAAGAAAATTTTAATTTATCGACAAAAAAAACGAGATGCTGCCGGGGTGGTCCAAATTTTGAATTTCAGACCTCATTGCTCGTCCTAAAAAACAGCTCTCTTAACCATTCTTGTGGTCTTTCATCAACAAATTATACATGTACGTTATCTGTGTGACTTACTTAATAAAATAGCATCATTTTTGTGACAATAAAAAAATTTTCATTTATCGACAAAAAAAACGAGATGCTGCCGGGGTGGTCCAAATTTTGAATTTCAGACTTTATTGGTCGTCCTAAAAACCAGCTCTCTTTACCATTCTTGTGGTCCTTCATCAACAAATTATACATGTACGTTATCTGTGTGACTTACTTAATAAAAAAGCATCGTTTTTGTGACAGTAAAAAAATTTTCATTTATCGACAAAAAAAACGAGATGCTGCCGGGGTGGTCCAAATTTTGAATTTCAGATCTCATTGCTCGTCCTAAAAAACAGCTCTCTTTACCATTCTTGTGGTCTTTAATCAACAAATTATACATGTACGTTATCTGTGTGACTTACTTAATAAAATAGCATCATTTTTGTGACAATAAAAAAATTTTCATTTATCGACAAAAAAAACGAGATGCTGCCGGGGTGGTATAAATTTTGAATTTCAAACTTTATAGCTCGTCCTAAAAACCAGCTCTCTTTACCATTCTCGTGGTCTTTCATCAACAAATTATACATGTACGTTATCTGTGTGACTTACTTAATAAAATAGCATCATTTTTGTGACAATAAAAAAATTTTCATTTATCGACAAAAAAAACGAGATGCTGCCGGGGTGGTCCAAATTTTGAATTTCAGACTTTATTGCTCGTCCTAAAAAACAGCTCTCTTTACCTACCTTGTGGTCCGTAATCAACAAATTATACATGTGCTTTATCTGTGTGACTAACTTAATAAAAAAGCATCATTTTTGTGACAGTAAGAAAATTTTAATTTATCGAAAAAACAACGGGATGCTGCCGGGGTGGTCCAAATTTTGAATTTCAGTCCTCATTGCTTGTCCTAAAAACCAGCTCTCTTTACCATTCTTGTGGTCCTTCATCAACAAATTATACAAAACGAGATGCAGCCGGGGTGGTCCAAATTTTGAATTTCAGACCTCATTGCTCATCCTAAAAAACAGCTCTCTTCACCATTCTTGTGGTCTTTCATCAACAAATTATACATGTACGTTATCTGTGTGACTTACTTAATAAAATAGCATCATTTTTGTGACAATAAAAAAATTTTCATTTATCGACAAAAAAAACGAGATGCTGCCGGGGTGGTCCAAATTTTGAATTTCAGACTTTATTGCTCGTCCTAAAAACCAGCTCTCTTTACCATTCTTGTGGTCCTTCATCAACAAATTATACATGTACGTTATCTGTGTGACTTACTTAATAAAAAAGCATCGTTTTTGTGACAGTAAAAAAATTTTCATTTATCGACAAAAAAAACGAGATGCTGCCGGGGTGGTCCAAATTTTGAATTTCAGATCTCATTGCTCGTCCTAAAAAACAGCTCTCTTTACCATTCTTGTGGTCTTTAATCAACAAATTATACATGTACGTTATCTGTGTGACTTACTTAATAAAATAGCATCATTTTTGTGACAATAAAAAAATTTTCATTTATCGACAAAAAAAACGAGATGCTGCCGGGGTGGTATAAATTTTGAATTTCAAACTTTATAGCTCGTCCTAAAAACCAGCTCTCTTTACCATTCTCGTGGTCTTTCATCAACAAATTATACATGTACGTTATCTGTGTGACTTACTTAATAAAAAAGCATCATTTCTGTGACAGTTAGAAAATTTTAATTTATCGACAAAAAAAACGTGACGCTGCCGGGGTGGTCCAAATTTTGAATTTCAGACCTCATTGCTCGTCCTAAAAAACAGCTCTCTTTACCATTCTTGTGGTCTTTCATCAACAAATTATACATGTACGTTATCTGTGTGACTTACTTAATAAAAAAGCATCATTTTTGTGACAGTAAGAAAATTTTCATTTATCGACAAAAAAAACGAGATGCTGCCGGGGTGGTCCAAATTTTGAATTTCAGACTTTATTGCTCGTCCTAAAAAACAGCTCTCTTTACCTACCTTGTGGTCCGTAATCAACAAATTATACATGTGCTTTATCTGTGTGACTAACTTAATAAAAAAGCATCATTTTTGTGACAGTAAGAAAATTTTAATTTATCGACAAAAACAACGAGATGCTGCCGGGGTGGTCCAAATTTTGAATTTCAGTCCTCATTGCTTGTCCTAAAAACCAGCTCTCTTTACCATTCTTGTGGTCCTTCATCAACAAATTATACAAAACGAGATGCAGCCGGGGTGGTCCAAATTTTGAATTTCAGACCTCATTGCTCATCCTAAAAAACAGCTCTCTTCACCATTCTTGTGGTCTTTCATCAACAAATTATACATGTACGTTATCTGTGTGACTTACTTAATAAAATAGCATCATTTTTGTGACAATAAAAAAATTTTCATTTATCGACAAAAAAAACGAGATGCTGCCGGGGTGGTCCAAATTTTGAATTTCAGACTTTATTGATCGTCCTAAAAACCAGCTCTCTTTACCATTCTCGTGGTCTTTCATCAACAAATTATACATGTACGTTATCTGTGTGACTAACTTAATAAAAAAGCATCGTTTTTGTGACAATAAAAACATTTTAATTTATCGACAAAAAAAACGAGATGCTGCCGGGGTGGTCCAAATTTTGAATATCAGACCTCATTGCTCATCCTTAAAAACAGCTCTCTTCACCATTCTTGTGGTCTTTCATCAACAAATTATACATGTACGTTATCTGTGTGACTTACTTAATAAAATAGCATCATTTTTGTGACAATAAAAAAATTTTCATTTATCGACAAAAAAAACGAGATGCTGCCGGGGTGGTCCAAATTCTGAATTTCAGACTTTATTGCTCGTCCTAAAAACCAGCTCTCTTTACCATTCTTGTGGTCCTTCATCAACAAATTATACATGTACGTTATCTGTGTGACTTACTTAATAAAAAAGCATCGTTTTTGTGACAGTAAAAAAATTTTCATTTATCGAAAAAAAAACGAGATGCTGCCGGGGTGGTCCAAATTTTGAATTTCAGATCTCATTGCTCGTCCTAAAAAACAGCTCTCTTTACCATTCTTGTGGTCTTTAATCAACAAATTATACATGTACGTTATCTGTGTGACTTACTTAATAAAATAGCATCATTTTTGTGACAATAAAAAAATTTTCATTTATCGACAAAAAAAACGAGATGCTGCCGGGGTGGTATAAATTTTGAATTTCAAACTTTATAGCTCATCTTAAAAACCAGCTCTCTTTACCATTCTCGTGGTCTTTCATCAACAAATTATACATGTACGTTATCTGTGTGACTTACTTAATAAAATAGCGTCATTTTTGTGACAATAAAAAAATTTTCATTTATCGACAAAAAAAACGAGATGCTGCCGCGGTGGTCCAAATTTTGAATTTCAGACCTCATTGCTCATCCTAAAAAACAGCTCTCTTCACCATTCTTGTGGTCTTTCATCAACAAATTATACATGTACGTTATCTGTGTGACTTACATAATAAAATAGCATCATTTTTGTGACAATAAAAAAATGTTCATTTATCGACAAAAAAAACGAGATGCTGCCGGGGTGGTCCAAATTTTGAATTTCAGACTTTATTGCTCGTCCTAAAAAACAGCTCTCTTTACCTACCTTGTGGTCCGTAATCAACAAATTATACATGTGCTTTATCTGTGTGACTAACTTAATAAAAAAGCATCGTTTTTGTGACAATGAAAAAATTTTAATTTATAGTCCAAATTTTGGTATAAATTTTGAATTTCAGACTTTATTGCTCGTCCTAAAAACCAGCTCTCTTTACCATTCTCGTGGTCTTTCATCAACAAATTATACATGTACGTTATCTGTGTGACTTACTTAATAAAAAAGCATCATTTTTGTGACAGTAAGAAAATTTTAATTTATCGACAAAAACAACGAGATGCTGCCGGGGTGGTCCAAATTTTGAATTTCAGACCTCATTGCTCATCCTAAAAAACAGCTCTCTTTACCATTCTTGTGGTCCTTCATCAACAAATTATACAAAACGAGATGCTGCCGGGCTGGTCCAAATTTTGAATTTCAGACCTCATTGCTCGTCCTCAAAAACAGCTCTCTTTACCATTCTTGTGGTCTTTCATCAACAAATTATACATGTACGTTATCTGTGTGACTTACTTAATAAAATAGCATCCTTTTTGTGACAATAAAAAAATTTTCATTTATCGACAAAAAAAACGAGATGCTGCCGGGGTGGTCCAAATTTTGAATTTCAGACTTTATTGATCGTCCTAAAAACCAGCTCTCTTTACCATTCTTGTGGTCCTTCATCAACAAATTATACATGTACGTTATCTGTGTGACTAACTTAATAAAAAAGCATCGTTTTTGTGACAATAAAAACATTTTAATTTATCGACAAAAAAAACGAGATGCTGCCGGGGTGGTCCAAATTTTGAATTTCAGACCTCATTGCTCATCCTAAAAAACAGCTCTCTTCACCATTCTTGTGGTCTTTCATCAACAAATTATACATGTACGTTATCTGTGTGACTTACTTAATAAAATAGTATCATTTTTGTGACAATAAAAAAATGATGCTATTTTATTGGTGGTCCAAATTTTGAATTTCAGACCTCATTGCTCGTCCTAAAAAACAGCTCTCTTTACTATTCCTGTGGTCTTTCATCAACAAATTATACATGTACGTTATCTGTGTGACTTACTTAATAAAATAGCATCATTTTTGTGAAAATAAAAAAATTTTCATTTATCGACAAAAAAAACGAGATGCTGCCGGGGTGGTCCAAATTTTGAATTTCAGACCTCATTGCTCGTCCTAAAAAACAGCTCTCTTTACTATTCCTGTGGTCTTTCATCAACAAATTATACATGTACGTTATCTGTGTGACTTACTTAATAAAATAGTATCATTTTTGTGACAATAAAAAAATTTTCATTTATCGACAAAAAAAACGAGATGCTGCCGGGGTGGTCCAAATTTTGAATTTCAGACCTCATTGCTCATCCTAAAAAACAGCTCTCTTCACCATTCTTGTGGTCTTTCGTCAACAAATTATACATGTACGTCATCTGTGTGACTTACTTAATAAAATAGCATCATTTTTGTGACAATAAAAAAATTTTCATTTATCGACAAAAAAAACGAGATGCTGCCGGGGTGGTCCAAATTTTGAATTTCAGACTTTATTGCTCGTCCTAAAAACTAGCTCTCTTTACCATTCTTCTGGTCCTTCATCAACAAATTATACATGTACGTTATCTGTGTGACTAACTTAATAAAAAAGCATCGTTTTTGTGACAATAAAAAAATTTTAATTCATTGACAAAAAAAACGAGATGCTGCCGGGGTGGTATAAATTTTGAATTTCAGACCTCATTGCTCGTCCTCAAAAACAGCTCTCTTTACCATTCTTGTGGTCTTTCATCAACAAATAATACATGTACGTTATCTGTGTGACTTACTTAATAAAATAGCATCGTTTTTGTGGCGATAAAAAAATTTCAATTTATCGACAAAAAAACGAGATGCTGCCGGAGTGGTCCAAATTTTGAATTTCAGACTTTATTGCTCGTCCTAAAAACCAGCTCTCTTTACCATTCTTGTGGTCCCTTATCAACAAATTATACATGTACGTTATCTGTGTAACTTACTTAATAAAAAAGCATCGTTTATGTGACAGTAACAAAATTTTCATTTATCATTGCTCATCCTAAAAAACAGCTCTCTTCACCATTCTTGTGGTCTTTCGTCAACAAATTATACATGTACGTTATCTGTGTGACTTACTTAATAAAATAGCATCATTTTTGGGACAATAAAAAAATTTTCATTTATCGACAAAAAAACGAGATGCTGCCGGGGTGGTATAAATTTTGAATTTCAGACTTTATTGCTCGTCCTAAAAACCAGCTCTCTTTACCATTCTCGTGGTCTTTCATCAAGAAATTATACATGTACGTTATCTGTGTGACTTACTTAATGAAAAAGCATCATTTTTGTGACATTAAGAAAATTTTAATTTATCGACAAAAAAAACGAGATGCTGCCGGGGTGGTCCAAATTTTGAATTTCAGACCTCATTGCTCGTCCTAAAAAACAGCTCTCTTTACCATTCTTGTGGTCTTTCATCAACAAATTATACATGTACGTTATCTGTGTGACTTACTTAATAAAATAGCATCATTTTTGTGACAATAAAAAAATTTTCATTTATCGACAAAAATAACGAGATGCTGCCGGGGTGGTCCAAATTTTGAATTTCAGACCTCATTGCTCATCCTTAAAAACAGCTCTCTTCACCATTCTTGTGGTCTTTCATCAACAAATTATACATGTACGTTATCTGTGTGACTTACTTAATAAAATAGCATCATTTTTGTGACAATAAAAAAATTTTCATTTATCGACAAAAAAACCAGATGCTGCCGGGGTGGTCCAAATTTTGAATTTCAGACCTCATTGCTCGTCCTCAAAAACAGCTCTCTTTACCATTCTTGTGGTCTTTCATCAACAAAGTATACATGTACGTTATCTG
The DNA here is from genome assembly GCA_928272305.1 of Volucella inflata. Classification (NCBI taxonomy): domain Eukaryota; kingdom Metazoa; phylum Arthropoda; class Insecta; order Diptera; family Syrphidae; genus Volucella; species Volucella inflata. The sequence goes on along the minus strand of OV743719.1, from coordinate 36,569,310 downwards.
TGTGACTTACTTAATAAAATAGCATCATTTTTGTGACAATAGAAAAATTTTCATTTATCGACAAAAAAAACGAGATGCTGCCGGAGTGGTCCAAATTTTGAATTTCAGACTTTATTGCCCGTCCTTAAAAACAGGCTCTCTTTACCATTCTTGTGGTCTTTCATCAACAAATTATACATGTACATTATCTGTGTGACTTACTTAATAAAAAAGCATCGTTTTTGTGACAGTAAAAAAATTTTCATTTACCGACAAAAAAAACGAGATGCTGCCGGGGTGGTCCAAATTTTGAATTTCAGACCTCATTGCTCGTCCTAAAAAACAGCTCTCTTTACCATTCTTGTGGTCTTTCATCAACAAATTATACATGTACATTATCTGTGTGACTTACTTAATAAAAAAGCATCATTTTTGTGACAGTAAAAAAATTTTCATTTACCGACAAAAAAAACGAGATGCTGCCGGGGTGGTCCAAATTTTGAATTTCAGACCTCATTGCTCGTCCTAAAAAACAGCTCTCTTTACCATTCTTGTGGTCTTTCATCAACAAATTATACATGTACGTTATCTGTGTGACTTACTTAATAAAATAGCATCATTTTTGCGACAGTAAAAAAATTTTCATTTATCGACAAAAAAAACGAGATGCTGCCGGGGTGGTCCAAATTTTGAATTTCAGACTTTATTGCTCGTCCTAAACACCAGCTCTCTTTACCTTTCTTGTGGTCCTTCATCAACAAATTATACATGTACGTTATCTGTGTGACTTACTTAATAAAATAGCATCATTTTTGTTGCAATAAAAAATGTTCATTTATCGACAAAAAAAACGAGATGCTGCCGGGGTGGTCCAAATTTTGAATTTCAGACCTCATTGCTCATCCTAAAAAACAGCTCTCTTCACCATTCTTGTGGTCTTTCGTCAACAAATTATACATGTACGTTATCTGTGTGACTTACTTAATAAAATAGCATCATTTTTGTGACAATAAAAAAATTTTCATTTATCGACAAAAAAAACGAGATGCTGCCGGGGTGGTCCAAATTTTGAATTTCAGACCTCATTGCTCATCCTAAAAAACAGCTCTCTTCACCATTCTTGTGGTCTTTCGTCAACAAATTATACATGTACGTTATCTGTGTGACTTACTTAATAAAATAGCATCATTTTTGTGACAATAAAAAAATTTTCATTTATCGACAAAAAAAAAGAGATGCTGCCGGGGTGGTCTAAATTTTGAATTTCAGACCTCATTGCTCATCCTAAAAAACAGCTCTCTTCACCATTCTTGTGGCCTTTCATCAACAACTTATACATGTACGTTATCTGTGTGACTTACTTAATAAAATAGCATCATTTTTGTGACAATAAAAAAATTTTCATTTATCGAAAAAAAAACGAGATGCTGCCGGGGTGGTCCAAATTTTGAATTTCAGACCTCATTGCTCGTCCTCAAAAACAGCTCTCTTTACCATTCTTGTGGCCTTTCATCAACAAATTATACATGTACGTTATCTGTGTGACTTACTTAATAAAATAGCATCATTTTTGTGACAATAAAAAAAATTTCATTTATCGACAAAAAAAACGAGATGCTGCCGGGGTGGTCCAAATTTTGAATTTCAGACCTCATTGCTCGTCCTAAAAAACAGCTCTCTTTACCATTCTTGTGGTCTTTCATCAACAAATTATACATGTACGTTATCTGTGTGACTTCCTTAATAAAATAGCATCATTTTTGTGACAATAAAAAAATTTTCATTTATCGACAAAAAAAACGAGATGCTGCCGGGGTGGTTCAAATTTTGAATTTCAGACCTCATTGCTCATCCCAAAAAACAGCTCTCTACATCATTCTTGTGGTCTTTCGTCAACAAATTATACATGTACGTTATCTGTGTGACTTACTTAATAAAATAGCATCATTTTTGTGACAATAAAAAAATTTTCATTTATCGACAAAAAAAACGAGATGCTGCCGGGGTGGTCCAAATTTTGAATTTCAGACTTTATTGCTCGTCCTAAAAACCAGCTCTCTTTACCATTTTTGTGGTCCTTCATCAACAAATTATACATGTACGTTATCTGTGTGACTAACTTAATAAAAAAGCATCGTTTTTGTGACAATAAGAAAATTTTAATTTATCGACAAAAAAAACGAGATGCTGCCGGGGTGGTCCAAATTTTGAATTTCAGACTTTATGGCTCGTCATAAGAAACAGCTCTCTTTACCTTTCTTGTGGTCTTTCATCAACAAATAATACATGTACGTTATCTGTGTGACTTACTTAATAAAATAGCATCATTTTTGTGACAATAAAAAAATTTTAATTTATCGACAAAAAAAGCGAGATGCTGCCGGGGTGGTCCAAATTTTGAATTTCAGACTTTATTGCTCGTCCCAAAAAACAGCTTTCTTTACCTACCTTGTGGTCCGTCATCAAAAAATTATACATGTACGTTATCTGTGTGACTTACTTAACAAAACAGCATCATTTTTGTGACAATAAAAAAATTTTCATTTATCGACAAATAAAACGAGATGCTGCCGGGGTGGTCCAAATTTTGAATTTCAGACCTCATTGCTCGTCCTCAAAAACAGCTCTCTTTACCATTCTTGTGGTCTTTCATCAACAAATTATACATGTACGTTATCTGTGTGACTTACTTAATAAAATAGCATCATTTTTGTGACAATAAAAAAATTTTCATTTATCGACAAAAAAAACGAGATGCTGCCGGGGTGGTCCAAATTTTGAATTTCAGACTTTATTGCTCGTCCTAAAAACCAGCTCTCTTTACCATTCTTGTGGTTTTTCATCAACAAATTATACATGTACGTTATCTGTGTGACTTACTTAATAAAATAGCATCATTTTTGTGACAATAAAAAAATTTTCATTTATCGAAAAAAAAAAACGAGATGCTGCCGGGGTGGTCCAAATTTTGAATTTCAGACCTCATTGCTCATCCTAAAAAACAGCTCTCTTCACCATTCTTGTGGTCTTTCATCAACAAATTATACATGTACGTTATCTGTGTGACTTACTTAATAAAATAGCATCATTTTTGTGACAATAAAAAAATTTTCATTTATCGACAAAAAAAACGAGATGCTGCCGGGGTGGTCCAAATTTTGAATTTCAGACCTCATTGCTCATCCCAAAAAACAGCTCTCTTCACCATTCTTGTGGTCTTTCGTCAACAAATTATACATGTACGTTATCTGTGTGACTTACTTAATAAAATAGCATCATTTTTGTGACAATAAAAAAATTTTCATTTATCGACAAAAAAAACGAGATGCTGCCGGGGTGGTCCAAATTTTGAATTTCAGACCTCATTGCTCATCCTAAAAAACAGCTCTCTTCACCATTCTTGTGGTCTTTCGTCAACAAATTATACATGTACGTTATCTGTGTGACTTACTTAATAAAATAGCATCATTTTTGTGACAATAAAAAAATTTTCATTTATCGACAAAAAAAAAGAGATGCTGCCGGGGTGGTCCAAATTTTGAATTTCAGACCTCATTGCTCATCCTAAAAACAGCTCTCTTCACCATTCTTGTGGTCTTTCATCAACAACTTATACATGTACGTTATCTGTGTGACTTACTTAATAAAATAGCATCATTTTTGTGACAATAAAAAAATTTTCATTTATCGACAAAAAAAAACGAGATGCTGCCGGGGTGGTCCAAATTTTGAATTTCAGACCTCATTGCTCGTCCTCAAAAACAGCTCTCTTTACCATTCTTGTGGTCTTTCATCAACAAATTATACATGTACGTTATCTGTGTGACTTACTTAATAAAATAGCATCATTTTTGTGACAATAAAAAAATTTTCATTTATCGACAAAAAAAACGAGATGCTGCCGGGGTGGTTCAAATTTTGAATTTCAGACCTCATTGCTCATCCTAAAAAACAGCTCTCTACATCATTCTTGTGGTCTTTCGTCAACAAATTATACATGTACGTTATCTGTGTGACTTACTTAATAAAATAGCATCATTTTTGTGACAATAAAAAAATTTTCATTTATCGACAAAAAAAACGAGATGCTGCCGGGGTGGTCCAAATTTTGAATTTCAGACTTTATTGCTCGTCCTAAAAACCAGCTCTCTTTACCATTCTTGTGGTCCTTCATCAACAAATTATACATGTACGTTATCTGTGTGACTTACTTAATAAAAAAGGATCGTTTTTGTGACAATAAGAAAATTTTAATTTATCGACAAAAAAAACGAGATGCTGCCGGGGTGGTCCAAATTTTGAATTTCAGACTTTATGGCTCGTCATAAGAAACAGCTCTCTTTACCTTTCTTGTGGTCTTTCATCAACAAATTATACATGTACGTTATCTGTGTGACTTACTTAATAAAATAGCATCATTTTTGTGACAATAAAAAAATTTTAATTTATCGACAAAAAAAGCGAGATGCTGCCGGGGTGGTCCAAATTTTGAATTTCAGACTTTATTGCTCGTCCCAAAAAACAGCTTTCTTTACCTACCTTGTGGTCCGTCATCAAAAAATTATACATGTACGTTATCTGTGTGACTTACTTAATAAAACAGCATCATTTTTGTGACAATAAAAAAATTTTCATTTATCGACAAATAAAACGAGATGCTGCCGGGGTGGTCCAAATTTTGAATTTCAGACTTTATTGCTCGTCCTAAAAACCAGCTCTCTTTACCATTCTTGTGGTCCTTCATCAACAAATTATACATGTACGTTATCTGTGTGACTTACTTAATAAAATAGCATCATTTTTGTGACAATAAAAAAATTTTCATTTATCGACAAAAAAAAAGAGATGCTGCCGGGGTGGTCCAAATTTTTAATTTCAGACCTCATTGCTCATCCTAAAAAACAGCTCTCTTCACCATTCTTGTGGTCTTTCATCAACAACTTATACATGTACGTTATCTGTGTGACTTACTTAATAAAATAGCATCATTTTTGTGACAATAAAAAAATTTTCATTTATCGACAAAAAAAAAGAGATGCTGCCGGGGTGGTCCAAATTTTGAATTTCAGACCTCATTGCTCATCCTAAAAAACAGCTCTCTTCACCATTCTTGTGGTCTTTCGTCAACTAATTATACATGTACGTTATCTGTGTGACTTACTTAATAAAATAGCATCATTTTTGTGACAATAAAAAAATTTTCATTTATCGACAAAAAAAACGAGATGCTGCCGGGGTGGTCCAAATTTTGAATTTCAGACCTCATTGCTCATCCTAAAAAACAGCTCTCTTCACCATTCTTGTGGTCTTTCGTCAACAAATTATACATGTACGTTATCTGTGTGACTTACTTAATAAAATAGCATCATTTTTGTGACAATAAAAAAATTTTCATTTATCGACAAAAAAAAAGAGATGCTGCCGGGGTGGTCCAAATTTTGAATTTCAGACCTCATTGCTCATCCTAAAAAACAGCTCTCTTCACCATTCTTGTGGTCTTTCATCAACAACTTATACATGTACGTTATCTGTGTGACTTACTTAATAAAATAGCATCATTTTTGTGACAATAAAAAAATTTTCATTTATCGACAAAAAAAACGAGATGCTGCCGGGGTGGTCCAAATTTTGAATTTCAGACCTCATTGCTCGTCCTCAAAAACAGCTCTCTTTACCATTCTTGTGGTCTTTCATCAACAAATTATACATGTACGTTATCTGTGTGACTTACTTAATAAAATAGCATCATTTTTGTGACAATAAAAAAATTTTCATTTATCGACAAAAAAAACGAGATGCTGCCGGGGTGGTCCAAATTTTGAATTTCAGACTTTATTGCTCGTCCTAAAAAAGAGCTCTCTTTACCATTCTTGCGGTCCTTCATCAACAAATTATACATGTACGTTATCTGTGTGACTAACTTAATAAAAAAGCATCGTTTTTGTGACAATAAGAAAATTTTAATTTATCGACAAAAAAAACGAGATGCTGCCGGGGTGGTCCAAATTTTGAATTTCAGACTTTATGGCTCGTCATAAGAAACAGCTTTCTTTACCTTTCTTGTGGTCTTTCATCAACAAGTTATACATGTACGTTATCTGTGTGACTTACTTAATAAAATAGTATCATTTTTGTGACAATAAAAAAATTTCAATTTATCGACAAAAAAACGAGATGCTGCCAGGGTGGTCCAAATTTTGAATTTCAGACTTTATTGCTCGTCCTAAAAACCAGCTCTCTTTACCATTCTTGTGGTCCTTCATCAACAAATTATACATGTACGTTATCTGTGTGACTTACTTAATAAGAAAGCATCGTTTTTGTGACAGTAAAAAAATTTTCATTTATCGACAAAAAAAACGAGATGCTGCCGGGGTGGTCCAAATTTTGAATTTCAGACCTCATTGATCGTCCTAAAAAACAGCTCTCTTCACCATTCTCTTGGTCTTTCGTCAAAAATTATACATGTACGTTATCTGTGTGACTTACTTAATAAAATAGCATCATTTTTGTGACAATAAAAAAATTTTCATTTATCGACAAAAAAAACGAGATGCTGCCGGGGTGGTCCAAATTTTGAATTTCGGACCTCATTGCTCATCCTAAAAAACAGCTCTCTTCACCATTCTTGTGGTCTTTCGTCAACAAATTATACATGTACGTTATCTGTGTGACTTACTTAATAAAATAGCATCATTTTTGTGACAATAAAAAAATTTTCATTTATCGACAAAAAAAAAGAGATGCTGCCGGGGTGGTCCAAATTTTGAATTTCAGACCTCATTGCTCATCCTAAAAAACAGCTCTCTTCACCATTCTTGTGGTCTTTCATCAACAACTTATACATGTACGTTATCTGTGTGACTTACTTAATAAAATAGCATCATTTTTGTGACAATAAAAAAATTTTCATTTATCGACAAAAAAAAACGAGATGCTGCCGGGGTGGTCCAAATTTTGAATTTCAGACCTCATTGCTCGTCCTCAAAAACAGCTCTCTTTACCATTCTTGTGGTCTTTCATCAACAAATTATACATGTACGTTATCTGTGTGACTTACTTAATAAAATAGCATCATTTTTGTGACAATAAAAAAATTTTCATTTATCGACAAAAAAAACGAGATGCTGCCGGGGTGGTTCAAATTTTGAATTTCAGACCTCATTGCTCATCCTAAAAAACAGCTCTCTACATCATTCTTGTGGTCTTTCGTCAACAAATTATACATGTACGTTATCTGTGTGACTTACTTAATAAAAAAGCATCATTTTTGTGACAATAAAAAAATTTTCATTTATCGACAAAAAAAACGAGATGCTGCCGGGGTGGTCCAAATTTTGAATTTCAGACTTTATTGCTCGTCCTAAAAACCAGCTCTCTTTACCATTCTTGTGGTCCTTCATCAACAAATTATACATGTACGTTATCTGTGTGACTTACTTAATAAAAAAGCATCGTTTTTGTGACAATAAGAAAATTTTAATTTATCGACAAAAAAAACGAGATGCTGCCGGGGTGGTCCAAATTTTGAATTTCAGACTTTATGGCTCGTCATAAGAAACAGCTCTCTTTACCTTTCTTGTGGTCTTTCATCAACAAATTATACATGTACGTTATCTGTGTGACTTACTTAATAAAATTGCATCATTTTTGTGACAATAAAAAAATTTTAATTTATCGACAAAAAAAGCGAGATGCTGCCGGGGTGGTCCAAATTTTGAATTTCAGACTTTATTGCTCGTCCCAAAAAACAGCTTTCTTTACCTACCTTGTGGTCCGTCATCAAAAAATTATACATGTACGTTATCTGTGTGGCTTACTTAATAAAACAGCATCATTTTTGTGACAATAAAAAAATTTTCATTTATCGACAAATAAAACGAGATGCTGCCGGGGTGGTCCAAATTTTGAATTTCAGACTTTATTGCTCGTCCTAAAAACCAGCTCTCTTTACCATTCTTGTGGTCCTTCATCAACAAATTATACATGTACGTTATCTGTGTGACTTACTTAATAAAATAGCATCATTTTTGTGACAATAAAAAAATTTTCATTTATCGACAAAAAAAACGAGATGCTGCCGGGGTGGTATAAATTTTGAATTTCAGACTTTATTGCTCGTCCTAAAAAAAATTTTCATTTATCGACAAAAAAAACGAGATGCTGCCGGGGTGGTCCAAATTTTGAATTTCAGACTTTATTGCTCGTCCTAAAAACCAGCTCTCTTTACCATTCTTGTGGTCCTTCATCAACAAATTATACATGTACGTTATCTGTGTGACTAACTTAATAAAAAAGCATCGTTTTTGTGACAATAAAAAAATTTTAATTTATCGACAAAAAAAACGAGATGCTGCCGGGGTGGTCCAAATTTTGAATTTCAGACTTTATGACTCGTCATAAGAAACAGCTCTCTTTACCTTCCTTGTGGTCTTTCATCAACAAATTATACATATACATTATCTGTGTGACTTACTTAATAAAATAGCATCGTTTTTGTGACAATAAAAAAATTTCAATTTATCGACAAAAAAACGAGATGCTGCCGGGGTGGTCCAAATTTTGAATTTCAGACTTTATTGCTCGTCCTAAAAACCAGCTGTCTTTACCATTCTTGTGGTCCTTCATCAACAAATTATACATGTACGTTATCTGTGTGACTTACTTAATAAAAAAGCATCGTTTTTGTGACAATAAAAAAATTTCAATTTATCGACAAAAAAACGAGATGCTGCCGGGGTGGTCCAAATTTTGAATTTCAGACTTTATTGCTCGTCCTTAAAACCAGCTCTCTTTACCATTCTTGTGGTCCTTCATCAACAAATTATACATGTACGTTATCTGTGTGACTAACTTAATAAAAAAGCATCGTTTTTGTGACAATAAAAAAATTTTAATTTATCGATAAAAAAAACGAGATGCTGCCGGGGTGGTCCAAATTTTGAATTTCAGACTTTATGACTCGTCATAAGAAACAGCTCTCTTTACCTTTCTTGTGGTCTTTCATCAACAAATTATACATGTACGTTATCTGTGTGACTTACTTAATAAAATAGCATCATTTTTGTGACAATAAAAAAATTTTAATTTATCGACAAAAAAAGCGAGATGCTGCCGGGGTGGTCCAAATTTTGAATTTCAGACTTTATTGCTCGTCCCAAAAAACAGCTTTCTTTACCTACCTTGTGGTCCGTCATCAAAAAATTATACATGTACGTTATCTGTGTGACTTACTTAATAAAACAGCATCATTTTTGTGACAATAAAAAAATTTTCATTTACCGACAAAATAAACGAGATGCTGCCGGGGTGGTCCAAATTTTGAATTTCAGACCTCATTGCTCGTCCTAAAAAACAGCTCTCTTTACCATTCTTGTGGTCTTTCATCAACAAATTATACATGTACGTTATCTGTGTGACTTACTTAATAAAAAAGCATCATTTTTGTGACAGTAAGAAAGTTTTAATTTATCGCCAAAAAAACCGAGATGCTGCCGGGGTGGTCCAAATTCTGAATTTCAGACCTCATTGCTCGTCCTAAAAAACAGCTCTCTTTACAATTCTTGTGGTCTTTCATCAACAAATTATACATGTACGTTATCTGTGTGACTTACTTAATAAAATAGCATCATTTTTGCGACAATAAAAAAATTTTCATTTATCGACAAAAAAAACGAGATGCTGCCGGGGTGGTCCAAATTTTGAATTTCAGACTTTATTGCTCGTCCTAAACACCAGCTCTCTTTACCTTTCTTGTGGTCCTTCATCAACAAATTATACATGTACGTTATCTGTGTGACTTACTTAATAAAATAGCATCATTTTTGTTGCAATAAAAAAATTTTCATTTATCGACAAAAAAAACGAGATGCTGCCGGGGTGGTCCAAATTTTGAATTTCAGACCTCATTGCTCATCCTAAAAAACAGCTCTCTTCACCATTCTTGTGGTCTTTCGTCAACAAATTATACATGTACGTTATCTGTGTGACTTACTTAATAAAATAGCATCATTTTTGTGACAATAAAAAAATTTTCATTTATCGACAAAAAAAACGAGATGCTGCCGGGGTGGTCCAAATTTTGAATTTCAGACCTCATTGCTCATCCTAAAAAACAGCTCTCTTCACCATTCTTGTGGTCTTTCGTCAACAAATTATACATGTACGTTATCTGTGTGACTTACTTAATAAAATAGCATCATTTTTGTGACAATAAGAAAATTTTCATTTATCGACAAAAAAAAAGAGATGCTGCCGGGGTGGTCCAAATTTTGAATTTCAGACCTCATTGCTCATCCTAAAAAACAGCTCTCTTCACCATTCTTGTGGTCTTTCATCAACAACTTATACATGTACGTTATCTGTGTGACTTACTTAACAAAATAGCATCATTTTTGTGACAATAAAAAAATTTTCATTTATCGACAAAAAAAACGAGATGCTGCCGGGGTGGTCCAAATTTTGAATTTCAGACCTCATTGCTCGTGCTCAAAAACAGCTCTCTTTACCGTTCTTGTGGTCTTTCATCAACAAATTATACATGTACGTTATCTGTGTGACTTACTTAATAAAATAGCATCATTTTTGTGACAATAAAAAAATTTTCATTTATCGACAAAAAAAACGAGATGCTGCCGGGGTGGTTCAAATTTTGAATTTCAGACCTCATTGCTCATCCTAAAAAACAGATCTCTACATCATTCTTGTGGTCTTTCGTCAACAAATTATACATGTACGTTATCTGTGTGACTTACTTAATAAAATAGCATCATTTTTGTGACAATAAAAAAATTTTCATTTATCGACAAAAAAAACGAGATGCTGCCGGGGTGGTCCAAATTTTGAATTTCAGACTTTATTGCTCGTCCTAAAAGCCAGCTCTCTTTACCATTCTTGTGGTCCTTCATCAACAAATTATACATGTACGTTATCTGTGTGACTAACTTAATAAAAAAGCATCGTTTTTGTGACAATAAGAAAATTTTAATTTATCGACAAAAAAAGCGAGATGCTGCCGGGGTGGCCCAAATTTTGAATTTCAGACTTTATTGCTCGTCCCAAAAAACAGCTCTTTTTACCATTCTTGTGGTCCTTCATCAACAAATTATACATGTACGTTATCTGTGTGACTAACTTAATAAAAAAGCATCGTTTTTGTGACAATAAGAAAATTTTAATTTATCGACAAAAAAAACGAGATGCTGCCGGGGTGGTCCAAATTTTGAATTTCAGACCTCATTGCTCGTCCTCAAAAACAGCTCTCTTTACCATTCTTGTGGTCCTTCATCAACAAATTATACATGTACGTTATCTGTGTGACTAACTTAATAAAAAAGCATCGTTTTTGTGACAATAAGAAAATTTTAATTTATCGACAAAAAAAACGAGATGCTGCCGGGGTGGTCCAAATTTTGAATTTCAGACTTTATGGCTCGTCATAAGAAACAGCTCTCTTTACCTTTCTTGTGGTCTTTCATCAACAAATTATACATGTACGTTATCTGTGTGACTTACTTAATAAAATAGCATCATTTTTGTGACAATAAAAAAATTTTAATTTATCGACAAAAAAAGCGAGATGCTGCCGGGGTGGTCCAAATTTTGAATTTCAGACTTTATTGCTCGTCCCAAAAAACAGCTTTCTTTACCTACCTTGTGGTCCGTCATCAAAAAATTATACATGTACGTTATCTGTGTGACTTACTTAATAAAACAGCATCATTTTTGTGACAATAAAAAAATTTTCATTTATCGACAAAAAAAGCGAGATGCTGCCGGGGTGGTCCAAATTTTGAATTTCAGACCTCATTGCTCGTCCTAAAAACCAGCTCTCTTTACCATTCTTGTGGTCCTTCATCAACAAATTATACATGTACGTTATCTGTGTGACTTACTTAATAAAATAGCATCATTTTTGTGACAATAAAAAAATTTTCATTTATCGACAAAAAAAAACGAGAAGCTGCCGGGGTGGTCCAAATTTTGAATTTCAGACCTCATTGCTCGTCCTAAAAAACAGCTCTCTTTACCATTCTTGTGGTCCTTCATCAACAAATTATACATGTACGTTATCTGTGTGACTTACTTAATAAAAAAGCATCATTTTTGTGACAATAAAAAAATTTTCATTTATCGACAAAAAAAAACGAGATGCTGCTGGGGTGGTCCAAATTTTGAATTTCAGACCTCATTGCTCGTCCTAAAAACCAGCTCTCTTTACCATTCTTGTGGTCCTTCATCAACAAATTATACATGTACTTTATCTGTGTGACTTACTTAATAAAATAGCATCGTTTTTGTGACAATAAAAAAATTTTCATTTATCGACAAAAAAACGAGGTGCTGCCGGGGTGGTCCAAATTTTGAATTTCAGACTTTATTGCTCGTCCTAAAAATCAGCTCTCTTTACCTTTCTTGTGGTCCTTCATCAACAAATTATACATGTACGTTATCTGTGTGACTTACTTAATAAAATAGCATCGTTTTTGTGACAATAAAAAATTTTTAATTTATCGACAAAAAAAAACGAGATGCTGCCGGGGTGGTCCAAATTTTGAATTTCAGACTTTATGGCTCGTCATAAGAAACAGCTCTCTTTACCTTTCTTGTGGTCTTTCATCAACAAATTATACATGTACGTTATCTGTGTGACTTACTTAATAAAATAGCATCGTTCTTGTGACAATAAAAGAATTTTCATTTATCGCAAAAAAAACGAGATGGGTCCAAATTTTGAATTTCAGACCTCATTGCTCGTCCTAAAAACCAGCTCTCTTTACCATTCTTGTGGTCCTTCATCAACAAATTATACATGTACTTTATCTGTGTGACTTACTTAATAAAATAGCATCGTTTTTGTGACAATAAAAAAATTTTCATTTATCGACAAAAAAAACGAGATGCTGCCGGGGTGGTCCAAATTTTGAATTTCAGACTTTATGGCTCGTCATAAGAAACAGCTCTCTTTACCTTTCTTGTGGTCCTTCATCAACAAATTATACATGTACGTTATCTGTGTGACTTACTTAATAAAATAGCATCATTTTTGTGACAATAAAAAAATTTTCATTTATCGACAAAAAAAAACGAGAAGCTGCCGGGGTGGTCCAAATTTTGAATTTCAGACCTCATTGCTCGTCCTAAAAAACAGCTCTCTTTACCATTCTTGTGGTCCTTCATCAACAAATTATACATGTACGTTATCTGTGTGACTTACTTAATAAAATAGCATCGTTTTTGTGACAATAAAAAAATTTTCATTTATCGACAAAAAAAACGAGATGCAGCCGGGGTGGTCCAAATTTTGAATTTCAGACCTCATTGCTCGTCATAAGAAACAGCTCCCTTTCCCTTTCTTGTCGTCTTTCGTCAACAAATTAAACATGTGCGTTATCTGTGTGACTTACTTAGTAAAATAGCATCGTTTTTGTGACAATAAAAAAATTTTCATTTATCGAGAAAAAAAACGAGGTGCTGCCGGGGTGGTCCAAATTTTGAATTTCAGACTTTATTGCTCGTCCTAAAAATCAGCTCTCTTTACCTTTCTTGTGGTCCTTCATCAACAAATTATACATGTACGTTATCTGTGTGGCTTACTTAATAAAATAGCATCATTTTTGTGACAATAAAAAAATTTTCAATTATCGACAAAAAAAAACGAGAAGCTGCCGGGATGGTCCAAATTTTGAATTTCAGACCTCATTGCTCGTCCTAAAAAACAGCTCTCTTTACCATTCTTGTGGTCCTTCATCAACAAATTATACATGTACGTTATCGGTGTGGCTTACTTAATAAAATAGCATCATTTTTGTGACAATAAAAAAATTTTCATTTATCGACAAAAAGAAACGAGATGCTGCCGGGTTGGTCCAAATTTTGAATTTCCGACTTTATTGCCCGTCCTAAAAAATAGCTCTCTTTACCTTTCTTGTAGTCTTTCATCAACAAATTATACATATACGTTGTCTGTGTGACTTACTCAATAAAATAGCATCGTTTTTGTGACAATAAAAAAATTTTCATTTATCGACAAAAAAAACGAGATGCTGCCGGGGTGGTCCAAATTTTGAATTTCAGACCTCATTGCTCGTCCTCAAAAACAGCTCTCTTTACCTTTCTTGTGGTCTTTCATCAACAAATTATACATGTACGTTATCTGTGTGACTTACTTAATAAAATAGCATCGTTTTTGTGACAATAAAAGAATTTTCATTTATCGACAAAAAAAACGAGATGCTGCCGGGGTGGTCCAAATTTTGAATTTCAGACTTTATTGCTCGTCCTCAAAAACAGCTCTCTTTACCATTCTTGTGGTCTTTCATCAACAAATTATACATGTACGTTATCTGTGTGACTTACTTAATAAAATAGCATCGTTTTTGTGACAATAAAAAAATTTTCATTTATCGACAAAAAAAAACGAGATTTTCGAAGTTCAGACTTTATTGCTCATCCCAAAAATCAGCTCTCTTTACCTTTGTTGTGGTTCTTCATCGATAAATTATACATATACGTTATCTGTGTGACTTACTTAATAAAATAGCATCGTTTTTGTGACAATAAAAAAATTTTAATTTCCAAATTTTGAATTTCAGACTTTATTGCTCGTCCTAAAAACCAGCTCTCTTTACCATTCTTGTCGTCTTTCGTCAACAAATTAAACATGTGCGTTATCTGTGTGACTTACTTAATAAAATAGCATCGTTTTTGTGACAATAAAAAAATTTTCATTTATCGACAAAAAAAAACGAGATGCTGCCGGGGTGGTCCAAATTTTGAATTTCAGACCTCATTGCTCGTCCTAAAAACCAGCTCTCTTTACCATTCTTGTGGGCCTTCATCAACAAATTATACATGTACGTTATCTGTGTGACTTACTTAATAAAATAGCATCGTTTTTGTGACAATAAAAAAATTTTCATTTATCGACAAAAAAAACGAGATGCAGCCGGGGTGGTCCAAATTTTGAATTTCAGACCTCATTGCTCGTCATAAGAAACAGCTCCCTTTCCCTTTCTTGTCGTCTTTCGTCAACAAATTAAACATGTGCGTTATCTGTGTGACTTACTTAATAAAATAGCATCGATTTTGTGACAATAAAAAAATTTTCATTTATCGACAAAAAAAACGAGATGCTGCCGGGGTGGTCCAAATTTTGAATTTCAGACTTTATTGCTCGTCCTAAAAACCAGCTCTCTTTACCATTCTTGTGGTCCTTCATCAACAAATTATACATGTACGTTATCTGTGTGGCTTACTTAATAAAATAGCATCGTTTTTGTGACAATAAAAAAATTTTCATTTATCGACAAAACAAAACGAGATGCTGCCGGGGTGGTCCAAATTTTGAATTTCAGACCTCATTGCTCGTCCTAAAAACCAGCTCTCTTTACCATTCTTGTGGTCCTTCATCAACAAATTATACATGTACGTTATCTGTGTGACTTACTTAATAAAATAGCATCATTTTTGTGACAATAAAAAAATTTTCATTTACCGACAAAAAGAAAACGAGATGCAGCCGGGGTGGTCCAAATTTTGAATTTCAGACCTCATTGCTCGTCATAAGAAACAGCTCCCTTTCCCTTTCTTGTCGTCTTTCGTCAACAAATTAAACATGTGCGTTATCTGTGTGACTTACTTAGTAAAATAGCATCGTTTTTGTGACAATAAAAAAATTTTCATTTATCGACAAAAAAAACGAGGTCCTGCCGGGGTGGTCCAAATTTTGAATTTCAGACTTTATTGCTCGTCCTAAAAATCAGCTCTCTTTACCTTTCTTGTGGTCCTTCATCAACAAATTATACATGTACTTTATCTGTGTGGCTTACTTAATAAAATAGCATCATTTTTGTGACAATAAAAAAATTTTCATTTATCGACAAAAAAAAACGAGAAGCTGCCGGGGTGGTCCAAATTTTGAATTTCAGACCTCATTGCTCGTCCTAAAAAACAGCTCTCTTTACCATTCTTGTGGTCCTTCATCAACAAATTATACATGTACGTTATCTGTGTGGCTTACTTAATAAAATAGCATCATTTTTGTGACAATAAAAAAATTTTCATTTACCGACAAAAAGAAAACGAGATGCTGCCGGGGTGGTCCAAATTTTGAATTTCAGACCTCATTGCTCGTCCTAAATAACAGCTCCCTTTACCATTCTTGTGGTCCTTCATCAACAAATTATACATGTACGTTATCTGTGTGACTTACTTAATAAAATAGCATCGTTTTTGTGACAATAAAAAAATTTTCATTTATCGACAAAAAAACACGAGATGCTGCTGGGGTGGTCCAAATTTTGAATTTCAGACCTCATTGCTCGTCCTAAAAACCAGCTCTCTTTACCATTCTTGTGGTCCTTCATCAACAAATTATACATGTACGTTATCTGTGTGACTTACTTAATAAAATAGCATCATTTTTGTGACAATAAAAAAATTTTCATTTATCGACAAAAAAAAACGAGAAGCTGCCGGGGTGGTCCAAATTTTGAATTTCAGACCTCATTGCTCGTCCTAAAAAACAGCTCTCTTTACCATTCTTGTGGTCCTTCATCAACAAATTATACATGTACGTTATCTGTGTGACTTACTTAATAAAATAGCATCATTTTTGTGACAATAAAAAAATTTTCATTTATCGACAAAAAAAAAACGAGATGCTGCTGGGGTGGTCCAAATTTTGAATTTCAGACCTCATTGCTCGTCCTAAAAACCAGCTCTCTTTACCATTCTTGTGGTCCTTCATCAACAAATTATACATGTACTTTATCTGTGTGACTTACTTAATAAAATAGCATCGTTTTTGTGACAATAAAAAAATTTTCATTTATCGACAAAAAAACGAGGTGCTGCCGGGGTGGTCCAAATTTTGAATTTCAGACTTTATTGCTCGTCCTAAAAATCAGCTCTCTTTACCTTTCTTGTGGTCCTTCACCAACAAATTATACATGTACGTTATCTGTGTGACTTACTTAATAAAATAGCATCATTTTTGTGACAATAAAAAAATTTTCATTTATCGACAAAAAAAAACGAGAAGCTGCCGGGGTGGTCCAAATTTTGAATTTCAGACCTCATTGCTCGTCCTAAAAAACAGCTCTCTTTACCATTCTTGTGGTCCTTCATCAACAAATTATACATGTACGTTATCTGTGTGACTTACTTAATAAAATAGCATCATTTTTGTGACAATAAAAAAATTTTCATTTATCGACAAAAAAAAACGAGAAGCTGCCGGGGTGGTCCAAATTTTGAATTTCAGACCTCATTGCTCGTCATAAGAAACAGCTCCCTTTCCCTTTCTTGTCGTCTTTCGTCAACAAATTAAACATGTGCGTTATCTGTGTGTCTTACTTAATAAAATAGCATCGTTTTTGTGACAATAAAAAAATTTTCATTTATCGACAAAAAAACGAGATGCTGCCGGGGTGGTCCAAATTTTGAATTTCAGACCTCATTGCTCGTCATAAGAAAGAGCTCCCTTTCCCTTTCTTGTCGTCTTTCGTCAACAAATTAAACATGTGCGTTATCTGTGTGACTTACTTAATAAAATAGCATCGTTTTTGTGACAATAAAAAAATTTTCATTTATCGACAAAAAAAACGAGATGCTGCCGGGATGGTCCAAATTTTGAATTTCAGACCTCATTGCTCGTCCTAAAAAACAGCTCTCTTTACCATTCTTGTGGTCCTTCGTCAACAAATTATACATGTACGTTATCTGTGTGGCTTACTTAATAAAATAGCATCATTTTTGTGACAATAAAAAAATTTTCATTTATCGACAAAAAAAAACGAGAAGCTGCCGGGGTGGTCCAAATTTTGAATTTCAGACCTCATTGCTCGTCCTAAAAAACAGCTCTCTTTACCATTCTTGTGGTCCTTCATCAACAAATTATACATGTACGTTATCTGTGTGACTTACTTAATAAAATAGCATCATTTTTGTGACAATAAAAAAATTTTCATTTATCGACAAAAAAAAACGAGGTCCTGCCGGGGTGGTCCAAATTTTGAATTTCAGACCTCATTGCTCGTCCTAAAAAACAGCTCTCTTTACCATTCTTGTGGTCCTTCATCAACAAATTATACATGTACGTTATCTGTGTGACTTACTTAATAAAATAGCATCGTTTTTGTGACAATAAAAAAATTTTCATTTATCGACAAAAAAAACGAGATGCAGCCGGGGTGGTCCAAATTTTGAATTTCAGACCTCATTGCTCGTCATAAGAAACAGCTCCCTTTCCCTTTCTTGTCGTCTTTCGTCAACAAATTAAACATGTGCGTTATCTGTGTGTCTTACTTAATAAAATAGCATCGTTTTTGTGACAATAAAAAAATTTTCATTTATCGACAAAAAAACGAGATGCTGCCGGGGTGGTCCAAATTTTGAATTTCAGACCTCATTGCTCGTCATAAGAAACAGCTCCCTTTCCCTTTCTTGTCGTCTTTCGTCAACAAATTAAACATGTGCGTTATCTGTGTGACTTACTTAATAAAATAGCATCGTTTTTGTGACAATAAAAAAATTTTCATTTATTGACAAAAAAAACGAGATGCTGCCGGGATGGTCCAAATTTTGAATTTCAGACCTCATTGCTCGTCCTAAAAAACAGCTCTCTTTACCATTCTTGTGGTCCTTCATCAACAAATTATACATGTACGTTATCTGTGTGGCTTACTTAATAAAATAGCATCGTTCTTGTGACAATAAAAAAATTTTCATTTATCGACAAAAAAAAACGAAATGCTGCCGGGGTGGTCCAAATTTTGAATTTCAGACCTCATTGCTCGTCCTAAAAACCAGCTCTCTTTACCATTCTTGTGGTCCTTCATCAACAAATTATACATGTACGTTATCTGTGTGACTTACTTAATAAAATAGCATCATTTTTGTGACAATAAAAAAATTTTCATTTATCGACAAAAAAAAACGAGAAGCTGCCGGGGTGGTCCAAATTTTGAATTTCAGACCTCATTGCTCGTCATAAGAAACAGCTCCCTTTCCCTTTCTTGTCGTCTTTCGTCAACAAATTAAACATGTGCGTTATCTGTGTGACTTACTTAATAAAATAGCATCGTTTTTGTGACAATAAAAAAATTTTCATTTATCGACAAAAAAACGAGATGCTGCCGGGGTGGTCCAAATTTTGAATTTCAGACCTCATTGCTCGTCCTAAAAACCAGCTCTCTCTACCATTCTTGTGGTCCTTCATCAACAAATTATACATGTACATTATCTGTGTGACTAACTTAATAAAATAGCATCGTTTTTGTGACAATAAAAAAATTTTCATTTATCGACAAAAAAAAACGAGGTTCTGCCGGGGTGGTCCAAATTTTGAATTTCAGACTTTATTGCTCGTCCTAAAAATCAGCTCTCTTTACCTTTCTTGTGGTCCTTCATCAACAAATTATACATGTACGTTATCTGTGTGACTTACTTAATAAAATAGCATCATTTTTGTGACAATAAAAAAATTTTCATTTATCGACAAAAAAAAAACGAGAAGCTGCCGGGGTGGTCCAAATTTTGAATTTCAGACCTCATTGCTCGTCCAAAAAAACAGCTCTCTTTACCATTCTTGTGGTCCTTCATCAACAAATTATACATGTACGTTATCTGTGTGGCTTACTTAATAAAATAGCATCGTTTTTGTGACAATAAAAAAATTTTCATTTATCGACAAAAAAAAACGAGAAGCTGCCGGGGTGGTCCAAATTTTGAATTTCAGACCTCATTGCTCGTTCTACAAACCAGCTCTCTTTACCATTCTTGTGGTCCTTCATCAACAAATTATACATGTACGTTATCTGTGTGACTTACTTAATAAAATAGCATCATTTTTGTGACAATAAAAAAATTTTCATTTATCGACAAAAAAAACGAGATGCTGCCGGGGTGGTCCAAATTTTGAATTTCAGACCTCATTGCTCGTCCTAAAAAACAGCTCTCTTTACCATTCTTGTGGTCCTTCATCAACAAATTATACATGTGCGTTATCTGTGTGTCTTACTTAATAAAATAGCATCGTTTTTGTGACAATAAAAAAATTTTCATTTATCGACAAAAAAACGAGATGCTGCCGGGGTGGTCCAAATTTTGAATTTCAGACCTCATTGCTCGTCATAAGAAACAGCTCCCTTTCCCTTTCTTGTCGTCTTTCGTCAACAAATTAAACATGTGCGTTATCTGTGTGACTTACTTAATAAAATAGCATCGTTTTTGTGACAATAAAAAAATTTTCATTTATCGACAAAAAAAACGAGATGCTGCCGGGATGGTCCAAATTTTGAATTTCAGACCTCATTGCTCGTCATAAGAAACAGCTCCCTTTCCCTTTCTTGTCGTCTTTCGTCAACAAATTAAACATGTGCGTTATCTGTGTGGCTTACTTAATAAAATAGCATCGTTCTTGTGACAATAAAAAAATTTTCATTTATCGACAAAAAAAAACGAAATGCTGCCGGGGTGGTCCAAATTTTGAATTTCAGACCTCATTGCTCGTCCTAAAAACCAGCTCTCTTTACCATTCTTGTGGTCCTTCATCAACAAATTATACATGTACGTTATCTGTGTGACTTACTTAATAAAATAGCATCATTTTTGTGACAATAAAAAAATTTTCATTTATCGACAAAAAAAACGAGATGCTGCCGGGATGGTCCAAATTTTGAATTTCAGACCTCATTGCTCGTCCTAAAAAACAGCTCTCTTTACCATTCTTGTGGTCCTTCGTCAACAAATTATACATGTACGTTATCTGTGTGGCTTACTTAATAAAATAGCATCATTTTTGTGACAATAAAAAAATTTTCATTTATCGACAAAAAAAAACGAGAAGCTGCCGGGGTGGTCCAAATTTTGAATTTCAGACCTCATTGCTCGTCATAAGAAACAGCTCCCTTTCCCTTTCTTGTCGTCTTTCGTCAACAAATTAAACATGTGCGTTATCTGTGTGACTTACTTAATAAAATAGCATCGTTTTTGTGACAATAAAAAAATTTTCATTTATCGACAAAAAAACGAGATGCTGCCGGGGTGGTCCAAATTTTGAATTTCAGACCTCATTGCTCGTCCTAAAAACCAGCTCTCTCTACCATTCTTGTGGTCCTTCATCAACAAATTATACATGTACATTATCTGTGTGACTAACTTAATAAAATAGCATCGTTTTTGTGACAATAAAAAAATTTTCATTTATCGACAAAAAAAAACGAGGTGCTGCCGGGGTGGTCCAAATTTTGAATTTCAGACTTTATTGCTCGTCCTAAAAATCAGCTCTCTTTACCTTTCTTGTGGTCCTTCATCAACAAATTATACATGTACGTTATCTGTGTGACTTACTTAATAAAATAGCATCATTTTTGTGACAATAAAAAAATTTTCATTTATCGACAAAAAAAAAACGAGAAGCTGCCGGGGTGGTCCAAATTTTGAATTTCAGACCTCATTGCTCGTCCAAAAAAACAGCTCTCTTTACCATTCTTGTGGTCCTTCATCAACAAATTATACATGTACGTTATCTGTGTGGCTTACTTAATAAAATAGCATCGTTTTTGTGACAATAAAAAAATTTTCATTTATCGACAAAAAAAAACGAGAAGCTGCCGGGGTGG
>OV743719.1:36471370-36547505 GCA_928272305.1 Volucella inflata | reverse complement strand
TCGTTTTTTTGGTCGATAAATGAAAATTTTTTTATTGTCCCAAAAACGATGCTATTTTATTAAGTAAGTCACACAGACAACGTACATGTATAATTCGTTGATGAAAGACCGCAAGAAAAGTAAGGACAGCTGTTTTTTAAGATGAGCGATAAGGTCTGAAATTCAAAATTTGGACCATCCCGGCAGCATCTCGTTTTTTTTGTCGATAAATGAAAATTTTTTTATTGTCCCAAAAATTATGCTATTTTATTAAGTAAGTCACACAGATAACGTACATGTATAATTCGTTGAAGAAAGACCACAAGAAAGGTAGAGAGAGCTGTTTCTTAGGACGAGCAATAAAGTCTGAAATTCAAAATTTGGACCACCCCGGCAGCATCTTGTTTTTTTTGTCGATAAATTAAAATTTTTTTATTGTCGCAAAAACGATGATATTTTATTAAGTAAGTCACACAGATAACGTACATGTATAATTTGTTGATGAAAGGTCACAAAAAAATTAAAGATAGCTGTTTTTTAGGACGAGCAATAAAGTTTGAAATTCAAAATTTGGACCACCCCGGCAGCATCTCGTTTTTTTGGTCGATAAATGAAAATTTTTTTATTGTCGCCAAAACGATGCTATTTTATTAAGTAAGTCACACAGATAACGTACATGTATAATTTGTTGATGAAAGGCCACAACAAAATTAAAAAGAGCTGTTTTTTAAGATGAGCGATAAGGTCTGAAATTCAAAATTTGGACCACCCCGGCAGCATCTCGTTTTTTTTGTCGATAAATGAAAATTTTTTTATTGTCCCAAAAACGATGCTATTTTATTACGTAAGTCACACAGATAACGTACATGTATAATTTGTTGATGAAAGGCCACCAGAAAGGTAAAGAGAGCTGTTTTTTAGGACGAGCAATAAAGTCTGAAATTCCAAATTTGGACCACCCCGGCAGTATCTCGTTTTTTTGTCGATAAATGAAAATTTATATATTGTCGCAAAAACGATGCTATTTTATTAAGTAAGTCACACAGATAACGTACATGTATAATTCGTTGAGGAAAGACCACAAGAAAGGTAGAGAGAGCTGTTTTTTAGGACGAGCAATAAAGTCTGAAATTCAAAATTCGGACCACCCCGGCAGCATCTAAATTTTTGTTCGATAAATGAAAATTTTTTTATTGTCGCAAAAACGATGCTATTTTATTAAGTAAGTCACACAGATAACGTACATGTATAATTCGTTGATGAAAGACCACAAAAAACGATGCTATTTTATTAAGTAAGTCACACAGATAACGTACATGTATAATTCGTTGATGAAAGACCACAAGAAAAGTAAGGACAGCTGTTTTTTAAGATGAGCGATAAAGTCTGAAATTCAAAATTTGGACCACCCCGGCAGCATCTCGTTTTTTTGGTCGATAAATGAAAATTTTTATATTGTCCCAAAAATTATGCTATTTTATTAAGTAAGTCACACAGATAACGCACATGTATAATTCGTTGAGGAAAGACCACAAGAAAGGTAAAGAGAGCTGTTTTTTAGGACGAGCAATCAAGTCTCAAATTCAAAATTATGACCACCCCGGCAGCATCTCGTTTTTTTTGTCGATAAATGAAAATTTTTTTATTTTCCCAAAAACGATGCTATTTTATTAAGTAAGTCACACAGATAATGCACACGTAAAATTCGTTGAGGAAAGACCACAAGAAAGGTAAAGAGAGCTGTTTTTTAGGACGAGCAATCAAGTCTCAAATTCAAAATTTTGACCACCCCGACGGCATCTCATTTTTTTGGTCGATAAATGAAAATTTTTTTATTGTCGCAAAAACGATGCTATTTTATTAAGTAAGTCACACAGATAAGGTACATGTATAATTCGTTGATGAAAGACCACAAGACAAGTAAGGACAGCTGTTTTTTAAGATGAGCGATAAGGTCTAAAATTCAAAATTTGGACCACCCCGGCAGCATCTCGTTTTTTTTGTCGATAAATGAAAATTTTTTTATTGTCGCAAAAACGATGCTATTTTATTAAGTAAGTCACACAGATAACGTACATGTATAATTCGCTGATGAAAGACCACAAGAAAGGTAGAGAGAGCTGTTTTTTAGGACGAGCAATAAAGTCTGAAATTCAAAATATGGACCACCCCGGCAGCATCTCGTTTTTTTTGTCGATAAATGAAAATTTTTTTATTGTCGCAAAAACGGTGCTATTTTATTAAGTAAGTCACACAGATAACGCACATGTATAATTCGTTGATGAAAGACTACAAGAAAGGTAAAGAGAGCTGTTTTTTAAGATGTGCGATAAAGTCTGAAATTCAAAATTTGGACCACCCCGGCAGCATCTCGTTTTTTTTGTCGATAAATTAAAATTTTTTTATTGTCCCAAAAATGATGCTATTTTATTAAGTAAGTCACACAGATAACGTACATGTATAATTCGTTGAAGAAAGACCACAAGAAAGGTAGAGAGAGCTGTTTTTTAGGACGAGCAATAAAGTCTGAAATTCAAAATTTGGACCACCCCGGCAGCATCTCGTTTTTTTTGGTCGATAAATGAAAATTTTTTTATTGTCGCAAAAACGATGCTATTTTATTAAGTAAGTCACACAGATAACGTACATGTATAATTCGTTGATGAAAGACCACAAGAAAAGTAAGGACAGCTGTTTTTTAAGATGAGCGATAAGGTCTGAAATTCAAAATTAGGACCACCCCGGCAGCATCTCGTTTTTTTTGTCGATAAATGAAAACTTTTTTATTGTCCCAAAAATTATGCTATTTTATTAAGTAAGTCACACAAATAACGTACATGTATAATTCGTTGATGAAAGACTACAAGAAAGGTAAAGAGAGCTGTTTTTTAAGATGTGCGATAAAGTCTGAAATTCAAAATTTGGACCACCCCGGCAGCATCTCGTTTTTTTTGTCGATAAATTAAAATTTTTTTATTGTCGCAAAAACGATGCTATTTTATTAAGTAAGTCACACAGATAACGTTCATGTATAATTTGTTGATGAAAGGCCACAAGAAAGGTAAAGAGAGCTGTTTTTTAGGATGAGCAATAAAGTCTGAAATTCAAAATTTGGACCACCCCGGCAGCATCTCGTTTTTTTGGTCGATAAATGAAAATTTTTTTATTGTCGCAAGAACGATGCTATTTTATTAAGTAACTCACACAGATAACGTACATGTATAATTTGTTGATGAAAGTCCACAAGAAAGGTAAAGAGAGCTGTTTTTTAGGATGTGCAATAAAGTCTGAAAATCAAAATTTGGACCACCCCGGCAGCATCTCGTTTTTTTTGTCGATAAATGAAAATTTTTTTATTGTCCCAAAAACGATGCTATTTTATTAAGTAAGTCACACAGATAACGTACATGTATAATTCGTTGATGAAAGACCACAAGAAAAGTAAGGACAGCTGTTTTTTAAGATGAGCGATAAGGTCTGAAATTCAAAATTTGGACCACCCCGGCAGCATCTCGTTTTTTTTGTCGATAAATGAAAATTTTTTTATTGTCCCAAAAACGATGCTATTTTATTAAGTAAGTCACACAGATAACGTACATGTATAATTCGTTGATGAAAGACCACAAGAAAAGTAAGGACAGCTGTTTTTTAAGATGAGCGATAAGGTCTGAAATTCAAAATTTGGACCACCCCGGCAGCATCTCGTTTTTTTTGTCGATAAATGAAAATTTTTTTATTGTCCCAAAAACGATGCTATTTTATTAAGTAAGTCACACAGATAACGTACATGTATAATTTGTTGATGAAAGGCCACAACAAAATTAAAGAGAGCTGTTTTTTAGGACGAGCAATAAAGTCTGAAATTCAAAATTTGGACCACCCCGGCAGCATCTCGTTTTTTTTGTCGATAAATGAAAATTTTTTTATTGTCCCAAAAACGATGCTATTTTATTAAGTAAGTCACACAGATAACGTACATGTATAATTCGTTGATGAAAGACCACAAGAAAAGTAAGGACAGCTGTTTTTTAAGATGAGCGATAAGGTCTGAAATTCAAAATTTGGACCACCCCGGCAGCATCTCGTTTTTTTTGTCGATAAATGAAAATTTTTTTATTGTCCCAAAAATGATGCTAGTTTATTAAGTAAGTCACACAGATAACGTACATGTATAATTCGTTGATGAAAGACCACAAGACAAGTACGGACAGCTGTTTTTTAAGATGAGCGATAAGGTCTGAAATTCAAAATTTGGACCATCCCGGCAGCATCTCGTTTTTTTTGTCGATAAATGAAAATTTTTTTATTGTCCCAAAAATGATGCTATTTTATTAAGTAAGTCACACAAATAACGTACATGTATAATTCGTTGATGAAAGACTACAAGAAAGGTAAAGAGAGCTGTTTTTTAAGATGTGCGATAAAGTCTGAAATTCAAAATTTGGACCACCCCGGCAGCATCTCGTTTTTTTTGTCGATAAATTAAAATTTTTTTATTGTCGCAAAAACGATGCTATTTTATTAAGTAAGTCACACAGATAACGTTCATGTATAATTTGTTGATGAAAGGCCACAAGAAAGGTAAAGAGAGCTGTTTTTTAGGATGAGCAATAAAGTCTGAAATTCAAAATTTGGACCACCCCGGCAGCATCTCGTTTTTTTTGTCGATAAATGAAAATTTTTTTATTGTCCCAAAAACGATGCTATTTTATTAAGTAAGTCACACAGATAACGTACATGTATAATTCGTTGATGAAAGACCACAAGAAAAGTAAGGACAGCTGTTTTTTAAGATGAGCGATAAGGTCTGAAATTCAAAATTTGGACCACCCCGGCAGCATCTCGTTTTTTTTGTCGATAAATGAAAATTTTTTTTTGTCCCAAAAATGATGCTAGTTTATTAAGTAAGTCACACAGATAACGTACATGTATAATTCGTTGATGAAAGCCCACAAGACAAGTAAGGACAGCTGTTTTTTAAGATGAGCGATAAGGTCTGAAATTCAAAATTTGGACCATCCCGGCAGCATCTCGTTTTTTTTGTCGATAAATGAAAATTTTTTTATTGTCCCAAAAATTATGCTATTTTATTAAGTAAGTCACACAAATAACGTACATGTATAATTCGTTGATGAAAGACTACAAGAAAGGTAAAGAGAGCTGTTTTTTAAGATGTGCGATAAAGTCTGAAATTCAAAATTTGGACCACCCCGGCAGCATCTCGTTTTTTTTGTCGATAAATTAAATGCTACGATGCTATTTTATTAAGTAAGTCACACAGATAACGTTCATGTATAATTTGTTGATGAAAGGCCACAAGAAAGGTAAAGAGAGCTGTTTTTTAGGATGAGCAATAAAGTCTGAAATTCAAAATTTGGACCACCCCGGCAGCATCTCGTTTTTTCTGTCGATAAATTAAAATTTTTTTTATTGTCCCAAAAATGATGCTATTTTATTAAGTAAGTCACACAGATAACGTACATGTATAATTTGTTGATGAAAGGCCACAACAAAATTAAAGAGAGCTGTTTTTTAGGACGAGCAATAAAGTC
The DNA here is from genome assembly GCA_928272305.1 of Volucella inflata. Classification (NCBI taxonomy): domain Eukaryota; kingdom Metazoa; phylum Arthropoda; class Insecta; order Diptera; family Syrphidae; genus Volucella; species Volucella inflata. The sequence continues at coordinate 36,541,974 of OV743719.1, read as the reverse complement.
TGAAATTCAAAATTTGGACCACCCCGGCAGCATCTCGGTTTTTTTGTCGATAAATGAAAATTTTTTTATTGTTCCAAAAACGATGCTATTTTATTAAGTAAGTCACACAGATAACGTACATGTATAATTTGTTGATGAAAGGCCACAAGAAAGGCAAAGAGAGCTGTTTTTTAGGACGAGCAATAAAGTCTGGAATTCAAAATTTGGACCACCCCGGCAGCATCTCGTTTTTTTTGTCGATAAATGAAAATTTTTTTATTGTTCCAAAAACGATGCTATTTTATTAAGTAAGTCACACAGATAACGCACATGTATAATTTGTTGATGAAAGGCCACAAGAAAGGCAAAGAGAGCTGTTTTTTAGGACGAGCAATAAAGTCTGGAATTCAAAATTTGGACCACCCCGGCAGCATCTGGTTTTTTTTTGTCGATAAATGAAAATTTTTTTATTGTCCCAAAAACGATGCTATTTTATTAAGTAAGTCACATAGATAACGTACATGTATAATTTGTTGATGAAAGACCACAAGAAAAGTAAGGACAGCTGTTTTTTAAGATGAGCGATAAGGTCTGAAATTCAAAATTTGGACCACCCCGGCAGCATCTCGTTTTTTTGGTCGATAAATGAAAATTTTTATATTTTCCCAAAAATTATGCTATTTTATTAAGTAAGTCAAACAGATAACGCACATGTATAATTCGTTGAGGAAAGACCACAAGAAAGGTAAAGAGAGCTGTTTCTTATGACGAGCCATAAAGTCTGAAATTCAAAATTTTGACCACCCCGACGGCATCTCGTTTTTTTGGTCGATAAATGAAAATTTTTTTATTGTCGCAAAAACGATGCTATTTTATTAAGTAAGTCACACAGATAACGTACATGTATAATTTGTTGATGAAAGGCCACAACAAAATTAAAGAGAGCTATTTTTTAGGACGAGCAATAAAGTCTGAAATTCAAAATTTGGACTACCCCGGCAGCATCTCGTTTTTTTGGTCGATAAATGAAAATTTTTATATTTTCCCAAAAATTATGCTATTTTATTAAGTAAGTCAAACAGATAACGCACATGTATAATTCGTTGAGGAAAGACCACAAGAAAGGTAAAGAGAGCTGTTTTTTAGGACGAGCAATCAAGTCTCAAATTCAAAATTTTGACCACCCCGACGGCATCTCGTTTTTTTGGTCGATAAATGAAAATTTTTTTATTGTCGCAAAAACGATGCTATTTTATTAAGTAAGTCACACAGATAACGTACATGTATAATTCGTTGATGAAAGACCACAAGACAAGTAAGGACAGCTGTTTTTTAAGATGAGCGATAAGGTCTAAAATTCAAAATTTTGACCACCCCGACGGCATCTCGTTTTTTTGGTCGATAAATGAAAATTTTTTTATTGTCGCAAAAACGATGCTATTTTATTAAGTAAGTCACACAGATAACGTACATGTATAATTCGTTGATGAAAGACCACAAGACAAGTAAGGTCAGCTGTTTTTTAAGATGAGCGATAAGGTCTAAAATTCAAAATTTGGACCACCCCGGCAGCATCTCGTTTTTTTTGTCGATAAATGAAAATTTTTTTATTGTCCCAAAAATGATGCTAGTTTATTAAGTAAGTTACACAGATAACGTACATGTATAATTCGCTGATGAAAGACCACAAGAAAGGTAGAGAGAGCTGTTTTTTAGGACGAGCAATAAAGTCTGAAATTCAAAATTTGGACCACCCCGGCAGCATCTCGTTTTTTTTGTCGATAAATGAAAATTTTTTTATTGTCGCAAGAACGATGCTATTTTATTAAGTAACTCACACAGATAACGTACATGTATAATTTGTTGATGAAAGGCCACAAGAAAGGTAAAGAGAGCTGTTTTTTAGGATGAGCAATAAAGTCTGAAATTCAAAATTTGGACCAGCCCGGCAGCATCTCGTTTTTTTGGTCGATAAATGAAAATTTTTTTATTGTCGCAAGAACGATGCTATTTTATTAAGTAAGTCACACAGATAACGTACATGTATAATTTGTTGATGAAAGTCCACAAGGAAGGTAAAGAGAGCTGTTTTTTAGGATGAGCAATAAAGTCTGAAATTCAAAATTTGGACCACCCCGGCAGCATCTCGTTCTTTTGGACGATAAATGAAAATTTTTTTATTGTCGCAAAAACGATGTTATTTTATTAAGTAAGTCACACAGATAACGTACATGTATAATTCGTTGATGAAAGACCACAGGAAAAGTAAGGACAGCTGTTTTTTAAGATGAGCGATAAGGTCTGAAATTCAAAATTTGGACCACCCCGGCAGCATCTCGTTTTTTTGGTCGATAAATGAAAATTTTTTTATTGTCCCAAAAACGATGCTATTTTATTAAGTAAGTCACACAGATAACGTACATGTATAATTCGTTGATGAAAGACCACAAGAAAGGAGGAGAAAGCTGTTTTTTAGGACGAGCAATAAAGTCTGAAATTCAAAATTTGGACCACCCCGGCAGCATCTCGTTTTTTTGGTCGATAAATGAAAATTTTTTTATTGTCGCAAAAACGATGCTATTTTATTAAGTAAGTCACACAGATAACGTACATGTATAATTCGCTGATGAAAGACCACAAGAAAGGTAGAGAGAGCTGTTTTTTAGGACGAGCAATAAAGTCTGAAATTCAAAATTTGGACCACCCCGGCAGCATCTCGTTTTTTTGGACGATAAATGAAAATTTTTTTATTGTCGCAAAAACGATGTTATTTTATTAAGTAAGTCGCACAGATAACGTACATGTATAATTCGTTGATGAAAGACCACAAGAAAAGTAAGGACAGCTGTTTTTTAAGATGAGCGATAAGGTCTGAAATTCAAAATTTGGACCACCCCGGCAGCATCTCGTTTTTTTTGTCGATAAATGAAAATTTTTTTATTGTCCCAAAAACGATGCTATTTTATTAAGTAAGTCACACAGATAACGTGCATGTATAATTCGTTGATGAAAGACCACAAAAAAAATTAAGGAAAGCTGTTTTTTAAGATGAGCGATAAGGTCTGAAATTCAAAATTTGGACCAACCCGGCAGCATCTCGTTTTTTTTGTCGATAAATGAAAATTTTTTTATTGTCCCAAAAATGATGCTAGTTTATTAAGTAAGTCACACAGATAACGTACATGTATAATTCGTTGATGAAAGACCACAAGACAAGTAAGGACGGCTGTTTTTTAAGATGAGCGATAAGGTCTGAAATTCAAAATTTTGACCACCCCGACGGCATCTCGTTTTTTTGGTCGATAAATGAAAATTTTTTTATTGTCGCAAAAACGATGCTATTTTATTAAGTAAGTCACACAGATAACGTACATGTATAATTCGTTGATGAAAGACCACAAGACAAGTAAGGACAGCTGTTTTTTAAGATGAGCGATAAGGTCTAAAATTCAAAATTTGGACCACCCCGGCAGCATCTCGTTTTTTTTGTCGATAAATGAAAATTTTTTTATTGTCCCAAAAATGATGCTAGTTTATTAAGTAAGTCACACAGATAACGTACATGTATAATTCGCTGATGAAAGACCACAAGAAAGGTAGAGAGGGCTGTTTTTTAGGACGAGCAATAAAGTCTGAAATTCAAAATTTGGACCACCCCGGCAGCATCTCGTTTTTTTTGTCGATAAATGAAAATTTTTTTATTGTCGCAAAAACGGTGCTATTTTATTAAGTAAGTCACACAGATAACGTACATGTATAATTCGTTGATGAAAGACCACAAAAAACGATGCTATTTTATTAAGTAAGTCACACAGATAACGTACATGTATAATTCGTTGATGAAAGACCACAAGAAAAGTAAGGACAGCTGTTTTTTAAGATGTGCGATAAAGTCTGAAATTCAAAATTTGGACCACCCCGGCAGCATCTCGTTTTTTTGGTCGATAAATGAAAATTTTTATATTGTCCCAAAAATTATGCTATTTTATTAAGTAAGTCACACAGATAACGTACATGTATAATTCGTTGAGGAAAGACCACAAGAAAGGTAAAGAGAGCTGTTTTTTAGGACGAGCAATCAAGTCTCAAATTCAAAATTTTGACCACCCCCGACGGCATCTCGTTTTTTTGGTCGATAAATGAAAATTTTTTTATTGTCGCAAAAACGATGCTATTTTATTAAGTAAGTCACACAGATAACGTACATGTATAATTCGCTGATGAAAGACCACAAGAAAGGTAGAGAGAGCTGTTTTTTAGGACGAGCAATAAAGTCTGAAATTCAAAATTTGGACCACCCCGGCAGCATCTCGTTTTTTTTGTCGATAAATGAAAATTTTTTTATTGTCGCAAAAACGGTGCTATTTTATTAAGTAAGTCACACAGATAACGTACATGTATAATTCGTTGATGAAAGACCACAAGAAAGGTAGAGAGAGCTGTTTTTTAGGACGAGCAATCAAGTCTCAAATTCAAAATTTTGACCACCCCGACGGCATCTCGTTTTTTTGGTCGATAAATGAAAATTTTTTTATTGTCGCAAAAACGATGCTATTTTATTAAGTAAGTCACACAGATAACGTACATGTATAATTCGTTGATGAAAGACCACAAGACAAGTAAGGACAGCTGTTTTTTAAGATGAGCGATAAGGTCTAAAATTCAAAATTTGGACCACCCCGGCAGCGTCTCGTCCCAAAAATGATGCTAGTTTATTAAGTAAGTCACACAGATAACGTACATGTATAATTCGCTGATGAAAGACCACAAGAAAGGTAGAGAGAGCTGTTTTTTAGGACGAGCAATAAAGTCTGAAATTCAAAATTTGGACCACCCCGGCAGCATCTCGTTTTTTTTGTCGATAAATGAAAATTTTTTTATTGTCGCAAAAACGGTGCTATTTTATTAAGTAAGTCACACAGATAACGTACATGTATAATTCGTTGATGAAAGACCACAAGAAAGGTAGAGAGAGCTGTTTTTTAGGACGAGCAATAAAGTCTGAAATTCAAAATTTGGACCACCCCGGCAGGATCTCGTTTTTTTGGTCGATAAATGAAAATTTTTTTATTGTCGCAAAAACGATGCTATTTTATTAAGTAAGTCACACAGATAACGTACATGTATAATTCGTTGATGAAAGACCACAAGAAAAGTAAGGACAGCTGTTTTTTAAGATGAGCGATAAGGTCTGAAATTCAAAATTTGGACCACCCCGGCAGCATCTCGTTTTTTTGGTCGATAAATGAAAATTTTTTTATTGTCCCAAAAACGATGCTATTTTATTAAGTAAGTCACACAGATAACGTACATGTATAATTCGTTGATGAAAGACCACAAGAAAGGAGGAGAAAGCTGTTTTTTAGGACGAGCAATAAAGTCTGAAATTCAAAATTTGGACCACCCCGGCAGCATCTCGTTTTTTTGGTCGATAAATGAAAATTTTTTTATTGTCGCAAAAACGATGCTATTTTATTAAGTAAGTCACACAGATAACGTACATGTATAATTCGCTGATGAAAGACCACAAGAAAGGTAGAGAGAGCTGTTTTTTAGGACGAGCAATAAAGTCTGAAATTCAAAATTTGGACCACCCCGGCAGCATCTCGTTTTTTTGGACGATAAATGAAAATTTTTTTATTGTCGCAAAAACGATGCTATTTTATTAAGTAAGTCGCACAGATAACGTACATGTATAATTCGTTGATGAAAGACCACAAGAAAAGTAAGGACAGCTGTTTTTTAAGATGAGCGATAAGGTCTGAAATTCAAAATTTGGACCACCCCGGCAGCATCTCGTTTTTTTTGTCGATAAATGAAAATTTTTTTATTGTCCCAAAAACGATGCTATTTTATTAAGTAAGTCACACAGATAACGTGCATGTATAATTCGTTGATGAAAGACCACAAAAAAAATTAAGGAAAGCTGTTTTTTAAGATGAGCGATAAGGTCTGAAATTCAAAATTTGGACCAACCCGGCAGCATCTCGTTTTTTTTGTCGATAAATGAAAATTTTTTTATTGTCCCAAAAATGATGCTAGTTTATTAAGTAAGTCACACAGATAACGTACATGTATAATTCGTTGATGAAAGACCACAAGACAAGTAAGGACAGCTGTTTTTTAAGATGAGCAATAAAGTCTGAAATTCAAAATTTGGACCACCCCGGCAGCATCTCGTTTTTTTTGTCGATAAATGAAAATTTTTTTATTGTCCCAAAAATGATGCTAGTTTATTAAGTAAGTCACACAGATAACGTACATGTATAATTCGCTGATGAAAGACCACAAGAAAGGAGGAGAGAGCTGTTTTTTAAGATGAGCGATAAGGTCTGAAATTCAAAATTTGGACCACCCCGGCAGCATCTCGTTTTTTTGGTCGATAAATGAAAATTTTTTTATTGTCGCAAGAACGATGCTATTTTATTAAGTAAGTCACACAGATAACGTACATGTATAATTCGCTGATGAAAGACCACAAGAAAGGTAGAGAGAGCTGTTTTTTTAGGACGAGCAATAAAGTCTGAAATTCAAAATTTGGACCACCCCGGCAGCATCTCGTTTTTTTGGACGATAAATGAAAATTTTTTTATTGCCGCAAAAACGATGCTATTTTATTAAGTAAGTCGCACAGATAACGTACATGTATAATTCGTTGATGAAAGACCACAAGAAAAGTAAAGACAGCTGTTTTTTAAGATGAGCGATAAGGTCTGAAATTCAAAATTTGGACCACCCCGGCAGCACCTCGTTTTTTTTGTCGATAAATGAATATTTTTTTATTGTCCCAAAAACGATGCTATTTTATTAAGTAAGTCACACAGATAACGTACATGTATAATTCGTTGATGAAAGACCACAAGAAAAGTAAGGACAGCTGTTTTCTAAGATGAGCTATAAGGTCTGAAATTCAAAATTTGGACCACCCCGGCAGCATCTCGTTTTTTTTGTCGATAAATGAAAATTTTTTTATTGTCGCAAAAATGATGCTAGTTTATTAAGTAAGTCACACAGATAACGTACATGTATAATTCGTTGATGAAAGACCACAAGACAAGTAAGGACAGCTGTTTTTTAAGATGAGCGATAAGGTCTGAAATTCAAAATTTGGACCATCCCGGCAGCATCTCGTTTTTTTTGTCGATAAATGAAAATTTTTTTATTGTCCCAAAAATTATGCTATTTTATTAAGTAAGTCACACAAATAACGTACATGTATAATTCGTTGATGAAAGACTACAAGAAAGGTAAAGAGAGCTGTTTTTTAAGATGTGCGATAAAGTCTGAAATTCAAAATTTCTACCACCCCGGCAGCATCTCGTTTTTTTTGTCGATAAATGAAAATTTTTTTATTGTCGCAAGAACGATGCTATTTTATTAAGTAACTCACACAGATAACGTACATGTATAATTTGTTGATGAAAGGCCACAAGAAAGGTAAAGAGAGCTGTTTTTTAGGATGAGCAATAAAGTCTGAAATTCAAAATTTGGACCAGCCCGGCAGCATCTCGTTTTTTTGGTCGATAAATGAAAATTTTTTTATTGTCGCAAGAACGATGCTATTTTATTAAGTAAGTCACACAGATAACGTACATGTATAATTTGTTGATGAAAGTCCACAAGAAAGGTAAAGAGAGCTGTTTTTTAGGATGAGCAATAAAGTCTGAAATTCAAAATTTGGACCACCCCGGCAGCATCTCGTTTTTTTTGTCGATAAATGAAAATTTTTTTATTGTCGCAAAAACGATGCTATTTTATTAAGTAAGTCACACAGATAACGTACATGTATAATTCGCTGATGAAAGACCACAAGAAACGTAGAGAGAGCTGTTTTTTTAGGACGAGCAATAAAGTCTGAAATTCAAAATTTGGACCACCCCGGCAGCATCTCGTTTTTTTTGTCGATAAATGAAAATTTTTTTATTGTCGCAAAAACGGTGCTATTTTATTAAGTAAGTCACACAGATAACGTACATGTATAATTCGTTGATGAAAGACCACAAAAAAGGTAGAGAGAGCTGTTTTTTAGGACGAGCAATCAAGTCTCAAATTCAAAATTTTGACCACCCCGACGGCATCTCGTTTTTTTGGTCGATAAATGAAAATTTTTTTATTGTCGCAAAAACGATGCTATTTTATTAAGTAAGTCACACAGATAACGTACATGTATAATTCGTTGATGAAAGACCACAAGACAAGTAAGGACAGCTGTTTTTTAAGATGAGCGATAAGGTCTAAAATTCAAAATTTGGACCACCCCGGCAGCATCTCGTTTTTTTTGTCGATAAATGAAAATTTTTTTATTGTCCCAAAAATGATGCTAGTTTATTAAGTAAGTCACACAGATAACGTACATGTATAATTCGCTGATGAAAGACCACAAGAAAGGTAGAGAGAGCTGTTTTTTAGGACGAGCAATAAAGTCTGAAATTCAAAATTTGGACCACCCCGGCAGCATCTCGTTTTTTTTGTCGATAAATGAAAATTTTTTTATTGTCGCAAAAACGGTGCTATTTTATTAAGTAAGTCACACAGATAACGTACATGTATAATTCGTTGATGAAAGACCACAAGAAAGGTAGAGAGAGCTGTTTTTTAGGACGAGCAATAAAGTCTGAAATTCAAAATTTGGACCACCCCGGCAGCATCTCGTTTTTTTGGTCGATAAATGAAAATTTTTTTATTGTCGCAAAAACGATGCTATTTTATTAAGTAAGTCACACAGATAACGTACATGTATAATTCGTTGATGAAAGACCACAGGAAAAGTAAGGACAGCTGTTTTTTAAGATGGGCGATAAGGTCTGAAATTCAAAATTTGGACCACCCCGGCAGCATCTCGTTTTTTTGGTCGATAAATGAAAATTTTTTTATTGTCCCAAAAACGATGCTATTTTATTAAGTAAGTCACACAGATAACGTACATGTATAATTCGTTGATGAAAGACCACAAGAAAGGAGGAGAAAGCTGTTTTTTAGGACGAGCAATAAAGTCTGAAATTCAAAATTTGGACCACCCCGGCAGCATCTCGTTCTTTTGGACGATAAATGAAAATTTTTTTATTGTCGCAAAAACGATGTTATTTTATTAAGTAAGTCGCACAGATAACGTACATGTATAATTCGTTGATGAAAGACCACAAGAAAAGTAAGGACAGCTGTTTTTTAAGATGAGCGATAAGGTCTGAAATTCAAAATTTGGACCACCCCGGCAGCATCTCGTTTTTTTTGTCGATAAATGAAAATTTTTTTATTGTCCCAAAAACGATGCTATTTTATTAAGTAAGTCACACAGATAACGTGCATGTATAATTCGTTGATGAAAGACCACAAAAAAAATTAAGGAAAGCTGTTTTTTAAGATGAGCGATAAGGTCTGAAATTCAAAATTTGGACCAACCCGGCAGCATCTCGTTTTTTTTGTCGATAAATGAAAATTTTTTTATTGTCCCAAAAATGATGCTAGTTTATTAAGTAAGTCACACAGATAACGTACATGTATAATTCGTTGATGAAAGACCACAAGACAAGTAAGGACAGCTGTTTTTTAAGATGAGCGATAAGGTCTGAAATTCAAAATTTTGACCACCCCGACGGCATCTCGTTTTTTTGGTCGATAAATGAAAATTTTTTTATTGTCGCAAAAACGATGCTATTTTATTAAGTAAGTCACACAGATAACGTACATGTATAATTCGTTGATGAAAGACCACAAGACAAGTAAGGACAGCTGTTTTTTAAGATGAGCGATAAGGTCTAAAATTCAAAATTTGGACCACCCCGGCAGCATCTCGTTTTTTTTGTCGATAAATGAAAATTTTTTTTATTGTCCCAAAAATGATGCTAGTTTATTAAGTAAGTCACACAGATAACGTACATGTATAATTCGCTGATGAAAGACCACAAGAAAGGTAGAGAGAGCTGTTTTTTAGGACGAGCAATAAAGTCTGAAATTCAAAATTTGGACCACCCCCGGCAGCATCTCGTTTTTTTTGTCGATAAATGAAAATTTTTTTATTGTCGCAAAAACGGTGCTATTTTATTAAGTAAGTCACACAGATAACGTACATGTATAATTCGTTGATGAAAGACCACAAAAAACGATGCTATTTTATTAAGTAAGTCACACAGATAACGTACATGTATAATTCGTTGATGAAAGACCACAAGAAAAGTAAGGACAGCTGTTTTTTAAGATGTGCGATAAAGTCTGAAATTCAAAATTTGGACCACCCCGGCAGCATCTCGTTTTTTTGGTCGATAAATGAAAATTTTTATATTGTCCCAAAAATTATGCTATTTTATTAAGTAAGTCACACAGATAACGCACATGTATAATTCGTTGAGGAAAGACCACAAGAAAGGTAAAGAGAGCTGTTTTTTAGGACGAGCAATCAAGTCTCAAATTCAAAATTTTGACCACCCCGACGGCATCTCGTTTTTTTGGTCGATAAATGAAAATTTTTTTATTGTCGTAAAAACGATGCTATTTTATTAAGTAAGTCACACAGATAACGTACATGTATAATTCGCTGATGAAAGACCACAAGAAAGGTAGAGAGAGCTGTTTTTTAGGACGAGCAATAAAGTCTGAAATTCAAAATTTGGACCACCCCGGCAGCATCTCGTTTTTTTTGTCGATAAATGAAAATTTTTTTATTGTCGCAAAAACGGTGCTATTTTATTAAGTAAGTCACACAGATAACGTACATGTATAATTCGTTGATGAAAGACCACAAGAAAGGTAGAGAGAGCTGTTTTTTAGGACGAGCAATCAAGTCTCAAATTCAAAATTTTGACCACCCCGACGGCATCTCGTTTTTTTGGTCGATAAATGAAAATTTTTTTATTGTCGCAAAAACGATGCTATTTTATTAAGTAAGTCACACAGATATCGTACATGTATAATTCGTTGATGAAAGACCACAAGACAAGTAAGGACAGCTGTTTTTTAAGATGAGCGATAAGGTCTAAAATTCAAAATTTGGACCACCCCCGGCAGCATCTCGTTTTTTTTGTCGATAAATGAAAATTTTTTTATTGTCCCAAAAATGATGCTAGTTTATTAAGTAAGTCACACAGATAACGTACATGTATAATTCGCTGATGAAAGACCACAAGAAAGGTAGAGAGAGCTGTTTTTTAGGACGAGCAATAAAGTCTGAAATTCAAAATTTAGACCACCCCGGCAGCATCTCGTTTTTTTTGTCGATAAATGAAAATTTTTTTATTGTCGCAAAAACGGTGCTATTTTATTAAGTAAGTCACACAGATAACGTACATGTATAATTCGTTGATGAAAGACCACAAGAAAGGTAGAGAGAGCTGTTTTTTAGGACGAGCAATAAAGTCTGAAATTCAAAATTTGGACCACCCCGGCAGCATCTCGTTTTTTTGGTCGATAAATGAAAATTTTTTTATTGTCGCAAAAACGATGCTATTTTATTAAGTAAGTCACACAGATAACGTACATGTATAATTCGTTGATGAAAGACCACAAGAAAAGTAAGGACAGCTGTTTTTTAAGATGAGCGATAAGGTCTGAAATTCAAAATTTGGACCACCCCGGCAGCATCTCGTTTTTTTGGTCGATAAATGAAAATTTTTTTATTGTCCCAAAAACGATGCTATTTTATTAAGTAAGTCACACAGATAACGTACATGTATAATTCGTTGATGAAAGACCACAAGAAAGGAGGAGAGAGCTGTTTTTTAGGACGAGCAATAAAGTCTGAAATTCAAAATTTGGACCACCCCGGCAGCATCTCGTTTTTTTGGTCGATAAATGAAAATTTTTTTATTGTCGCAAAAACGATGCTATTTTATTAAGTAAGTCACACAGATAACGTACATGTATAATTCGCTGATGAAAGACCACAAGAAAGGTAGAGAGAGCTGTTTTTTAGGACGAGCAATAAAGTCTGAAATTCAAAATTTGGACCACCCCGGCAGCATCTCGTTTTTTTGGACGATAAATGAAAATTTTTTTATTGTCGCAAAAACGATGCTATTTTATTAAGTAAGTCGCACAGATAACGTACATGTATAATTCGTTGATGAAAGACCACAAGAAAAGTAAGGACAGCTGTTTTTTAAGATGAGCGATAAGGTCTGAAATTCAAAATTTGGACCACCCCGGCAGCATCTCGTTTTTTTTGTCGATAAATGAAAATTTTTTTATTGTCCCAAAAACGATGCTATTTTATTAAGTAAGTCACACAGATAACGTGCATGTATAATTCGTTGATGAAAGACCACAAAAAAAAATTAAGGAAAGCTGTTTTTTAAGATGAGCGATAAGGTCTGAAATTCAAAATTTGGACCAACCCGGCAGCATCTCGTTTTTTTTGTCGATAAATGAAAATTTTTTTATTGTCCCAAAAATGATGCTATTTTATTAAGTAAGTCACACAGATAACGTACATGTATAATTCGTTGATGAAAGACCACAAGACAAGTAAGGACAGCTGTTTTTTAAGATGAGCGATAAGGTCTGAAATTCAAAATTTGGACCACCCCCGGCAGCATCTCGTTTTTTTTGTCGATAAATGGAAATTTTTTTATTGTCCCAAAAATGATGCTAGTTTATTAAGTAAGTCACACAGATAACGTACATGTATAATTCGCTGATGAAAGACCACAAGAAAGGAGGAGAGAGCTGTTTTTTAGGACGAGCAATAAAGTCTTAAATTCAAAATTTGGACCACCCCGGCAGCATCTCGTTTTTTTTGTCGATAAATGAAAATTTTTTTATTGTCCCAAAAATGATGCTAGTTTATTAAGTAAGTCACACAGATAACGTACATGTATAATTCGCTGATGAAAGACCACAAGAAAGGAGGAGAGAGCTGTTTTTTAAGATGAGCGATAAGGTCTGAAATTCAAAATTTGGACCACCCCGGCAGCATCTCGTTTTTTTGGTCGATAAATGAAAATTTTTTTATTGTCGCAAGAACGATGCTATTTTATTAAGTAAGTCACACAGATAACGTACATGTATAATTCGCTGATGAAAGACCACAAGAAAGGTAGAGAGAGCTGTTTTTTTAGGACGAGCAATAAAGTCTGAAATTCAAAATTTGGACCACCCCGGCAGCATCTCGTTTTTTTGGACGATAAATGAAAATTTTTTTATTGTCGCAAAAACGATGCTATTTTATTAAGTAAGTCGCACAGATAACGTACATGTATAATTCGTTGATGAAAGACCACAAGAAAAGTAAAGACAGCTGTTTTTTAAGATGAGCGATAAGGTCTGAAATTCAAAATTTGGACCACCCCCGGCAGCATCTCGTTTTTTTTGTCGATAAATGAATATTTTTTTATTTTCCCAAAAACGATGCTATTTTATTAAGTAAGTCACACAGATAACGTACATGTATAATTCGTTGATGAAAGACCACAAGAAAAGTAAGGACAGCTGTTTTTTAAGATGAGCTATAAGGTCTGAAATTCAAAATTTGGACCACCCCGGCAGCATCTCGTTTTTTTTGTCGATAAATGAAAATTTTTTTATTGTCGCAAAAATGATGCTATTTTATTAAGTAAGTCACACAGATAACGTACATGTATAATTCGTTGATGAAAGACCACAAGACAAGTAAGGACAGCTGTTTTTTAAGATGAGCGATAAGGTCTGAAATTCAAAATTTGGACCATCCCGGCAGCATCTCGTTTTTTTTGTCGATAAATGAAAATTTTTTTATTGTCCCAAAAATTATGCTATTTTATTAAGTAAGTCACACAAATAACGTACATGTATAATTCGTTGATGAAAGACTACAAGAAAGGTAAAGAGAGCTGTTTTTTAAGATGTGCGATAAAGTCTGAAATTCAAAATTTGGACCACCCCGGCAGCATCTCGTTTTTTTTGTCGATAAATGAAAATTTTTTTATTGTCGCAAGAACGATGCTATTTTATTAAGTAACACACACAGATAACGTACATGTATAATTTGTTGATGAAAGGCCACAAGAAAGGTAAAGAGAGCTGTTTTTTAGGATGAGCAATAAAGTCTGAAATTCAAAATTTGGACCAGCCCGGCAGCATCTCGTTTTTTTGGTCGATAAATGAAAATTTTTTTATTGTCGCAAGAACGATGCTATTTTATTAAGTAAGTCACACAGATAACGTACATGTATAATTTGTTGATGAAAGTCCACAAGAAAGGTAAAGAGAGCTGTTTTTTAGGATGAGCAATAAAGTCTGAAATTCAAAATTTGGACCACCCCGGCAGCATCTCGTTTTTTTTGTCGATAAATGAAAATTTTTTTATTGTCCCAAAAACGATGCTATTTTATTAAGTAAGTCACACAGATAACGTGCATGTATAATTCGTTGATGAAAGACCACAAAAAAAAATTAAGGAAAGCTGTTTTTTAAGATGAGCGATAAGGTCTGAAATTCAAAATTTGGACCAACCCGGCAGCATCTCGTTTTTTTTGTCGATAAATGAAAATTTTTTTATTGTCCCAAAAATGATGCTAGTTTATTAAGTAAGTCACACAGATAACGTACATGTATAATTCGTTGATGAAAGACCACAAGACAAGTAAGGACAGCTGTTTTTTAAGATGAGCGATAAGGTCTGAAATTCAAAATTTGGACCACCCCGGCAGCATCTCGTTTTTTTTGTCGATAAATGGAAATTTTTTTATTGTCCCAAAAATGATGCTAGTTTATTAAGTAAGTCACACAGATAACGTACATGTATAATTCGCTGATGAAAGACCACAAGAAAGGAGGAGAGAGCTGTTTTTTAGGACGAGCAATAAAGTCTTAAATTCAAAATTTGGACCACCCCGGCAGCATCTCGTTTTTTTTGTCGATAAATGAAAATTTTTTTATTGTCCCAAAAATGATGCTAGTTTATTAAGTAAGTCACACAGATAACGTACATGTATAATTCGCTGATGAAAGACCACAAGAAAGGAGGAGAGAGCTGTTTTTTAAGATGAGCGATAAGGTCTGAAATTCAAAATTTGGACCACCCCGGCAGCATCTCGTTTTTTTGGTCGATAAATGAAAATTTTTTTATTGTCCCAAAAATGATGCTAGTTTATTAAGTAAGTCACACAGATAACGTACATGTATAATTCGTTGATGAAAGACCACAAGACAAGTAAGGACAGCTGTTTTTTAAGATGAGCGATAAGGTCTGAAATTCAAAATTTGGACCACCCCGGCAGCATCTCGTTTTTTTTGTCGATAAATGGAAATTTTTTTATTGTCCCAAAAATGATGCTAGTTTATTAAGTAAGTCACACAGATAACGTACATGTATAATTCGCTGATGAAAGACCACAAGAAAGGAGGAGAGAGCTGTTTTTTAGGACGAGCAATAAAGTCTGAAATTCAAAATTTGGACCACCCCGGCAGCATCTCGTTTTTTTTGTCGATAAATGAAAATTTTTTTATTGTCCCAAAAACGATGCTATTTTATTAAGTAAGTCACACAGATAACGTACATGCATAATTCGTTGATGAAAGACCACAAGAAAAGTAAGGACAGCTGTTTTTTAAGATGAGCGATAAGGTCTGAAATTCAAAATTTGGACCACCCCGGCAGCATCTCGTTTTTTTTGTCGATAAATGAAAATTTTTTTATTGTCCCAAAAATGATGCTAGTTTATTAAGTAAGTCACACAGATAACGTACATGTATAATTCGTTGATGAAAGACCACAAGACAAGTAAGGACAGCTGTTTTTTTAAGATGAGCGATAAGGTCTGAAATTCAAAATTTGGACCACCCCGGCAGCATCTCGTTTTTTTTGTCGATAAATGGAAATTTTTTTATTGTCCCAAAAATAATGCTAGTTTATTAAGTAAGTCACACAGATAACGTACATGTATAATTCGTTGAATAAAGACCACAAGAAAAGTAAGGACAGCTGTTTTTTAAGATGAGCGATAAGGTCTGAAATTCAAAATTTGGACCACCCCGGCAGCATCTCGTTTTTTTTGTCGATAAATGAAAATTTTTTTATTGTCCCAAAAATGATGCTAGTTTATTAAGTAAGTCACACAGATAACGTACATGTATAATTCGTTGATGAAAGACCACAAGACAAGTAAGGACAGCTGTTTTTTAAGATGAGCGATAAGGTCTGAAATTCAAAATTTGGACCACCCCGGCAGCATCTCGTTTTTTTTGTCGATAAATGGAAATTTTTTTATTGTCCCAAAAATGATGCTAGTTTATTAAGTAAGTCACACAGATAACGTACATGTATAATTCGCTGATGAAAGACCACAAGAAAGGAGGAGAGAGCTGTTTTTTAAGATGAGCGATAAGGTCTGAAATTCAAAATTTGGACCACCCCGGCAGCATCTCGTTTTTTTGTCGATAAATGAAAATTTTTTTATTGTCGCAAAAACGATGCTATTTTATTAAGTAAGTCACACAGATAACGTACATGTATAATTCGCTGATGAAAGACCACAAGAAAGGTAGAGAGAGCTGTTTTTTAGGACGAGCAATAAAGTCTGAAATTCAAAATTTGGACCACCCCGGCAGCATCTCGTTTTTTTGGACGATAAATGAAAATTTTTTTATTGTCGCAAAAACGATGCTATTTTATTAAGTAAGTCGCACAGATAACGTACATGTATAATTCGTTGATGAAAGACCACAAGAAAAGTAAAGACAGCTGTTTTTCAAGATGAGCGATAAGGTCTGAAATTCAAAATTTGGACCATCCCGGCAGCATCTCGTTTTTTTTGTCGATAAATGAAAATTTTTTTATTGTCCCAAAAATTATGCTATTTTATTAAGTAAGTCACACAAATAACGTACATGTTTAATTCGTTGATGAAAGACTACAAGAAAGGTAAAGAGAGCTGTTTTTTAAGATGTGCGATAAAGTCTGAAATTCAAAATTTGGACCACCCCGGCAGCATCTCGTTTTTTTGGTCGATAAATGAAAATTTTTTTATTGTCGCAAGAACGATGCTATTTTATTAAGTAACTCACACAGATAACGTACATGTATAATTTGTTGATGAAAGGCCACAAGAAAGGTAAAGAGAGCTGTTTTTTAGGATGAGCAATAAAGTCTGAAATTCAAAATTTGGACCACCCCGGCAGCATCTCGTTTTTTTTTGTCGATAAATTAAAATTTTTTTATTGTCGCAAAAACGATGCTATTTTATTAAGTAAGTCACACAGATAACGTACATGTATAATTCGTTGATGAAAGGCCACAAGAAAAGTAAGGACAGCTGTTTTTTAAGAAGAGCGATAAGGTCTGAAATTCAAAATTTGGACCACCCCGGCAGCATCTCGTTTTTTTTGTCGATAAATGGAAATTTTTTTATTGTCCCAAAAATGATGCTAGTTTATTAAGTAAGTCACACAGATAACGTACATGTATAATTCGCTGATGAAAGACCACAAGAAAGGAGGAGAGAGCTGTTTTTTAGGACGAGCAATAAAGTCTGAAATTCAAAATTTGGACCACCCCGGCAGCATCTCGTTTTTTTTGTCGATAAATGAAAATTTTTTTATTGTCCCAAAAATGATGCTAGTTTATTAAGTAAGTCACACAGATAACGTACATGTATAATTCGCTGATGAAAGACCACAAGAAAGGAGGAGAGAGCTGTTTTTTAAGATGAGCGATAAGGTCTGAAATTCAAAATTTGGACCACCCCGGCAGCATCTCGTTTTTTTGGTCGATAAATGAAAATTTTTTTATTGTCGCAAAAACGATGCTATTTTATTAAGTAAGTCACACAGATAACGTACATGTATAATTCGCTGATGAAAGACCACAAGAAAGGTAGAGAGAGCTGTTTTTTTAGGACGAGCAATAAAGTCTGAAATTCAAAATTTGGACCACCCCGGCAGCATCTCGTTTTTTTGGACGATAAATGAAAATTTTTTTATTGTCGCAAAAACGATGCTATTTTATTAAGTAAGTCGCACAGATAACGTACATGTATAATTCGTTGATGAAAGACCACAAGAAAAGTAAAGACAGCTGTTTTTTAAGATGAGCGATAAGGTCTGAAATTCAAAATTTGGACCACCCCGGCAGCATCTCGTTCTTTTGGACGATAAATGAAAATTTTTTTATTGTCGCAAAAACGATGTTATTTTATTAAGTAAGTCGCACAGATAACGTACATGTATAATTCGTTGATGAAAGACCACAAGAAAAGTAAGGACAGCTGTTTTTTAAGATGAGCGATAAGGTCTGAAATTCAAAATTTGGACCACCCCGGCAGCATCTCGTTTTTTTTGTCGATAAATGAAAATTTTTTTATTGTCCCAAAAACGATGCTATTTTATTAAGTAAGTCACACAGATAACGTACATGTATAATTCGTTGATGAAAGACCACAAGAAAAGTAAGGACAGCTGTTTTTTAAGATGAGCGATAAGGTCTGAAATTCAAAATTTGGACCACCCCGGCAGCATCTCGTTTTTTTTGTCGATAAATGAAAATTTTTTTATTGTCCCAAAAATGATGCTAGTTTATTAAGTAAGTCACACAGATAACGTACATGTATAATTCGTTGATGAAAGACCACAAGACAAGTAAGGACAGCTGTTTTTTAAGATGAGCGATAAGGTCTGAAATTCAAAATTTGGACCACCCCGGCAGCATCTCGTTTTTTTTGTCGATAAATGGAAATTTTTTTATTGTCCCAAAAATGATGCTAGTTTATTAAGTAAGTCACACAGATAACGTACATGTATAATTCGCTGATGAAAGACCACAAGAAAGGAGGAGAGAGCTGTTTTTTAGGACGAGCAATAAAGTCTGAAATTCAAAATTTGGACCACCCCGGCAGCATCTCGTTTTTTTTGTCGATAAATGAAAATTTTTTTATTGTCCCAAAAACGATGCTATTTTATTAAGTAAGTCACACAGATAACGTACATGCATAATTCGTTGATGAAAGACCACAAGAAAAGTAAGGACAGCTGTTTTTTAAGATGAGCGATAAGGTCTGAAATTCAAAATTTGGACCACCCCGGCTGCATCTCGTTTTTTTTGTCGATAAATGAAAATTTTTTTATTGTCCCAAAAATGATGCTAGTTTATTAAGTAAGTCACACAGATAACGTACATGTATAATTCGTTGATGAAAGACCACAAGACAAGTAAGGACAGCTGTTTTTTTAAGATGAGCGATAAGGTCTGAAATTCAAAATTTGGACCACCCCGGCAGCATCTCGTTTTTTTTGTCGATAAATGGAAATTTTTTTATTGTCCCAAAAATAATGCTAGTTTATTAAGTAAGTCACACAGATAACGTACATGTATAATTCGTTGAATAAAGACCACAAGAAAAGTAAGGACAGCTGTTTTTTAAGATGAGCGATAAGGTCTGAAATTCAAAATTTGGACCACCCCGGCAGCATCTCGTTTTTTTTGTCGATAAATGAAAATTTTTTTATTGTCCCAAAAATGATGCTAGTTTATTAAGTAAGTCACACAGATAACGTACATGTATAATTCGTTGATGAAAGACCACAAGACAAGTAAGGACAGCTGTTTTTTAAGATGAGCGATAAGGTCTGAAATTCAAAATTTGGACCACCCCGGCAGCATCTCGTTTTTTTTGTCGATAAATGGAAATTTTTTTATTGTCCCAAAAATGATGCTAGTTTATTAAGTAAGTCACACAGATAACGTACATGTATAATTCGCTGATGAAAGACCACAAGAAAGGAGGAGAGAGCTGTTTTTTAAGATGAGCGATAAGGTCTGAAATTCAAAATTTGGACCACCCCGGCAGCATCTCGTTTTTTTGTCGATAAATGAAAATTTTTTTATTGTCGCAAAAACGATGCTATTTTATTAAGTAAGTCACACAGATAACGTACATGTATAATTCGCTGATGAAAGACCACAAGAAAGGTAGAGAGAGCTGTTTTTTAGGACGAGCAATAAAGTCTGAAATTCAAAATTTGGACCACCCCGGCAGCATCTCGTTTTTTTGGACGATAAATGAAAATTTTTTTATTGTCGCAAAAACGATGCTATTTTATTAAGTAAGTCGCACAGATAACGTACATGTATAATTCGTTGATGAAAGACCACAAGAAAAGTAAAGACAGCTGTTTTTCAAGATGAGCGATAAGGTCTGAAATTCAAAATTTGGACCATCCCGGCAGCATCTCGTTTTTTTTGTCGATAAATGAAAATTTTTTTATTGTCCCAAAAATTATGCTATTTTATTAAGTAAGTTACACAAATAACGTACATGTTTAATTCGTTGATGAAAGACTACAAGAAAGGTAAAGAGAGCTGTTTTTTAAGATGTGCGATAAAGTCTGAAATTCAAAATTTGGACCACCCCGGCAGCATCTCGTTTTTTTGGTCGATAAATGAAAATTTTTTTATTGTCGCAAGAACGATGCTATTTTATTAAGTAAGTCACACAGATAACGTACATGTATAATTTGTTGATGAAAGGCCACAAGAAAGGTAAAGAGAGCTGTTTTTTAGGATGAGCAATAAAGTCTGAAATTCAAAATTTGGACCACCCCGGCAGCATCTCGTTTTTTTTTGTCGATAAATTAAAATTTTTTTATTGTCGCAAAAACGATGCTATTTTATTAAGTAAGTCACACAGATAACGTACATGTATAATTCGTTGATGAAAGGCCACAAGAAAAGTAAGGACAGCTGTTTTTTAAGATGAGCGATAAGGTCTGAAATTCAAAATTTGGACCACCCCGGCAGCATCTCGTTTTTTTTGTCGATAAATGGAAATTTTTTTATTGTCCCAAAAATGATGCTAGTTTATTAAGTAAGTCACACAGATAACGTACATGTATAATTCGCTGATGAAAGACCACAAGAAAGGAGGAGAGAGCTGTTTTTTAGGACGAGCAATAAAGTCTGAAATTCAAAATTTGGACCACCCCGGCAGCATCTCGTTTTTTTTGTCGATAAATGAAAATTTTTTTATTGTCCCAAAAATGATGCTAGTTTATTAAGTAAGTCACACAGATAACGTACATGTATAATTCGCTGATGAAAGACCACAAGAAAGGAGGAGAGAGCTGTTTTTTAAGATGAGCGATAAGGTCTGAAATTCAAAATTTGGACCACCCCGGCAGCATCTCGTTTTTTTGGTCGATAAATGAAAATTTTTTTATTGTCGCAAAAACGATGCTATTTTATTAAGTAAGTCACACAGATAACGTACATGTATAATTCGCTGATGAAAGACCACAAGAAAGGTAGAGAGAGCTGTTTTTTTGGGACGAGCAATAAAGTCTGAAATTCAAAATTTGGACCACCCCGGCAGCATCTCGTTTTTTTGGACGATAAATGAAAATTTTTTTATTGTCGCAAAAACGATGCTATTTTATTAAGTAAGTCGCACAAATAACGTACATGTATAATTCGTTGATGAAAGACCACAAGAAAAGTAAAGACAGCTGTTTTTTAAGATGAGCGATAAGGTCTGAAATTCAAAATTTGGACCACCCCGGCAGCATCTCGTTTTTTTTGTCGATAAATGAATATTTTTTTATTGTCCCAAAAACGATGCTATTTTATTAAGTAAGTCACACAGATAACGTATATGTATAATTCGTTGATGAAAGACCACAAGAAAAGTAAGGACAGCTGTTTTTTAAGATGAGCGATAAGGTCTGAAATTCAAAATTTGGACCACCCCGGCAGCATCTCGTTTTTTTTGTCGATAAATGAAAATTTTTTTATTGTCCCAAAAATGATGCTAGTTTATTAAGTAAGTCACACAGATAACGTACATGTATAATTCGTTGATGAAAGACCACAAGACAAGTAAGGACAGATGTTTTTTAAGATGAGCGATAAGGTCTGAAATTCAAAATTTGGACCATCCCGGCAGCATCTCGTTTTTTTTGTCGATAAATGAAAATTTTTTTATTGTCCCAAAAATGATGCTATTTTATTAAGTAAGTCACACAGATAACGTACATGTATAATTCGTTGAAGAAAGACCACAAGAAAGGTAGAGAGAGCTGTTTTTTAGGACGAGCAATAAAGTCTGAAATTCAAAATTTGGACCACCCCGGCAGCATCTCGTTTTTTTGGTCGATAAATGAAAATTGTTTTATTGTCGCAAAAACGATGCTATTTTATTAAGTAAGTCACACAGATAACGTACATGTATAATTCGTTGATGAAAGACGACAAGAAAAGTAAGGACAGCTGTTTTTTAAGATGAGCGATAAGGTCTGAAATTCAAAATTTGGACCACCCCGGCAGCATCTCGTTTTTTTGGTCGATAAATGAAAATTTTTTTATTGTCCCAAAAACGATGCTAGTTTATTAAGTAAGTCACACAGACAACGTACATGTATAATTCGTTGATGAAAGACCGCAAGAAAAGTAAGGACAGCTGTTTTTTAAGATGAGCGATAAGGTCTGAAATTCAAAATTTGGACCACCCCGGCAGCATCTCGTTTTTTTTGTCGATAAATGAAAATTTTTTTATTGTCCCAAAAATTATGCTATTTTATTAAGTAAGTCACACAGATAACGTACATGTATAATTCGTTGAAGAGAGACCACAAGAAAGGTAGAGAGAGCTGTTTCTCAGGACGAGCAATAAAGTCTGAAATTCAAAATTTGGACCACCCCGGCAGCATCTCGTTTTTTTGGACGATAAATGAAAATTTTTTTACTGTCGCAAAAACGATGCTATTTTATTAAGTAAGTCGCACAGATAACGTACATGTATAATTCGTTGATGAAAGACCACAAGAAAAGTAAAGACAGCTGTTTTTTAAGATGAGCGATAAGGTCTGAAATTCAAAATTTGGACCACCCCGGCAGCATCTCGTTTTTTTTGTCGATAAATGAAAACTTTTTTATTGTCCCAAAAATGATGCTAGTTTATTAAGTAAGTCACACAGATAACGTACATGTATAATTCGTTGATGAAAGACCACAAGACAAGTAAGGACAGCTGTTTTTTAAGATGAGCGATAAGGTCTGAAATTCAAAATTTGGACCATCCCGGCAGCATCTCGTTTTTTTTGTCGATAAATGAAAATTTTTTTATTGTCCCAAAAATTATGCTATTTTATTAAGTAAGTCACACAAATAACGTACATGTATAATTCGTTGATGAAAGACTACAAGAAAGGTAAAGAGAGCTGTTTTTTAAGATGTGCGATAAAGTCTGAAATTCAAAATTTGGACCACCCCGGCAGCATCTCGTTTTTTTTGTCGATAAATTAAAATTTTTTTATTGTCGCAAAAACGATGCTATTTTATTAAGTAAGTCACACAGATAACGTTCATGTATAATTTGTTGATGATAGGCCACAAGAAAGGTAAAGAGAGCTGTTTTTTAGGATGAGCAATAAAGTCTGAAATTCAAAATTTGGACCACCCCGGCAGCATCTCGTTTTTTTTGTCGATAAATGAAAATTTTTTTATTGTCCCAAAAACGATGCTCTTTAATTAAGTAAGTCACACAGATAACGCACATGTATAATTCGTTGATGAAAGACCACAAGAAAAGTAAGGACAGCTGTTTTTTAAGATGAGCGATAAGGTCTGAAATTCAAAATTTGGACCACCCCGGCAGCATCTCGTTTTTTTTGTCGATAAATGAAAATTTTTTTATTGTCCCAAAAACGATGCTATTTTATTAAGTAAGTCACACAGATAACGTACATGTATAATTCGTTGATGAAAGACCACAAGAAAAGTAAGGACAGCTGTTTTTTAAGATGAGCGATAAGGTCTGAAATTCAAAATTTGGACCACCCCGGCAGCATCTCGTTTTTTTTGTCGATAAATGGAAATTTTTTTATTGTCCCAAAAATGATGCTAGTTTATTAAGTAAGTCACACAGATAACGTACATGTATAATTCGCTGATGAAAGACCACAAGAAAGGAGGAGAGAGCTGTTTTTTAGGACGAGCAATAAAGTCTTAAATTCAAAATTTGGACCACCCGGGCAGCATCTCGTTTTTTTTGTCGATAAATGAAAATTTTTTTATTGTCCCAAAAACGATGCTATTTTATTAAGTAAGTCACACAGATAACGTACATGTATAATTCGTTGCATAAAGACCACAAGAAAAGTAAGGACAGCTGTTTTTTAAGATGAGCGATAAGGTCTGAAATTCAAAATTTGGACCACCCCGGCAGCATCTCGTTTTTTTTGTCGATAAATGAAAATTTTTTTATTGTCCCAAAAATGATGCTAGTTTATTAAGTAAGTCACACAGATAACGTACATGTATAATTCGTTGATGAAAGACCACAAGACAAGTAAGGACAGCTGTTTTTTAAGATGAGCGATAAGGTCTGAAATTCAAAATTTGGACCACCCCGGCAGCATCTCGTTTTTTTTGTCGATAAATGGAAATTTTTTTATTGTCCCAAAAATGATGCTAGTTTATTAAGTAAGTCACACAGATAACGTACATGTATAATTCGCTGATGAAAGACCACAAGAAAGGAGGAGAGAGCTGTTTTTTAAGATGAGCGATAAGGTCTGAAATTCAAAATTCATCATCATCTCGTTATTTTGGTCGATAAATGAAAATTTTTTTATTGTCGCAAAAACGATGCTATTTTATTAAGTAAGTCACACAGATAACGTACATGTATAATTCGCTGATGAAAGACCACAAGAAAGGTAGAGAGAGCTGTTTTTTAGGACGAGCAATAAAGTCTGAAATTCAAAATTTGGACCACCCCGGCAGCATCTCGTTTTTTTGGACGATAAATGAAAATTTTTTTATTGTCGCAAAAACGATGCTATTTTATTAAGTAAGTCACACAGATAACGTACATGTATAATTCGTTGATGAAAGACCACAAGAAAATTAAGCATCGATGATGAGCGATAAGGTCTGAAATTCAAAATTTGGACCATCCCGGCAGCATCTCGTTTTTTTTGTCGATAAATGAAATTTTTTTTATTGTCCCAAAAATTATGCTATTTTATTAAGTAAGTCACACAAATAACGTACATGTATAATTCGTTGATGAAAGACTACAAGAAAGGTAAAGTGAGCTGTTTTTTAAGATGTGCGATAAAGTCTGAAATTCAAAATTTGGACCACCCCGGCAGCATCTCGTTTTTTTGGTCGATAAATGAAAATTTTTTTATTGTCGCAAGAACGATGCTATTTTATTAAGTAACTCACACAGATAACGTACATGTATAATTTGTTGATGAAAGGCCACAAGAAAGGTAAAGAGAGCTATTTTTTAGGATGAGCAATAAAGTCTGAAATTCAAAATTTGGACCACCCCGGCAGCATCTCGTTTTTTTTGTCGATAAATTAAAATTTTTTTATTGTCCCAAAAATGATGCTATTTTATTAAGTAAGTCACACAGATAACGTACATTTTTAATTTGTTGATGAAAGGCCACAACAAAATTAAAGAGAGCTGTTTTTTAAGATGAGCGATAAGGTCTGAAATTCAAAATTTGGACCACCCCGGCAGCATCTCGTTTTTTTTGTCGATAAATGAAAATTTTTTTATTGTCCCAAAAACGATGCTATTTTATTAAGTAAGTCACACAGATAACGTACATGTATAATTCTTTGATGAAAGACCACAAGAAAAGTAAGGACAGCTGTTTTTTAAGATGAGCGATAAGGTCTGAAATTCAAAATTTGGACCACCCCGGCAGCATCTCGTTTTTTTTGTCGATAAATTAAAATTTTTTTATTGTCGCAAAAACGATGCTATTTTATTAAGTAAGTCACACAGATAACGTTCATGTATAATTTGTTGATGAATGGCCACAAGAAAGGTAAAGAGAGCTGTTTTTTAGGATGAGCAATAAAGTCTGAAATTCAAAATTTGGACCACCCCGGCAGCATCTCGTTTTTTTTGTCGATAAATGAAAATTTTTTTATTGTCCCAAAAACGATGCTATTTTATTAAGTAAGTCACACAGATAACGTACATGTATAATTCGTTGATGAAAGACCACAAGAAAAGTAAGGACAGCTGTTTTTTAAGATGAGCGATAAGGTCTGAAATTCAAAATTTGGACCTCCCCGGCAGCATCTCGTTTTTTTTGTCGATAAATGAAAATTTTTTTATTGTCCCAAAAATGATGCTAGTTTATTAAGTAAGTCACACAGATAACGTACATGTATAATTCGTTGATGAAAGACCACAAGACAAGTAAGGACAGCTGTTTTTTAAGATGAGCGATAAGGTCTGAAATTCAAAATTTGGACCATCCCGGCAGCATCTCGTTTTTTTTGTCGATAAATGAAAATTTTTTTATTGTCCCAAAAATGATGCTATTTTATTAAGTAAGTCACACAGATAACGTACATGTATAATTCGTTGATGAAAGACTACAAGAAAGGTAAAGAGAGCTGTTTTTTAAGATGTGCGATAAAGTCTGAAATTCAAAATTTGGACCACCCCGGCAGCATCTCGTTTTTTTTGTCGATAAATTAAAATTTTTTTATTGTCGCAAAAACGATGCTATTTTATTAAGTAAGTCACACAGATAACGTACATGTATAATTTGTTGATGATAGGCCACAAGAAAGGTAAAGAGAGCTGTTTTTTAGGATGAGCAATAAAGTCTGAAATTCAAAATTTGGACCACCCCGGCAGCATCTCGTTTTTTTTGTCGATAAATGAAAATTTTTTTATTGTCCCAAAAACGATGCTCTTTAATTAAGTAAGTCACACAGATAACGCACATGTATAATTCGTTGATGAAAGACCACAAGAAAAGTAAGGACAGCTGTTTTTTAAGATGAGCGATAAGGTCTGAAATTCAAAATTTGGACCACCCCGGCAGCATCTCGTTTTTTTTGTCGATAAATGAAAATTTTTTTATTGTCCCAAAAATGATGCTAGTTTATTAAGTAAGTCACACAGATAACGTACATGTATAATTCGCTGATGAAAGACCACAAGAAAGGAGGAGAGAGCTGTTTTTTAGGACGAGCAATAAAGTCTTAAATTCAAAATTTGGACCACCCGGGCAGCATCTCGTTTTTTTTGTCGATAAATGAAAATTTTTTTATTGTCCCAAAAACGATGCTATTTTATTAAGTAAGTCACACAGATAACGTACATGTATAATTCGTTGCATAAAGACCACAAGAAAAGTAAGGACAGCTGTTTTTTAAGATGAGCGATAAGGTCTGAAATTCAAAATTTGGACCACCCCGGCAGCATCTCGTTTTTTTTGTCGATAAATGAAAATTTTTTTATTGTCCCAAAAATGATGCTATTTTATTAAGTAAGTCACACAGATAACGTACATGTATAATTCGTTGATGAAAGACCACAAGACAAGTAAGGACAGCTGTTTTTTAAGATGAGCGATAAGGTCTGAAATTCAAAATTTGGACCACCCCGGCAGCATCTCGTTTTTTTTGTCGATAAATGGAAATTTTTTTATTGTCCCAAAAATGATGCTAGTTTATTAAGTAAGTCACACAGATAACGTACATGTATAATTCGCTGATGAAAGACCACAAGAAAGGAGGAGAGAGCTGTTTTTTAAGATGAGCGATAAGGTCTGAAATTCAAAATTCATCATCATCTCGTTATTTTGGTCGATAAATGAAAATTTTTTTATTGTCGCAAAAACGATGCTATTTTATTAAGTAAGTCACACAGATAACGTACATGTATAATTCGCTGATGAAAGACCACAAGAAAGGTAGAGAGAGCTGTTTTTTAGGACGAGCAATAAAGTCTGAAATTCAAAATTTGGACCACCCCGGCAGCATCTCGTTTTTTTGGACGATAAATGAAAATTTTTTTATTGTCGCAAAAACGATGCTATTTTATTAAGTAAGTCACACAGATAACGTACATGTATAATTCGTTGATGAAAGACCACAAGAAAAGTAAGGACAGCTGTTGAGCGATAAGGTCTGAAATTCAAAATTTGGACCACCCCGGCAGCATCTCGTTTTTTTTGTCGATAAATGAAATTTTTTTTATTGTCCCAAAAATTATGCTATTTTATTAAGTAAGTCACACAAATAACGTACATGTATAATTCG
Source organism: Volucella inflata (assembly GCA_928272305.1). Classification (NCBI taxonomy): domain Eukaryota; kingdom Metazoa; phylum Arthropoda; class Insecta; order Diptera; family Syrphidae; genus Volucella; species Volucella inflata. The sequence goes on along the minus strand of OV743719.1, from coordinate 36,514,010 downwards.
TTGATGAAAGACTACAAGAAAGGTAAAGAGAGCTGTTTTTTAAGATGTGCGATAAAGTCTGAAATTCAAAATTTGGACCACCCCGGCAGCATCTCGTTTTTTTGGTCGATAAATGAAAATTTTTTTATTGTCGCAAGAACGATGCTATTTTATTAAGTAACTCACACAGATAACGTACATGTATAATTTGTTGATGAAAGGCCACAAGAAAGGTAAAGAGAGCTATTTTTTAGGATGAGCAATAAAGTCTGAAATTCAAAATTTGGACCACCCCGGCAGCATCTCGTTTTTTTTGTCGATAAATTAAAATTTTTTTATTGTCCCAAAAATGATGCTATTTTATTAAGTAAGTCACACAGATAACGAACATTCTAAATTTGTTGATGAAAGGCCACAACAAAATTAAAGACAGCTGTTTTTTAAGATGAGCGATAAGGTCTGAAATTCAAAATTTGGACCACCCCGGCAGCATCTCGTTTTTTTTGTCGATAAATGAAAATTTTTTTATTGTCCCAAAAACGATGCTATTTTATTAAGTAAGTCACACAGATAACGTACATGTATAATTCTTTGATGAAAGACCACAAGAAAAGTAAGGACAGCTGTTTTTTAAGATGAGCGATAAGGTCTGAAATTCAAAATTTGGACCACCCCGGCAGCATCTCGTTTTTTTTGTCGATAAATGAAAATTTTTTTATTGTCCCAAAAACGATGCTATTTTATTAAGTAAGTCACACAGATAACGTACATGTATAATTCTTTGATGAAAGACCACAAGAAAAGTAAGGACAGCTGTTTTTTAAGATGAGCGATAAGGTCTGAAATTCAAAATTTGGACCTCCCCGGCAGCATCTCGTTTTTTTTGTCGATAAATGAAAATTTTTTTATTGTCCCAAAAATGATGCTAGTTTATTAAGTAAGTCACACAGATAACGTACATGTATAATTCGTTGATGAAAGACCACAAGACAAGTAAGGACAGCTGTTTTTTAAGATGAGCGATAAGGTCTGAAATTCAAAATTTGGACCATCCCGGCAGCATCTCGTTTTTTTTGTCGATAAATGAAAATTTTTTTATTGTCCCAAAAATTATGCTATTTTATTAAGTAAGTCACACAAATAACGTACATGTATAATTCGTTGATGAAAGACTACAAGAAAGGTAAAGAGAGCTGTTTTTTAAGATGTGGGATAAAGTCTGAAATTCAAAATTTGGACCACCCCGGCAGCATCTCGTTTTTTTTGTCGATAAATTAAAATTTTTTTATTGTCGCAAAAACGATGCTATTTTATTAAGTAAGTCACACAGATAACGTTCATGTATAATTTGTTGATGAAAGGCCACAAGAAAGGTAAAGAGAGCTGTTTTTTAGGATGAGCAATAAAGTCTGAAATTCAAAATTTGGACCACCCCGGCAGCATTTCGTTTTTTTTGTCGATAAATTAAAATTTTTTTATTGTCCCAAAAATGATGCTATTTTATTAAGTAAGTCACACAGATAACGTACATGTATAATTTGTTGATGAAAGGCCACAACAAAATTAAAGAGAGCTGTTTTTTAGGACGAGCAATAAAGTCTGAAATTCAAAATTTGGACCACCCCGGCAGCATCTCGTTTTTTTTGTCGATAAATGAAAATTTTTTTATTGTTCCAAAAACGATGCTATTTTATTAAGTAAGTCACACAGATAACGTACATGTATAATTTGTTGATGAAAGGCCACAAGAAAGGCAAAGAGAGCTGTTTTTTAGGACGAGCAATAAAGTCTGAAATTCTAAATTTGGACCACCCCGGCAGCATCTCGTTTTTTTTTTGTCGATAAATGAAAATTTTTTTACTGTCACAAAAACGATGCTTTTTTATTAAGTAAGTCACACAGATAACGTACATGTATAATTTGTTGATGAAAGACCACAAGAAAGGTAAAGAGAGCTGTTTCTTATGACGAGCCATAAAGTCTGAAATTCAAAATTTGGACCACCCCGGCAGCATCTCGTTTTTTTTGTCGATAAATTAAAATTTTTTTATTGTCACAAAAACGATGCTTTTTTATTAAGTTAGTCACACAGATAACGTACATGTATAATTTGTTGATGAAGGACCACAAGAATGGTAAAGAGAGCTGGTTTTTATGATGAGCAATGAGGTCTGAAATTCAAAATTTGGACCACCCCGGCAGCATCTCGTTTTTTTTGTCGATAAATGAAAATTTTTTATTGTCACAAAAATGATGCTATTTTATTAAGTAAGTCACACAGATAACGTACATGTATAATTTGTTGATGAAAGACCACAAGAATGGTAAAGAGAGCTGTTTTTGAGGACGAGCAATGAGGTCTAAAATTCAAAATTTGGACCACCCCGGCAGCATCTCGTTTTTTTTGTCGATAAATTAAAATTTTTTTATTGTCACAAAAATGATGCTATTTTATTAAGTAAGTCACACAGATAACGTACATGTATAATATGTTGATGAAAGACCACAAGAATGGTAAAGAGAGCTGGTTTTGAGGACGAGCAATGAGGTCTAAAATTCAAAATTTGGACCACCCCGGCAGCATCTCGTTTTTTTTGTCGATAAATGAAAATTCTTTAACGTACATGTATAATTTGCTGATGAAAGACCACAAGAATGGTAAGGAGAGCTGTTTTTTAGGACGAGCAATGAGGTCTGAAATTCAAAATTTGGACCACCCCGGCAGCATCTCGTTTTTTTGTCGATAAATTGAAATTTTTTTATTGTCACAAAAACGATGCTATTTTATTAAGTAAGTCACACAGATAACGTACATGTATAATTTGTTGATGAAGGACCACAAGAACGGTAAAGAGAGCTGGTTTTTAGGACGAGCAATAAAGTCTGAAATTCAAAATTTGGACCACCCCGGCAGCATCTCGTTTTTTTGTCGATAAATTGAAATTTTTTTATCGTCAAAAAAACGATGCTATTTTATTAAGTAAGTCACACAGATAACGTACATGTATAATTTTTTGATGACAGACCACAAGGTAGGTAAAGAGAGCTGTTTTTTGGGACGAGCAATAAAGTCTGAAATTCAAAATTTGGACCACCCCGGCAGCATCTCGTTTTTTTTGTCGATAAATGAAAATTTTTTTATTGTCACAAAAATGATGCTATTTTATTAAGTAAGTCACACAGATAACGTATATGTATAATTTGTTGATGAAAGACTACAAGAAAGGTAAAGAGAGCTGTTTTTTGGGACGAGCAATAAAGTCTGAAAGTCAAAATTTGGCCCACCCCGGCAGCATCTCGTTTTTCTTGTCGATAAATGAAAGTTTTTTTATTGTCACAAAAACGATGCTATTTTATTAAGTAAGTCACACAGATAACGTACATGTATAATTTGTTGATGAAAGGCCACAAGAAAGGCAAAGAGAGCTGTTTTTTAGGACGAGCAATAAAGTCTGAAATTCAAAATTTGGACCACCCCGGCAGCATCTCGTTTTTTTGTTGTCGATAAATGAAAATTTTTTTACTGTCACAAAAACGATGCTTTTTTATTAAGTAAGTCACACAGATAACGTACATGTATAATATGTTGATGAAAGACCACAAGAAAGGTAAAGAGAGCTGTTTCTTATGACGAGCCAGAAAGTCTGAAATTCAAAATTTGGACCACCCCGGCAGCATCTCGTTTTTTTTGTCGATAAATTAAAATTTTTTTATTGTCACAAAAACGATGCTATTTTATTAAGTAAGTCACACAGATAACGTACATGTATAATTTGTTGATGAAGGACCACAAGAACGGTAAAGAGAGCTGGTTTTTAGGACGAGCAATAAAGTCTGAAATTCAAAATTTGGACCACCCCGGCAGCATCTCGTTTTTTTGTCGATAAATTGAAATTTTTTTATCGTCAAAAAAACGATGCTATTTTATTAAGTAAGTCACACAGATAACGTACATGTATAATTTGTTGATGAAGGACCACAAGAACGGTAAAGAGAGCTGGTTTTTAGGACGAGCAATAAAGTCTGAAATTCAAAATTTGGACCACCCCGGCAGCATCTCGTTTTTTTGTCGATAAATTGAAATTTTTTTATTGTCACAAAAACGATGCTATTTTATTAAGTAAGTCACACAGATAACGTACATGTATAATTTGTTGATGAAGGACCACAAGAACGGTAAAGAGAGCTGGTTTTTAGGACGAGCAATAAAGTCTGAAATTCAAAATTTGGACCACCCCGGCAGCATCTCGTTTTTTTGTCGATAAATTGAAATTTTTTTATCGTCAAAAAAACGATGCTATTTTATTAAGTAAGTCACACAGATAACGTACATATATAATTTTTTGATGACAGACCACAAGGTAGGTAAAGAGAGCTGTTTTTTGGGACGAGCAATAAAGTCTGAAATTCAAAATTTGGACCACCCCGGCAGCATCTCGTTTTTTTTGTCGATAAATGAAAATTTTTTTATTGTCACAAAAATGATGCTATTTTATTAAGTAAGTCACACAGATAACGTATATGTATAATTTGTTGATGAAAGACTACAAGAAAGGTAAAGAGAGCTGTTTTTTGGGACGAGCAATAAAGTCTGAAAGTCAAAATTTGGCCCACCCCGGCAGCATCTCGTTTTTCTTGTCGATAAATGAAAGTTTTTTTATTGTCACAAAAACGATGCTATTTTATTAAGTAAGTCACACAGATAACGTACATGTATAATTTGTTGATGAAGGACCACAAGATAGGTAAAGAGAGCTGTTTTTTGGGACGAGCAATAAAGTCTGAAATTCAAAATTTGGACCACCCAGGCAGCATCTCGTTTTTTTTGGTCGATAAATGAAAATTTTTTTATTGTCACAAAAACGATGCTATTTTATTAAGTAAGTCACACAGATAACGTACATGTATAATTTGTTGATGAAGGACCACAAGAACGGTAAAGAGAGCTGGTTTTTAGGACGAGCAATAAAGTCTGAAATTCAAAATTTGGACCACCCCGGCAGCATCTCGTTTTTTTGTCGATAAATTGAAATTTTTTTATCGTCAAAAAAACGATGCTATTTTATTAAGTAAGTCACACAGATAACGTACATGTATAATTTTTTGATGACAGACCACAAGGTAGGTAAAGAGAGCTGTTTTTTGGGACGAGCAATAAAGTCTGAAAGTCAAAATTTGGCCCACCCCGGCAGCATCTCGTTTTTCTTGTCGATAAATGAAAGTTTTTTTATTGTCACAAAAACGATGCTATTTTATTAAGTTAGTCACACAGATAACGTACATGTATAATTTGTTGATGAAAGACCACAAGAAAGGTAAAGAGAGCTGTTTCTTATGACGAGCCACAAATTCTGAAATTCAAAATTTGGACCACCCCGGCAGCATCTCGTTTTTTTTGTCGATAAATTAAAATTTTTTTATTGTCACAAAAACGATGCTATTTTATTAAGTAAGTCACACAGATAACGTAGATGTATAATTTGTTGATGAAGGACCACAAGATAGGTAAAGAGAGCTGTTTTTTGGGACGAGCAATAAAGTCTGAAATTCAAAATTTGGACCACCCAGGCAGCATCTCGTTTTTTTTGGTCGATAAATGAAAATTTTTTTATTGTCACAAAAACGATGCTATTTTATTAAGTAAGTCACACAGATAACGTACATGTATAATTTGTTGATGAAGGACCACAAGAACGGTAAAGAGAGCTGGTTTTTAGGACGAGCAATAAAGTCTGAAATTCAAAATTTGGACCACCCCGGCAGCATCTCGTTTTTTTGTCGATAAATTGAAATTTTTTTATCGTCAAAAAAACGATGCTATTTTATTAAGTAAGTCACACAGATAACGTACATGTATAATTTTTTGATGACAGACCACAAGGTAGGTAAAGAGAGCTGTTTTTTGGGACGAGCAATAAAGTCTGAAATTCAAAATTTGGACCACCCCGGCAGCATCTCGTTTTTTTTGTCGATAAATGAAAATTTTTTTATTGTCACAAAAATGATGCTATTTTATTAAGTAAGTCACACAGATAACGTATATGTATAATTTGTTGATGAAAGACTACAAGAAAGGTAAAGAGAGCTGTTTCTTATGACGAGCCATAAAGTCTGAAATTCAAAATTTGGACCACCCCGGCAGCATCTCGTTTTTCTTGTCGATAAATGAAAGTTTTTTTATTGTCACAAAAACGATGCTATTTTATTAAGTTAGTCACACAGATAACGTACATGTATAATTTGTTGATGAAAGACCACAAGAAAGGTAAAGAGAGCTGTTTCTTATGACGAGCCATAAAGTCTGAAATTCAAAATTTGGACCACCCCGGCAGCATCTCGTTTTTTTTGTCGATAAATTAAAATTTTCTTACTGTCACAAAAATGATGCTATTTTATTAAGTAAGTCACACAGATAACGTACATGTATAATTTGTTGATGAAAGACCACAAGAATGGTAGAGAGATGTTTTTTGGGACGAGCAATAAAGTCTGAAATTCAAAATTTGGACCACCAGCATCTCGTTTTTTTTGTCGATAAATGAAAATTTTTTTACTGTCACAAAAACGATGCTTTTTTATTAAGTAAGTCACACAGATAACGTACATGTATAATTTGTTGATGAAAGACGTTTCTTATGACGAGCCATAAAGTCTGAAATTCAAAATTTGGACCACCCCGGCAGCATCTCGTTTTTTTTGTCGATAAATTAAAATTTTTTTATTGTCACAAAAACGATGTTTTTTATTAAGTTAGACACACAGATAACGTACATGTATAATTTGTTGATGAAGGACCACAAGAATGGTAAAGAGAGCTGGTTTTTAGGACGAGCAATAAAGTCTGAAATTCAAAATTTGGACCACCCCGGCAGCATCTCGCTTTTTTTGTCGATAAATTAAAATTTTTTTATTGTCACAAAAACGATGCTTTTTTATTAAGTTAGTCACACAGATAACGTACATGTATAATTTGTTGATGAAAGACCACAAGAAAGGTAAAGAGAGCTGTTTCTTATGACGAGCCATAAAGTCTGAAATTCAAAATTTGGACCACCCCGGCAGCATCTCGCTTTTTTTGTCGATAAATTAAAATTTTTTTATTGTCACAAAAACGATGCTTTTTTATTAAGTTAGTCACACAGATAACGTACATGTATAATTTGTTGATGAAGGACCACAAGAATGGTAAAGAGAGCTGGTTTTTAGGACGAGCAATAAAGTCTGAAATTCAAAATTTGGACCACCCCTGCAGCATCTCGTTTTTTTTGTCGATAAATGAAAATTCTTTTATTGTCACAAAAACGATGCTATTTTATTAAGTAAGTCACACAGATAACGTACATGTATAATTTGTTGATGAAAGACCACAAGAAAGGTAAAGAGAGCTGTTTCTTATGACGAGCCATAAAGTCTGAAATTCGAAATTTGGACCACCCCGGCAGCATCTCGTTTTTTTTGTCGATAAATTAAAATTTTTTTATTGTCACAAAAACGATGCTTTTTTATTAAGTTAGTCACACAGGTAACGTACATGTATAATTTGTTGATGAAGGACCACAAGAATGGTAAAGAGAGCTGGTTTTTAGGACGAGCAATAAAGTCTGAAATTCAAAATTTGGACCACCCCGGCAGCATCTCGTTTTTTTTGTCGATAAATGAAAATTTTTTTATTGTCACAAAAATGATGCTATTTTATTAAGTAAGTCACACAGATAACGTACATGTATAATTTGTTGATGAAAGACCACAAGAATGGTGAAGAGAGCTGTTTTTTAGGATGAGCAATAAAGTCTGAAATTCAAAATTTGGACCACACCGGCAGCATCTCGTTTTTTTTGTCGATAAATGAAAATTCTTTTATTGTCACAAAAACGATGCTATTTTATTGAGTAAGTCACACAGATAACGTACATGCATAATTTGTTGATGAAAGACCACAAGAAAGGTAAAGAGAGCTGTTTCTTATGACGAGCCATAAAGTCTGAAATTCAAAATTTGGACCACCCCGGCAGCATCTCGTTTTTTTTGTCGATAAATTAAAATTTTTTTATTGTCACAAAAACGATGCTTTTTTATTAAGTTAGTCACACAGGTAACGTACATGTATAATTTGTTGATGAAGGACCACAAGAATGGTAAAGAGAGCTGGTTTTTAGGACGAGCAATAAAGTCTGAAATTCAAAATTTGGACCACCCCGGCAGCATCTCGTTTTTTTTGTCGATAAATGAAAATTTTTTTATTGTCACAAAAACGATGCTATTTTATTAAGTAAGTCACACAGATAACGTACATGTATAATTTGTTGATGAAAGACCACAAGAAAGGTAAAGAGAGCTGTTTCTTATGACGAGCCATAAAGTCTGAAATTCAAAATTTGGACCACCCCGGCAGCATCTCGTTTTTTTTGTCGATAAATTAAAATTTTTTTATTGTCACAAAAACGATGCTTTTTTGTTAAGTTAGTCACACAGGTAACGTACATGTATAATTTGTTGATGAAGGACCACAAGAATGGTAAAGAGAGCTGGTTTTTAGGACGAGCAATAAAGTCTGAAATTCAAAATTTGGACCACCCCGGCAGCATCTCGTTTTTTTTGTCGATAAATGAAAATTCTTTTATTGTCACAAAAACGATGCTATTTTATTAAGTAAGTCACACAGATAACGTACATGTATAATTTGTTGATGAAAGACCACAAGAAAGGTAAAGAGAGCTGTTTCTTATGACGAGCCATAAAGTCTGAAATTCAAAATTTGGACCACCCCGGCAGCATCTCGTTTTTTTTGTCGATAAATTAAAATTTTTTTATTGTCACAAAAACGATGCTTTTTTATTAAGTTAGTCACACAGGTAACGTACATGTATAATTTGTTGATGAAGGACCACAAGAATGGTAAAGAGAGCTGGTTTTTAGGACGAGCAATAAAGTCTGAAATTCAAAATTTGGACCACCCCGGCAGCATCTCGTTTTTTTTGTCGATAAATGAAAATTTTTTTATTGTCACAAAAATGATGCTATTTTATTAAGTAAGTCACACAGATAACGTACATGTATAATTTGTTGATGAAAGACCACAAGAATGGTAAAGAGTGCTGTTTTTGAGGACGAGCAATGAGGTCTAAAATTCAAAATTTGGACCACCCCGGCAGCATCTCGTTTTTTTTGTCGATAAATGAAAATTCTTTTATTGCCACAAAAACGATGCTATTTTATTAAGTAAGTCACACAGATAACGTACATGTATAATTTGTTGATGAAAGACCACAAGAAAGGTAAAGAGAGCTGTTTCTTATGACGAGCCATAAAGTCTGAAATTCAAAATTTGGACCACCCCGGCAGCATCTCGTTTTTTTTGTCGATAAATTAAAATTTTTTTACTGTCACAAAAACGATGCTTTTTTATTAAGTAAGTCACACAGATAACGTACATGTATAATTTGTTGATGAAAGACCACAAGAAAGGTAAAGAGAGCTGTTTCTTATGACGAGCCATAAAGTCTGAAATTCAAAATTTGGACCACCCCGGCAGCATCTCGTTTTTTTTGTCGATAAATGAAAATTTTTTTATTGTCACAAAAACGATGCTATTTTATTAATAAGTCACACAGATAACGTACATGTATAATTTGTTGATGAAGGACCACAAGAATGGTAAAGAGAGCTAGGACGAGCAATAAAGTCTGAAATTCAAAATTTGGACCACCCCGGCAGCATCTCGTTTTTTTTGTCGATAAATTAAAATTTTTTTATTGTCACAAAAATGATGCTATTTTATTAAGTAAGTCACACAGATAACGTACATGTATAATTTGTTGATGAAATACCACAAGAATGGTAAAGAGAGCTGTTTTTTAGGACGAGCAATGAGGTCTGAAATTCAAAATTTGGACCACCCCGGCAGCATCTCGTTTTTTTTGTCGATAAATTAAAATTTTCTTACTGTCACAAAAATGATGCTATTTTATTAAGTAAGTCACACAGATAACGTACATGTATAATTTGTTGATGAAAGACCACAAGAATGGTAGAGAGATGTTTTTTGGGACGAGCAATAAAGTCTGAAATTCAAAATTTGGACCACCCCGGCAGCATCTCGTTTTTTTTGTCGATAAATGAAAATTTTTTTACTGTCACAAAAACGATGCTTTTTTATTAAGTAAGTCACACAGATAACGTACATGTATAATTTGTTGATGAAAGACCACAAGAAAGGTAAAGAGAGCTGTTTCTTATGACGAGCTATAAAGTCTGAAATTCAAAATTTGGACCACCCCGGCAGCATCTCGTTTTTTTTGTCGATAAATTAAAATTTTTTTATTGTCACAAAAACGATGTTTTTTATTAAGTTAGACACACAGATAACGTACATGTATAATTTGTTGATGAAGGACCACAAGAATGGTAAAGAGAGCTGGTTTTTAGGACGAGCAATAAAGTCTGAAATTCAAAATTTGGACCACCCCGGCAGCATCTCGCTTTTTTTGTCGATAAATTAAAATTTTTTTATTGTCACAAAAACGATGTTTTTTTATTAAGTTAGTCACACAGATAACGTACATGTATAATTTGTTGATGAAAGACCACAAGAAAGGTAAGGAGAGCTGTTTCTTATGACGAGCCATAAAGTCTGAAATTCAAGATTTGGACCACCCCGGCAGCATCTCGCTTTTTTTGTCGATAAATTAAAATTTTTTTATTGTCACAAAAACGATGCTTTTTTATTAAGTTAGTCACACAGATAACGTACATGTATAATTTGTTGATGAAAGACCACAAGAAAGGTAAAGAGAGCTGTTTCTTATGACGAGCCATAAAGTCTGAAATTCAAAATTTGGACCACCCCGGCAGCATCTCGTTTTTTTTGTCGATAAATGAAAATTTTTTTACTGTCACAAAAACGATGCTTTTTTATTAAGTAAGTCACACAGATAACGTACATGTATAATTTGTTGATGAAAGACCACAAGAAAGGTAAAGAGAGCTGTTTCTTATGACGAGCCACAAATTCTGAAATTCAAAATTTGGACCACCCCGGCAGCATCTCGTTTTTTTTGTCGATAAATTAAAATTTTTTTATTGTCACAAAAACGATGCTTTTTTATTAAGTTAGTCACACAGGTAACGTACATGTATAATTTGTTGATGAAGGACCACAAGAATGGTAAAGAGAGCTGGTTTTTAGGACGAGCAATAAAGTCTGAAATTCAAAATTTGGACCACCCCGGCAGCATCTCGTTTTTCTTGTCGATAAATGAAAATTTTTTTATTGTCACAAAAATGATGCTATTTTATTAAGTAAGTCACACAGATAACGTACATGTATAATTTGTTGATGAAAGATCACAAGAATGGTGAAGAGAGCTGTTTTTTAGGATGAGCAATGAGGTCTGAAATTCAAAATTTGGACCACCCCGGCAGCATCTCGTTTATTTTGTCGATAAATGAAAATTTTTTTATTGTCACAAAAATGATGCTATTTTATTAAGTAAGTCACACAGATAACGTACATGTATAATTTGTTGATGAAAGACCACAAGAATGGTAAAGAGTGCTGTTTTTCAGGACGAGCAATGAGGTCTAAAATTCAAAATTTGGACCACCCCGGCAGCATCTCGTTTTTTTTGTCGATAAATGAAAATTCTTTTATTGTCACAAAAACGATGCTATTTTATTAAGTAAGTCACACAGATAACGTACATGTATAATTTGTTGATGAAAGACCACAAGAAAGGTAAAGAGAGCTGTTTCTTATGACGAGCCATAAAGTCTGAAATTCAAAATTTGGACCACCCCGGCAGCATCTCGTTTTTTTTGTCGATAAATTAAAATTTTTTTACTGTCACAAAAACGATGCTTTTTTATTAAGTAAGTCACACAGATAACGTACATGTATAATTTGTTGATGAAAGACCACAAGAAAGGTAAAGAGAGCTGTTTCTTATGACGAGCCATAAAGTCTGAAATTCAAAATTTGGACCACCCCGGCAGCATCTCGTTTTTTTTGTCGATAAATTAAAATTTTTTTATTGTCACAAAAACGATGCTTTTTTATTAAGTTAGTCACACAGGTAACGTACATGTATAATTTGTTGATGAAGGACCACAAGAATGGTAAAGAGAGCTGGTTTTTAGGACGAGCAATAAAGTCTGAAATTCAAAATTTGGACCACCCCGGCAGCATCTCGTTTTTTTTGTCGATAAATGAAAATTTTTTTATTGTCACAAAAATGATGCTATTTTATTAAGTAAGTCACACAGATAACGTACATGTATAATTTGTTGATGAAAGACCACAAGAATGGTGAAGAGAGCTGTTTTTTAGGATGAGCAATAAAGTCTGAAATTCAAAATTTGGACCACCCCGGCAGCATCTCGTTTTTTTTATCGATAAATGAAAATTCTTTTATTGTCACAAAAACGATGCTATTTTATTAAGTAAGTCACACAGATAACGTACATGTATAATTTGTTGATGAAAGACCACAAGAAAGGTAAAGAGAGCTGTTTCTTATGACGAGCCATAAAGTCTGAAATTCAAAATTTGGACCACCCCGGCAGCATCTCGTTTTTTTTGTCGATAAATTAAAATTTTTTTATTGTCACAAAAACGATGCTTTTTTATTAAGTTAGTCACACAGGTAACGTACATGTATAATTTGTTGATGAAGGACCACAAGAATGGTAAAGAGAGCTGGTTTTTAGGACGAGCAATAAAGTCTGAAATTCAAAATTTGGACCACCCCGGCAGCATCTCGTTTTTTTTGTCGATAAATGAAAATTCTTTTATTGTCACAAAAACGATGCTATTTTATTAAGTAAGTCACACAGATAACGTACATGTATAATTTGTTGATGAAAGACCACAAGAAAGGTAAAGAGAGCTGTTTCTTATGACGAGCCATAAAGTCTGAAATTCAAAATTTGGACCACCCCGGCAGCATCTCGTTTTTTTTGTCGATAAATTAAAATTTTTTTATTGTCACAAAAACGATGCTTTTTTATTAAGTTAGTCACACAGGTAACGTACATGTATAATTTGTTGATGAAGGACCACAAGAATGGTAAAGAGAGCTGGTTTTTAGGACGAGCAATAAAGTCTGAAATTCAAAATTTGGACCACCCCGGCAGCATCTCGTTTTTTTTGTCGATAAATGAAAATTCTTTTATTGTCACAAAAACGATGCTATTTTATTAAGTAAGTCACACAGATAACGTACATGTATAATTTGTTGATGAAAGACCACAAGAAAGGTAAAGAGAGCTGTTTCTTATGACGAGCCATAAAGTCTGAAATTCAAAATTTGGACCACCCCGGCAGCATCTCGTTTTTTTTGTCGATAAATTAAAATTTTTTTATTGTCACAAAAACGATGCTTTTTTATTAAGTTAGTCACACAGGTAACGTACATGTATAATTTGTTGATGAAAGACCACAAGAATGGTAGAGAGATGTTTTTTGGGACGAGCAATAAAGTCTGAAATTCAAAATTTGGACCACCCCGGCAGCATCTCGTTTTTTTTGTCGATAAATGAAAATTTGTTTACTGTCAGAAAAACGATGCTATTTTATTAAGTAAGTCACACAGATAACGTACATGTATAATTTGTTGATGAAAGACCACAAGAAAGGTAAAGAGAGCTGTTTCTTATGACGAGCCATAAAGTCTGAAATTCAAAATTTGGACCACCCCGGCAGCATCTCGTTTTTTTTGTCGATAAATTAAAATTTTTTTATTGTCACAAAAACGATGCTTTTTTATTAAGTTAGTCACACAGGTAACGTACATGTATAATTTGTTGATGAAGGACCACAAGAATGGTAAAGAGAGCTGGTTTTTAGGACGAGCAATAAAGTCTGAAATTCAAAATTTGGACCACCCCGGCAGCATCTCGTTTTTTTTGTCGATAAATGAAAATTTTTTTATTGTCACAAAAATGATGCTATTTTATTAAGTAAGTCACACAGATAACGTACATGTATAATTTGTTGATGAAAGACCACAAGAATGGTGAAGAGAGCTGTTTTTTAGGATGAGCAATAAAGTCTGAAATTCAAAATTTGGACCACCCCGGCAGCATCTCGTTTTTTTTTGTCGATAAATGAAAATTCTTTTATTGTCACAAAAACGATGCTATTTTATTAAGTAAGTCACACAGATAACGTACATGTATAATTTGTTGATGAAAGACCACAAGAAAGGTAAAGAGAGCTGTTTCTTATGACGAGCCATAAAGTCTGAAATTCAAAATTTGGACCACCCCGGCAGCATCTCGTTTTTTTTGTCGATAAATTAAAATTTTTTTATTGTCACAAAAACGATGCTTTTTTATTAAGTTAGTCACACAGGTAACGTACATGTATAATTTGTTGATGAAGGACCACAAGAATAGTAAAGAGAGCTGGTTTTTAGGACGAGCAATAAAGTCTGAAATTCAAAATTTGGACCACCCCGGCAGCATCTCGTTTTTTTGTCGATAAATGAAAATTCTTTTATTGTCACAAAAACGATGCTATTTTATTAAGTAAGTCACACAGATAACGTACATGTATAATTTGTTGATGAAAGACCACAAGAAAGGTAAAGAGAGCTGTTTCTTATGACGAGCCATAAAGTCTGAAATTCAAAATTTGGACCACCCCGGCAGCATCTCGTTTTTTTTGTCGATAAATTAAAATTTTTTTATTGTCACAAAAACGATGCTTTTTTATTAAGTTAGTCACACAGGTAACGTACATGTATAATTTGTTGATGAAGGACCACAAGAATGGTAAAGAGAGCTGGTTTTTAGGACGAGGAATAAAGTCTGAAATTCAAAATTTGGACCACCCCGGCAGCATCTCGTTTTTTTTGTCGATAAATGAAAATTCTTTTATTGTCACAAAAACGATGCTATTTTATTAAGTAAGTCACACAGATAACGTACATGTATAATTTGTTGATGAAAGACCACAAGAAAGGTAAAGAGAGCTGTTTCTTATGACGAGCCATAAAGTCTGAAATTCAAAATTTGGACCACCCCGGCAGCATCTCGTTTTTTTTGTCGATAAATTAAAATTTTTTTATTGTCACAAAAACGATGCTTTTTTATTAAGTTAGTCACACAGGTAACGTACATGTATAATTTGTTGATGAAGGACCACAAGAATGGTAAAGAGAGCTGGTTTTTAGGACGAGCAATAAAGTCTGAAATTCAAAATTTGGACCACCCCGGCAGCATCTCGTTTTTTTTTTGTCGATAAATGAAAATTCTTTTATTGTCACAAAAACGATGCTATTTTATTAAGTAAGTCACACAGATAACGTACATGTATAATTTGTTGATGAAAGACCACAAGAAAGGTAAAGAGAGCTGTTTCTTATGACGAGCCATAAAGTCTGAAATTCAAAATTTGGACCACCCCGGCAGCATCTCGTTTTTTTTGTCGATAAATGAAAATTCTTTTATTGTCACAAAAACGATGCTATTTTATTAAGTAAGTCACACAGATAACGTACATGTATAATTTGTTGATGAAAGACCACAAGAAAGGTAAAGAGAGCTGTTTCTTATGACGAGCCATAAAGTCTGAAATTCAAAATTTGGACCACCCCGGCAGCATCTCGTTTTTTTTGTCGATAAATGAAAATTTTTTTATTGTCACAAAAACGATGCTATTTTATTAATAAGTCACACAGATAACGTACATGTATAATTTGTTGATGAAGGACCACAAGAATGGTAAAGAGAGCTGGTTTTTAGGACGAGCAATAAAGTCTGAAATTCAAAATTTGGACCACCCCGGCAGCATCTCCTTTTTTTTGTCGATAAATGAAAATTTTTTTATTGTCACAAAAATGATGCTATTTTATTAAGTAAGTCACACAGATAACGTATATGTATAATTTGTTGATGAAAGACCACAAGAATGGTAAAGAGAGCTGTTTTTTAGGACGAGCAATGAGGTCTGAAATTCAAAATTTGGACCACCCCGGCAGCATCTCCTTTTTTTTGTCGATAAATTAAAATTTTCTTACTGTCACAAAAATGATGCTATTTTATTAAGTAAGTCACACAGATAACGTACATGTATAATTTGTTGATGAAAGACCACAAGAATGGTAGAGAGATGTTTTTTGGGACGAGCAATAAAGTCTGAAATTCAAAATTTGGACCACCCCGGCAGCATCTCGTTTTTTTTGTCGATAACTGAAAATTTTTTTACTGTCACAAAAACGATGCTTTTTTATTAAGTAAGTCACACAGATAACGTACATGTATAATTTGTTGATGAAAGACCACAAGAAAGGTAAAGAGAGCTGTTTCTTATGACGAGCTATAAAGTCTGAAATTCAAAATTTGGACCACCCCGGCAGCATCTCGTTTTTTTTGTCGATAAATTAAAATTTTTTTATTGTCACAAAAACGATGTTTTTTATTAAGTTAGACACACAGATAACGTACATGTATAATTTGTTGATGAAAGACCACAAGAATGGTAAAGAGTGCTGTTTTTGAGGACGAGCAATGAGGTCTAAAATTCAAAATTTGGACCACCCCGGCAGCATCTCGTTTTTTTTGTCGATAAATGAAAATTCTTTTATTGTCACAAAAACGATGCTATTTTATTAAGTAAGTCACACAGATAACGTACATGTATAATTTGTTGATGAAAGACCACAAGAAAGGTAAAGAGAGCTGTTTCTTATGACGAGCCATAAAGTCTGAAATTCAAAATTTGGACCACCCCGGCAGCATCTCGTTTTTTTTGTCGATAAATTAAAATTTTTTTACTGTCACAAAAACGATGCTTTTTTATTAAGTAAGTCACACAGATAACGTACATGTATAATTTGTTGATGAAAGACCACAAGAAAGGTAAAGAGAGCTGTTTCTTATGACGAGCCATAAAGTCTGAAATTCAAAATTTGGACCACCCCGGCAGCATCTCGTTTTTTTTGTCGATAAATGAAAATTTTTTTATTGTCACAAAAACGATGCTATTTTATTAATAAGTCACACAGATAACGTACATGTATAATTTGTTGATGAAGGACCACAAGAATGGTAAAGAGAGCTGGTTTTTAGGACGAGCAATAAAGTCTGAAATTCAAAATTTGGACCACCCCGGCAGCATCTCGTTTTTTTTGTCGATAAATGAAAATTTTTTTATTGTCACAAAAATGATGCTATTTTATTAAGTAAGTCACACAGATAACGTATATGTATAATTTGTTGATGAAAGACCACAAGAATGGTAAAGAGAGCTGTTTTTTAGGACGAGCAATGAGGTCTGAAATTCAAAATTTGGACCACCCCGGCAGCATCTCCTTTTTTTTGTCGATAAATTAAAATTTTCTTACTGTCACAAAAATGATGCTATTTTATTAAGTAAGTCACACAGATAACGTACATGTATAATTTGTTGATGAAAGACCACAAGAATGGTAGAGAGATGTTTTTTGGGACGAGCAATAAAGTCTGAAATTCAAAATTTGGACCA
This sequence comes from Volucella inflata, assembly GCA_928272305.1. Classification (NCBI taxonomy): domain Eukaryota; kingdom Metazoa; phylum Arthropoda; class Insecta; order Diptera; family Syrphidae; genus Volucella; species Volucella inflata. The sequence goes on along the minus strand of OV743719.1, from coordinate 36,496,546 downwards.
CCCCGGCAGCATCTCGTTTTTTTTGTCGATAAATGAAAATTTTTTTACTGTCACAAAAACGATGCTTTTTTCTTAAGTAAGTCACACAGATAACGTACATGTATAATTTGTTGATGAAAGACCACAAGAAAGGTAAAGAGAGCTGTTTCTTATGACGAGCCACAAAGTCTGAAATTCAAATTTTGGACCACCCCGGCAGCATCTCGTTTTTTTTGTCGATAAATTAAAATTTTTTTATTGTCACAAAAACGATGCTTTTTTATTAAGTTAGTCACACAGGTAACGTACATGTATAATTTGTTGATGAAGGACCACAAGAATGGTAAAGAGAGCTGGTTTTTAGGACGAGCAATAAAGTCTGAAATTCAAAATTTGGACCACCCCGGCAGCATCTCGTTTTTCTTGTCGATAAATGAAAATTTTTTTATTGTCACAAAAATGATGCTATTTTATTAAGTAAGGCACACAGATAACGTACATGTATAATTTGTTGATGAAAGACCACAAGAATGGTGAAGAGAGCTGTTTTTTAGGATGAGCAATGAGGTCTGAAATTCAAAATTTGGACCACCCCGGCAGCATCTCGTTTTTTTTGTCGATAAATGAAAATTTTTTTATTGTCACAAAAATGATGCTATTTTATTAAGTAAGTCACACAGATAACGTACATGTATAATTTGTTGATGAAAGACCACAAGAATGGTAAAGAGTGCTGTTTTTGAGGACGAGCAATGAGGTCTAAAATTCAAAATTTGGACCACCCCGGCAGCATCTCGTTTTTTTTGTCGATAAATGAAAATTCTTTTATTGTCACAAAAACGATGCTATTTTATTAAGTAAGTCACACAGATAACGTACATGTATAATTTGTTGATGAAAGACCACAAGAAAGGTAAAGAGTGCTGTTTCTTATGACGAGCCATAAAGTCTGAAATTCAAAATTTGGACCACCCCGGCAGCATCTCGTTTTTTTTGTCGATAAATTAAAATTTTTTTACTGTCACAAAAACGATGCTTTTTTATTAAGTAAGTCACACAGATAACGTACATGTATAATTTGTTGATGAAAGACCACAAGAAAGGTAAAGAGAGCTGTTTCTTATGACGAGCCATAAAGTCTGAAATTCAAAATTTGGACCACCCCGGCAGCATCTCGTTTTTTTTGTCGATAAATGAAAATTTTTTTATTGTCACAAAAATGATGCTATTTTATTAATAAGTCACACAGATAACGTACATGTATAATTTGTTGATGAAGGACCACAAGAATGGTAAAGAGAGCTGGTTTTTAGGACGAGCAATAAAGTCTGAAATTCAAAATTTGGACCACCCCGGCAGCATCTCGTTTTTTTTGTCGATAAATGAAAATTTTTTTATTGTCACAAAAATGATGCTATTTTATTAAGTAAGTCACACAGATAACGTACATGTATAATTTGTTGATGAAAGACCACAAGAATGGTAAAGAGAGCTGTTTTTTAGGACGAGCAATGAGGTCTGAAATTCAAAATTTGGACCACCCCGGCAGCATCTCGTTTTTTTTGTCGATAAATTAAAATTTTCTTACTGTCACAAAAATGATGCTATTTTATTAAGTAAGTCACACAGATAACGTACATGTATAATTTGTTGATGAAAGACCACAAGAATGGTAGAGAGATGTTTTTTGGGACGAGCAATAAAGCCTGAAATTCAAAATTTGGACCACCCCGGCAGCATCTCGTTTTTTTTGTCGATAAATGAAAATTTTTTTACTGTCACAAAAACGATGCTTTTTTATTAAGTAAGTCACACAGATAACGTACATGTATAATTTGTTGATGAAAGACCACAAGAAAGGTAAAGAGAGCTGTTTCTTATGACGAGCCATAAAGTCTGAAATTCAAAATTTGGACCACCCCGGCAGCATCTCGTTTTTTTTGTCGATAAATTAAAATTTTTTTATTGTCACAAAAACGATGTTTTTTATTAAGTTAGACACACAGATAACGTACATGTATAATTTGTTGATGAAGGGCCACAAGAATGGTAAAGAGAGCTGGTTTTTAGGACGAGCAATAAAGTCTGAAATTCAAAATTTGGACCACCCCGGCAGCATCTCGCTTTTTTTGTCGATAAATTAAAATTTTTTTATTGTCACAAAAACGATGCTTTTTTATTAAGTTAGTCACACAGATAACGTACATGTATAATTTGTTGATGAAAGACCACAAGAAAGGTAAAGAGAGCTGTTTCTTATGACGAGCCATAAAGTCTGAAATTCAAAATTTGGACCACCCCGGCAGCATCTCGCTTTTTTTGTCGATAAATTAAAATTTTTTTATTGTCACAAAAACGATGCTTTTTTATTAAGTTAGTCACACAGATAACGTACATGTATAATTTGTTGATGAAGGACCACAAGAATGGTAAAGAGAGCTGGTTTTTAGGACGAGCAATAAAGTCTGAAATTCAAAATTTGGACCACCCCGGCAGCATCTCGTTTTTTTTGTCGATAAATGAAAATTTTTTTACTGTCACAAAAACGATGCTTTTTTATTAAGTTAGTCACACAGATAACGTACATGTATAATTTGTTGATGAAGGACCACAAGAATGGTAAAGAGAGCTGGTTTTTAGGACGAGCAATAAAGTCTGAAATTCAAAATTTGGACCACCCCGGCAGCATCTCGCTTTTTTTGTCGATAAATTAAAATTTTTTTATTGTCACAAAAACGATGCTTTTTTATTAAGTAAGTCACACAGATAACGTACATGTATAATTTGTTGATGAAAGACCACAAGAAAGGTAAAGAGAGCTGTTTCTTATGACGAGCCATAAAGTCTGAAATTCAAAATTTGGACCACCCCGGCAGCATCTCGCTTTTTTTGTCGATAAATTAAAATTTTTTTATTGTCACAAAAACGATGCTTTTTTATTAAGTTAGTCACACAGATAACATACATGTATAATTTGTTGATGAAAGACCACAAGAAAGGTAAAGAGAGCTGTTTCTTATGACGAGCCATAAAGTCTGAAATTCAAAATTTGGACCACCCCGGCAGCATCTCGTTTTTTTTGTCGATAAATTAAAATTTTCTTACTGTCACAAAAATGATGCTATTTTATTAAGTAAGTCACACAGATAACGTACATGTATAATTTGTTGATGAAAGACCACAAGAATGGTAGAGAGATGTTTTTTGGGACGAGCCATAAAGTCTGAAATTCAAAATTTGGACCACCCCGGCAGCATCTCGTTTTTTTTGTCGATAAATGAAAATTTTTTTACTGTCACAAAAACGATGCTTTTTTATTAAGTAAGTCACACAGATAACGTACATGTATAATTTGTTGATGAAAGACCACAAGAAAGGTAAAGAGAGCTGTTTCTTATGACGAGCCATAAAGTCTGAAATTCAAAATTTGGACCACCCCGGCAGCATCTCGTTTTTTTTGTCGATAAATTAAAATTTTTTTATTGTCACAAAAACGATGTTTTTTATTAAGTTAGACACACAGATAACGTACATGTATAATTTGTTGATGAAGGACCACAAGAATGGTAAAGAGAGCTGGTTTTTAGGACGAGCAATAAAGTCTGAAATTCAAAATTTGGACCACCCCAGCAGCATCTCGCTTTTTTTGTCGATAAATTAAAATTTTTTTATTGTCACAAAAACGATGCTTTTTTATTAAGTTAGTCACACAGATAACGTACATGTATAATTTGTTGATGAAAGACCACAAGAAAGGTAAAGAGAGCTGTTTCTTATGACGAGCCATAAAGTCTGAAATTCAAAATTTGGACCACCCCGGCAGCATCTCGCTTTTTTTGTCGATAAATTAAAATTTTTTTATTGTCACAAAAACGATGCTTTTTTATTAAGTTAGTCACACAGATAACGTACATGTATAATTTGTTGATGAAGGACCACAAGAATGGTAAAGAGAGCTGGTTTTTAGGACGAGCAATAAAGTCTGAAATTCAAAATTTGGACCACCCCGGCAGCATCTCGTTTTTTTTGTCGATAAATGAAAATTCTTTTATTGTCACAAAAACGATGCTATTTTATTAAGTAAGTCACACAGATAACGTACATGTATAATTTGTTGATGAAAGACCACAAGAAAGGTAAAGAGAGCTGTTTCTTATGACGAGCCATAAAGTCTGAAATTCAAAATTTGGACCACCCCGGCAGCATCTCGTTTTTTTTGTCGATAAATTAAAATTTTTTTATTGTCACAAAAACGATGCTTTTTTATTAAGTTAGTCACACAGGTAACGTACATGTATAATTTGTTGATGAAGGACCACAAGAATAGTAAAGAGAGCTGGTTTTTAGGACGAGCAATAAAGTCTGAAATTCAAAATTTGGACCACCCCGGCAGCATCTCGTTTTTTTTGTCGATAAATGAAAATTTTTTTATTGTCACAAAAATGATGCTATTTTATTAAGTAAGTCACACAGATAACGTACATGTATAATTTGTTGATGAAAGACCACAAGAATAGTGAAGAGAGCTGTTTTTTAGGATGAGCAATGAGGTCTGAAATTCAAAATTTGGACCACCCCGGCAGCATCTCGTTTTTTTTGTCGATAAATGAAAATTTTCTTACTGTCACAAAAATGATGCTATTTTATTAAGTAAGTCACACAGATAACGTACATGTATAATTTGTTGATGAAAGACCACAAGAATGGTAAAGAGTGCTGTTTTTGAGGACGAGCAATGAGGTCTAAAATTCAAAATTTGGACCACCCCGGCAGCATCTCGTTTTTTTTGTCGATAAATGAAAATTCTTTTATTGTCACAAAAACGATGCTATTTTATTAAGTAAGTCACACAGATAACGTACATGTATAATTTGTTGATGAAAGACCACAAGAAAGGTAAAGAGAGCTGTTTCTTATGACGAGCCATAAAGTCTGAAATTCAAAATTTGGACCACCCCGGCAGCATCTCGTTTTTTTTGTCGATAAATTAAAATTTTTTTACTGTCACAAAAACGATGCTTTTTTATTAAGTAAGTCACACAGATAACGTACATGTATAATTTGTTGATGAAAGACCACAAGAAAGGTAAAGAGAGCTGTTTCTTATGACGAGCCATAAAGTCTGAAATTCAAAATTTGGACCACCCCGGCAGCATCTCGTTTTTTTTGTCGATAAATGAAAATTTTTTTATTGTCACAAAAACGATGCTATTTTATTAATAAGTCACACAGATAACGTACATGTATAATTTGTTGATGAAGGACCACAAGAATGGTAAAGAGAGCTGGTTTTTAGGACGAGCAATAAAGTCTGAAATTCAAAATTTGGACCACCCCGGCAGCATCTCGTTTTTTTTGTCGATAAATGAAAATTTTTTTATTGTCACAAAAATGATGCTATTTTATTAAGTAAGTCACACAGATAACGTACATGTATAATTTGTTGATGAAAGACCACAAGAATGGTAAAGAGAGCTGTTTTTTAGGCGAGCAATGAGGTCTGAAATTCAAAATTTGGACCACCCCGGCAGCATCTCGTTTTTTTTGTCGATAAATTAAAATTTTCTTACTGTCACAAAAATGATGCTATTTTATTAAGTAAGTCACACAGATAACGTACATGTATAATTTGTTGATGAAAGACCACAAGAATGGTAGAGAGATGTTTTTTGGGACGAGCAATAAAGTCTGAAATTCAAAATTTGGACCACCCCGGCAGCATCTCGTTTTTTTTGTCGATAAATGAAAATTTTTTTACTGTCACAAAAACGATGCTTTTTTATTAAGTTAGTCACACAGATAACGTACATGTATAATTTGTTGATGAAAGACCACAAGAAAGGTAAAGAGAGCTGTTTCTTATGACGAGCCATAAAGTCTGAAATTCAAAATTTGGACCACCCCGGCAGCATCTCGCTTTTTTTGTCGATAAATTAAAATTTTTTTATTGTCACAAAAACGATGCTTTTTTTATTAAGTTAGTCACACAGATAACGTACATGTATAATTTGTTGATGAAGGACCACAAGAATGGTAAAGAGAGCTGGTTTTTAGGACGAGCAATAAAGTCTGAAATTCAAAATTTGGACCACCCCGGCAGCATCTCGTTTTTTTTGTCGATAAATGAAAATTTTTTTATTGTCACAAAAATGATGCTATTTTATTAAGTAAGTCACACAGATAACGTACATGTATAATTTGTTGATGAAAGACCACAAGAATGGTAAAGAGAGCTGTTTTTTAGGCGAGCAATGAGGTCTGAAATTCAAAATTTGGACCACCCCGGCAGCATCTCGTTTTTTTTGTCGATAAATTAAAATTTTCTTACTGTCACAAAAATGATGCTATTTTATTAAGTAAGTCACACAGATAACGTACATGTATAATTTGTTGATGAAAGACCACAAGAATGGTAGAGAGATGTTTTTTGGGACGAGCAATAAAGTCTGAAATTCAAAATTTGGACCACCCCGGCAGCATCTCGTTTTTTTTGTCGATAAATGAAAATTTTTTTACTGTCACAAAAACGATGCTTTTTTATTAAGTTAGTCACACAGATAACGTACATGTATAATTTGTTGATGAAAGACCACAAGAAAGGTAAAGAGAGCTGTTTCTTATGACGAGCCATAAAGTCTGAAATTCAAAATTTGGACCACCCCGGCAGCATCTCGTTTTTTTTGTCGATAAATTAAAATTTTTTTATTGTCACAAAAACGATGCTTTTTTTATTAAGTTAGTCACACAGATAACGTACATGTATAATTTGTTGATGAAGGACCACAAGAATGGTAAAGAGAGCTGGTTTTTAGGACGAGCAATAAAGTCTGAAATTCAAAATTTGGACCACCCCGGCAGCATCTCGTTTTTTTTGTCGATAAATGAAAATTTTTTTATTGTCACAAAAATGATGCTATTTTATTAAGTAAGTCACACAGATAACGTACATGTATAATTTGTTGATGAAAGACCACAAGAATGGTGAAGAGAGCTGTTTTTTAGGATGAGCAATGAGGTCTGAAATTCAAAATTTGGACCACCCCGGCAGCATCTCGTTTTTTTTGTCGATAAATTAAAATTTTCTTACTGTCACAAAAATGATGCTATTTTATTAAGTAAGTCACACAGATAACGTACATGTATAATTTGTTGATGAAAGACCACAAGAATGGTAGAGAGATGTTTTTTGGGACGAGCAATAAAGTCTGAAATTCAAAATTTGGACCACCCCGGCAGCATCTCGTTTTTTTTGTCGATAAATGAAAATTTTTTTACTGTCACAAAAATGATGCTTTTTTATTAAGTAAGTCACACAGATAACGTACATGTATAATTTGTTGATGAAGGACCACAAGAATGGTAAAGAGAGCTGGTTTTTAGGACGAGCAATAAAGTCTGAAATTCAAAATTTGGACCACCCCGGCAGCATCTCGCTTTTTTTGTCGATAAATTAAAATTTTTTTATTGTCACAAAAACGATGCTTTTTTATTAAGTTAGTCACACAGATAACGTACATGTATAATTTGTTGATGAAAGACCACAAGAAAGGTAAAGAGAGCTGTTTCTTATGACGAGCCATAAAGTCTGAAATTCAAAATTTGGACCACCCCGGCAGCATCTCGCTTTTTTTGTCGATAAATTAAAATTTTTTTATTGTCACAAAAACGATGCTTTTTTTATTAAGTTAGTCACACAGATAACGTACATGTATAATTTGTTGATGAAGGACCACAAGAATGGTAAAGAGAGCTGGTTTTTAGGACGAGCAATAAAGTCTGAAATTCAAAATTTGGACCACCCCGGCAGCATCTCGTTTTTTTTGTCGATAAATGAAAATTTTTTTATTGTCACAAAAATGATGCTATTTTATTAAGTAAGTCACACAGATAACGTACATGTATAATTTGTTGATGAAAGACCACAAGAATGGTGAAGAGAGCTGTTTTTTAGGATGAGCAATGAGGTCTGAAATTCAAAATTTGGACCACCCCGGCAGCATCTCGTTTTTTTTGTCGATAAATGAAAATTTTCTTACTGTCACAAAAATGATGCTATTTTATTAAGTAAGTCACACAGATAACTTACATGTATAATTTGTTGATGAAAGACCACAAGAATGGTAAAGAGTGCTGTTTTTGAGGACGAGCAATGAGGTCTAAAATTCAAAATTTGGACCACCCCGGCAGCATCTCGTTTTTTTTGTCGATAAATGAAAATTCTTTTATTGTCACAAAAACGATGCTATTTTATTAAGTAAGTCACACAGATAACGTACATGTATAATTTGTTGATGAAAGACCACAAGAAAGGTAAAGAGAGCTGTTTCTTTAACGAGCCATAAAGTCTGAAATTCAAAATTTGGACCACCCCGGCAGCATCTCGTTTTTTTTGTCGATAAATTAAAATTTTTTTATTGTCACAAAAACGATGCTTTTTTATTAAGTAAGTCACACAGATAACGTACATGTATAATTTGTTGATGAAAGACCACAAGAAAGGTAAAGAGAGCTGTTTCTTATGACGAGCCATAAAGTCTGAAATTCAAAATTTGGACCACCCCGGCAGCATCTCGTTTTTTTTGTCGATAAATGAAAATTTTTTTATTGTCACAAAAACGATGCTATTTTATTAATAAGTCACACAGATAACGTACATGTATAATTTGTTGATGAAGGACCACAAGAATGGTAAAGAGAGCTGTTTTTTAGGACGAGCAATGAGGTCTGAAATTCAAAATTTGGACCACCCCGGCAGCATCTCGTTTTTTTTGTCGATAAATTAAAATTTTCTTACTGTCACAAAAATGATGCTATTTTATTAAGTAAGTCACACAGATAACGTACATGTATAATTTGTTGATGAAAGACCACAAGAATGGTAGAGAGATGTTTTTTGGGACGAGCAATAAAGTCTGAAATTCAAAATTTGGACCACCCCGGCAGCATCTCGTTTTTTTTGTCGATAAATGAAAATTTTTTTACTGTCACAAAAACGATGCTTTTTTATTAAGTAAGTCACACAGATAACGTACATGTATAATTTGTTGATGAAGGACCACAAGAATGGTAAAGAGAGCTGGTTTTTAGGACGAGCAATAAAGTCTGAAATTCAAAATTTGGACCACCCCGGCAGCATCTCGCTTTTTTTGTCGATAAATTAAAATTTTTTTATTGTCACAAAAACGATGCTTTTTTTATTAAGTTAGTCACACAGATAACGTACATGTATAATTTGTTGATGAAGGACCACAAGAATGGTAAAGAGAGCTGGTTTTTAGGACGAGCAATAAAGTCTGAAATTCAAAATTTGGACCACCCCGGCAGCATCTCGTTTTTTTTGTCGATAAATGAAAATTTTTTTATTGTCACAAAAATGATGCTATTTTATTAAGTAAGTCACACAGATAACGTACATGTATAATTTGTTGATGAAAGACCACAAGAATGGTGAAGAGAGCTGTTTTTTAGGATGAGCAATGAGGTCTGAAATTCAAAATTTGGACCACCCCGGCAGCATCTCGTTTTTTTGTCGATAAATGAAAATTTTCTTACTGTCACAAAAATGATGCTGTTTTATTAAGTAAGTCACACAGATAACGTACATGTATAATTTGTTGATGAAAGACCACAAGAATGGTAAAGAGTGCTGTTTTTGAGGACGAGCAATGAGGTCTAAAATTCAAAATTTGGACCACCCCGGCAGCATCTCGTTTTTTTTGTCGATAAATGAAAATTCTTTTATTGTCACAAAAACGATGCTATTTTATTAAGTAAGTCACACAGATAACGTACATGTATAATTTGTTGATGAAAGACCACAAGAAAGGTAAAGAGAGCTGTTTCTTTAACGAGCCATAAAGTCTGAAATTCAAAATTTGGACCACCCCGGCAGCATCTCGTTTTTTTTGTCGATAAATTAAAATTTTTTTATTGTCACAAAAACGATGCTTTTTTATTAAGTAAGTCACACAGATAACGTACATGTATAATTTGTTGATGAAAGACCACAAGAAAGGTAAAGAGAGCTGTTTCTTATGACGAGCCATAAAGTCTGAAATTCAAAATTTGGACCACCCCGGCAGCATCTCGTTTTTTTTGTCGATAAATGAAAATTTTTTTATTGTCACAAAAACGATGCTATTTTATTAATAAGTCACACAGATAACGTACATGTATAATTTGTTGATGAAGGACCACAAGAATGGTAAAGAGAGCTGTTTTTTAGGACGAGCAATGAGGTCTGAAATTCAAAATTTGGACCACCCCGGCAGCATCTCGTTTTTTTTGTCGATAAATTAAAATTTTCTTACTGTCACAAAAATGATGCTATTTTATTAAGTAAGTCACACAGATAACGTACATGTATAATTTGTTGATGAAAGACCACAAGAATGGTAGAGAGATGTTTTTTGGGACGAGCAATAAAGTCTGAAATTCAAAATTTGGACCACCCCGGCAGCATCTCGCTTTTTTTGTCGATAAATTAAAATTTTTTTACTGTCACAAAAACGATGCTTTTTTATTAAGTAAGTCACACAGATAACGTACATGTATAATTTGTTGATGAAAGACCACAAGAAAGGTAAAGAGAGCTGTTTCTTATGACGAGCCATAAAGTCTGAAATTCAAAATTTGGACCACCCCGGCAGCATCTCGTTTTTTTTGTCGATAAATTAAAATTTTTTTATTGTCACAAAAACGATGTTTTTTATTAAGTTAGACACACAGATAACGTACATGTATAATTTGTTGATGAAGGACCACAAGAATGGTAAAGAGAGCTGGTTTTTAGGACGAGCAATAAAGTCTGAAATTCAAAATTTGGACCACCCCGGCAGCATCTCGCTTTTTTTGTCGATAAATTAAAATTTTTTTATTGTCACAAAAACGATGCTTTTTTATTAAGTTAGTCACACAGATAACGTACATGTATAATTTGTTGATGAAAGACCACAAGAAAGGTAAAGAGAGCTGTTTCTTATGACGAGCCATAAAGTCTGAAATTCAAAATTTGGACCACCCCGGCAGCATCTCGCTTTTTTTGTCGATAAATTAAAATTTTTTTATTGTCACAAAAACGATGCTTTTTTATTAAGTTAGTCACACAGATAACGTACATGTATAATTTGTTGATGAAGGACCACAAGAATGGTAAAGAGAGCTGGTTTTTAGGACGAGCAATAAAGTCTGAAATTCAAAATTTGGACCACCCCGGCAGCATCTCGTTTTTTTTGTCGATAAATGAAAATTCTTTTATTGTCACAAAAACGATGCTATTTTATTAAGTAAGTCACACAGATAACGTACATGTATAATTTGTTGATGAAAGACCACAAGAAAGGTAAAGAGAGCTGTTTCTTATGACGAGCCATAAAGTCTGAAATTCAAAATTTGGACCACCCCGGCAGCATCTCGTTTTTTTTGTCGATAAATTAAAATTTTTTTATTGTCACAAAAACGATGCTTTTTTATTAAGTTAGTCACACAGGTAACGTACATGTATAATTTGTTGATGAAGGACCACAAGAATGGTAAAGAGAGCTGGTTTTTAGGACGAGCAATAAAGTCTGAAATTCAAAATTTGGACCACCCCGGCAGCATCTCGTTTTTTTTGTCGATAAATGAAAATTTTTTTATTGTCACAAAAATGATGCTATTTTATTAAGTAAGTCACACAGATAACGTACATGTATAATTTGTTGATGAAAGACCACAAGAATGGTGAAGAGAGCTGTTTTTTAGGATGAGCAATGAGGTCTGAAATTCAAAATTTGGACCACCCCGGCAGCATCTCGTTTTTTTTGTCGATAAATGAAAATTTTTTTATTGTCACAAAAATGATGCTATTTTATTAAGTAAGTCACACAGATAACGTACATGTATAATTTGTTGATGAAAGACCACAAGAATGGTAAAGAGTGCTGTTTTTGAGGACGAGCAATGAGGTCTAAAATTCAAAATTTGGACCACCCCGGCAGCATCTCGTTTTTTTTGTCGATAAATGAAAATTCTTTTATTGTCACAAAAACGATGCTATTTTATTAAGTAAGTCACACAGATAACGTACATGTATAATTTGTTGATGAAAGACCACAAGAAAGGTAAAGAGAGCTGTTTCTTATGACGAGCCATAAAGTCTGAAATTCAAAATTTGGACCACCCCGGCAGCATCTCGTTTTTTTTGTCGATAAATGAAAATTTTTTTATTGTCACAAAAACGATGCTATTTTATTAATAAGTCACACAGATAACGTACATGTATAATTTGTTGATGAAGGACCACAAGAATGGTAAAGAGAGCTGGTTTTTAGGACGAGCAATAAAGTCTGAAATTCAAAATTTGGACCACCCCGGCAGCATCTCGTTTTTTTTGTCGATAAATGAAAATTTTTTTATTGTCACAAAAATGATGCTATTTTATTAAGTAAGTCACACAGATAACGTACATGTATAATTTGTTGATGAAAGACCACAAGAAAGGTAAAGAGAGCTGTTTCTTATGACGAGCCATAAAGTCTGAAATTCAAAATTTGGACCACCCCGGCAGCATCTCGTTTTTTTTGTCGATAAATGAAAATTTTTTTATTGTCACAAAAACGATGCTATTTTATTAATAAGTCACACAGATAACGTACATGTATAATTTGTTGATGAAGGACCACAAGAATGGTAAAGAGAGCTGGTTTTTAGGACGAGCAATAAAGTCTGAAATTCAAAATTTGGACCACCCCGGCAGCATCTCGTTTTTTTTGTCGATAAATGAAAATTTTTTTATTGTCACAAAAACGATGCTATTTTATTAATAAGTCACACAGATAACGTACATGTATAATTTGTTGATGAAGGACCACAAGAATGGTAAAGAGAGCTGTTTCTTATGACGAGCCATAAAGTCTGAAATTCAAAATTTGGACCACCCCGGCAGCATCTCGTTTTTTTTGTCGATAAATGAAAATTTTTTTATTGTCACAAAAACGATGCTATTTTATTAATAAGTCACACAGATAACGTACATGTATAATTTGTTGATGAAGGACCACAAGAATGGTAAAGAGAGCTGTTTCTTATGACGAGCCATAAAGTCTGAAATTCAAAATTTGGACCACCCCGGCAGCATCTCGTTTTTTTTGTCGATAAATGAAAATTTTTTTATTGTCACAAAAATGATGCTATTTTATTAAGTAAGTCACACAGATAACGTACATGTATAATTTGTTGATGAAAGACCACAAGAATGGTGAAGAGAGCTGTTTTTTAGGATGAGCAATGAGGTCTGAAATTCAAAATTTGGACCACCCCGGCAGCATCTCGTTTTTTTTGTCGATAAATGAAAATTTTCTTACTGTCACAAAAATGATGCTATTTTATTAAGTAAGTCACACAGATAACGTACATGTATAATTTGTTGATGAAAGACCACAAGAATGGTAAAGAGTGCTGTTCTTGAGGACGAGCAATGAGGTCTAAAATTCAAAATTTGGACCACCCCGGCAGCATCTCGTTTTTTTTGTCGATAAATGAAAATTCTTTTATTGTCACAAAAACAATGCTATTTTATTAAGTAAGTCACACAGATAACGTACATGTATAATTTGTTGATGAAAGACCACAAGAAAGGTAAAGAGAGCTGTTTCTTATGACGAGCCATAAAGTCTGAAATTCAAAATTTGGACCACCCCGGCAGCATCTCGTTTTTTTTGTCGATAAATTAAAATTTTTTTACTGTCACAAAAACGATGCTTTTTTATTAAGTAAGTCAAACAGATAACGTACATGTATAATTTGTTGATGAAAGACCACAAGAAAGGTAAAGAGAGCTGTTTCTTTTGACGAGCCATAAAGTCTGAAATTCAAAATTTGGACCACCCCGGCAGCATCTCGTTTTTTTTGTCGATAAATGAAAATTTTTTTATTGTCACAAAAACGATGCTATTTTATTAATAAGTCACACAGATAACGTACATGTATAATTTGTTGATGAAGGACCACAAGAATGGTAAAGAGAGCTGGTTTTTAGGACGAGCAATAAAGTCTGAAATTCAAAATTTGGACCACCCCGGCAGCATCTCGTTTTTTTTGTCGATAAATGAAAATTCTTTTATTGTCACAAAAACGATGCTATTTTATTAAGTAAGTCACACAGATAACGTACATGTATAATTTGTTGATGAAAGACCACAAGAATGGTAAAGAGTGCTGTTTTTGAGGACGAGCAATGAGGTCTAAAATTCAAAATTTGGACCACCCCGGCAGCATCTCGTTTTTTTTGTCGATAAATGAAAATTCTTTTATTGTCACAAAAACGATGCTATTTTATTAAGTAAGTCACACAGATAACGTACATGTATAATTTGTTGATGAAAGACCACAAGAAAGGTAAAGAGAGCTGTTTCTTATGACGAGCCATAAAGTCTGAAATTCAAAATTTGGACCACCCCGGCAGCATCTCGTTTTTTTTGTCGATAAATTAAAATTTTTTTACTGTCACAAAAACGATGCTTTTTTATTAAGTAAGTCACACAGATAACGTACATGTATAATTTGTTGATGAAAGACCACAAGAAAGGTAAAGAGAGCTGTTTCTTATGACGAGCCATAAAGTCTGAAATTCAAAATTTGGACCACCCCGGCAGCATCTCGTTTTTTTTGTCGATAAATGAAAATTTTTTTATTGTCACAAAAACGATGCTATTTTATTAATAAGTCACACAGATAACGTACATGTATAATTTGTTGATAAAGGACCACAAGAATGGTAAAGAGAGCTGGTTTTTAGGACGAGCAATAAAGTCTGAAATTCAAAATTTGGACCACCCCGGCAGCATCTCGTTTTTTTTGTCGATAAATGAAAATTTTTTTATTGTCACAAAAATGATGCTATTTTATTAAGTAAGTCACACAGATAACGTACATGTATAATTTGTTGATGAAAGACCACAAGAATGGTAAAGAGAGCTGTTTTTTAGGACGAGCAATGAGGTCTGAAATTCAAAATTTGGACCACCCCGGCAGCATCTCGTTTTTTTTGTCGATAAATTAAAATTTTCTTACTGTCACAAAAATGATGCTATTTTATTAAGTAAGTCACACAGATAACGTACATGTATAATTTGTTGATGAAAGACCACAAGAATGGTAGAGAGATGTTTTTTGGGACGCGCAATAAAGTCTGAAATTCAAAATTTGGACCACCCCGGCAGCATCTCGTTTTTTTTGTCGATAAATGAAAATTTTTTTACTGTCACAAAAACGATGCTTTTTTATGAAGTAAGTCACACAGATAACGTACATGTATAATTTGTTGATGAAAGACCACAAGAAAGGTAAAGAGAGCTGTTTCTTATGACGAGCCATAAAGTCTGAAATTCAAAATTTGGACCACCCCGGCAGCATCTCGTTTTTTTTGTCGATAAATTAAAATTTTTTTATTGTCACAAAAACGATGTTTTTTATTAAGTTAGACACACAGATAACGTACATGTATAATTTGTTGATGAAGGACCACAAGAATGGTAAAGAGAGCTGGTTTTTAGGACGAGCAATAAAGTCTGAAATTCAAAATTTGGACCACCCCGGCAGCATCTCGCTTTTTTTGTCGATAAATTAAAATTTTTTTATTGTCACAAAAACGATGCTTTTTTATTAAGTTAGTCACACAGATAACGTACATGTATAATTTGTTGATGAAAGACCACAAGAAAGGTAAAGAGAGCTGTTTCTTATGACGAGCCATAAAGTCTGAAATTCAAAATTTGGACCACCCCGGCAGCATCTCGCTTTTTTTGTCGATAAATTAAAATTTTTTTATTGTCACAAAAACGATGCTATTTTATTAATAAGTCACACAGATAACGTACATGTATAATTTGTTGATGAAGGACCACAAGAATGGTAAAGAGAGCTGGTTTTTAGGACGAGCAATAAAGTCTGAAATTCAAAATTTGGACCACCCCGGGCAGCATCTCGTTTTTTTTGTCGATAAATGAAAATTCTTTTATTGTCACAAAAACGATGCTATTTTATTAAGTAAGTCACACAGATAACGTACATGTATAATTTGTTGATGAAAGACCACAAGAAAGGTAAAGAGAGCTGTTTCTTATGACGAGCCATAAAGTCTGAAATTCAAAATTTGGACCACCCCGGCAGCATCTCGTTTTTTTTGTCGATAAATTAAAATTTTTTTATTGTCACAAAAACGATGCTTTTTATTAAGTTAGTCACACAGGTAACGTACATGTATAATTTGTTGATGAAGGACCACAAGAATGGTAAAGAGAGCTGGTTTTTAGGACGAGTCTGAAATTCAAAATTTGGACCACCCCGGCAGCATCTCGTTTTTTTTGTCGATAAATGAAAATTTTTTTATTGTCACAAAAATGATGCTATTTTATTAAGTAAGTCACACAGATAACGTACATGTATAATTTGTTGATGAAGACCACAGGAATGGTGAAGAGAGCTGTTTTTTAGGATGAGCAATGAGGTCTGAAATTCAAAATTTGGAACACCCCGGCAGCATCTCGTTTTTTTTGTCGATAAATTAAAATTTTTTTATTGTCACAAAAACGATGCTTTTTTATTAAGTTAGTCACACAGGTAACGTACATGTATAATTTGTTGATGAAGGACCACAAGAATGGTAAAGAGAGCTGGTTTTTAGGACGAGCAATAAAGTCTGAAATTCAAAATTTGGACCACCCCGGCAGCATCTCGTTTTTTTTGTCGATAAATGAAAATTTTTTTATTGTCACAAAAATGATGCTATTTTATTAAGTAAGTCACACAGATAACGTACATGTATAATTTGTTGATGAAAGACCACAAGAATGGTGAAGAGAGCTGTTTTTTTAGGATGAGCAATGAGGTCTGAAATTCAAAATTTGGACCACCCCGGCAGCATCTCGTTTTTTTTTGTCGATAAATGAAAATTTTTTTATTGTCACAAAATGATGCTATTTTATTAAGTAAGTCACACAGATAACGTACATGTATAATTTGTTGATGAAAGACCACAAGAATGGTAAAGAGTGCTGTTTTTGAGGGACGAGCAATGAGGTCTGAAATTCAAATTTGGACCACCCCGGCAGCATCTCGTTTTTTTTGTCGATAAATGAAAATTCTTTTATTGTCACAAAAACGATGCTATTTTATAAAGTAAGTCACACAGATAACGTACATGTATAATTTGTTGATGAAAGACCACAAGAAAGGTAAAGAGAGCTGTTTCTTATGACGAGCCATAAAGTCTGAAATTCAAAATTTGGACCACCCCGGCAGCATCTCGTTTTTTTTGTCGATAAATGAAAATTTTTTTATTGTCACAAAAACGATGCTATTTTATTAATAAGTCACACAGATAACGTACATGTATAATTTGTTGATGAAGGACCACAAGAATGGTAAAGAGAGCTGGTTTTTAGGACGAGCAATAAAGTCTGAAATTCAAAATTTGGACCACCCCGGCAGCATCTCGTTTTTTTTGTCGATAAATGAAAATTTTTTTATTGTCACAAAAATTGATGCTATTTTATTAAGTAAGTCACACAGATAACGTACATGTATAATTTGTTGATGAAAGACCACAAGAAAGGTAAAGAGAGCTGTTTCTTATGACGAGCCATAAAGTCTGAAATTCAAAATTTGGACCACCCCGGCAGCATCTCGTTTTTTTTGTCGATAAATGAAAATTTTTTTATTGTCACAAAACGATGCTATTTTATTAATAAGTCACACAGATAACGTACATGTATAATTTGTTGATGAAGGACCACAAGAATGGTAAAGAGAGCTGGTTTTTAGGACGAGCAATAAAGTCTGAAATTCAAAATTTGGACCACCCCGGCAGCATCTCGTTTTTTTTGTCGATAAATGAAAATTTTTTTATTGTCACAAAAACGATGCTATTTTATTAATAAGTCACACAGATAACGTACATGTATAATTTGTTGATGAAGGACCACAAGAATGGTAAAGAGAGCTGGTTTTTAGGACGAGCAATAAAGTCTGAAATTCAAAATTTGGACCACCCCGGCAGCATCTCGTTTTTTTTGTCGATAAATGAAAATTCTTTTAATTGTCACAAAAACGATGCTATTTTTATTAAGTAAGTCACACAGATAACGTACATGTATAATTTGTTGATGAAAGACCACAAGAAAGGTAAAGAGAGCTGTTTCTTATGACGAGCCATAAATTCTGAAATTCAAAATTTGGACCACCCCGGCAGCATCTCGTTTTTTTTGTCGATAAATTAAAAATTTTTTATTGTCACAAAAACGATGCTTTTTTATTAAGTTAGTCACACAGGTAACGTACATGTATAATTTGTTGATGAAGGACCACAAGAATGGTAAAGAGAGCTGGTTTTTAGGACGAGCAATAAAGTCTGAAATTCAAAATTTGGACCACCCCGGCAGCATCTCGTTTTTTTTGTCGATAAATGAAAATTTTTTTATTGTCACAAAAATGATGCTATTTTATTAAGTAAGTCACACAGATAACGTACATGTATAATTTGTTGATGAAAGACCACAAGAATGGTGAAGAGAGCTGTTTTTTAGGATGAGCAATGAGGTCTGAAATTCAAAATTTGGACCACCCCCGGCAGCATCTCGTTTTTTTTTGTCGATAAATGAAAATTTTTACTGTCACAAAAATGATGCTATTTTATTAAGTAAGTCACACAGATAACGTACATGTATAATTTGTTGATGAAAGACCACAAGAATGGTAAAGAGTGCTGTTTTTGAGGACGAGCAATGAGGTCTAAAATTCAAAATTTGGACCACCCCGGCAGCATCTCGTTTTTTTTGTCGATAAATGAAAATTCTTTTATTGTCACAAAAACGATGCTATTTTATTAAGTAAGTCACACAGATAACGTACATGTATAATTTGTTGATGAAAGACCACAAGAAAGGTAAAGAGAGCTGTTTCTTATGACGAGCCATAAAGTCTGAAATTCAAAATTTGGACCACCCCGGCAGCATCTCGTTTTTTTTGTCGATAAATTAAAATTTTTTTACTGTCACAAAAACGATGCTTTTTTATTAAGTAAGTCACACAGATAACGTACATGTATAATTTGTTGATGAAAGACCACAAGAAAGGTAAAGAGAGCTGTTTCTTTTGACGAGCCATAAAGTCTGAAATTCAAAATTTGGACCACCCCGGCAGCATCTCGTTTTTTTTGTCGATAAATGAAAATTTTTTTATTGTCACAAAAACGATGCTATTTTATTAATAAGTCACACAGATAACGTACATGTATAATTTGTTGATGAAGGACCACAAGAATGGTAAAGAGAGCTGGTTTTTAGGACGAGCAATAAAGTCTGAAATTCAAAATTTGGACCACCCCGGCAGCATCTCGTTTTTTTTGTCGATAAATGAAAATTTTTTTATTGTCACAAAAATGATGCTATTTTATTAAGTAAGTCACACAGATAACGTACATGTATAATTTGTTGATGAAAGACCACAAGAATGGTAAAGAGAGCTGTTTTTTAGGACGAGCAATGAGGTCTGAAATTCAAAATTTGGACCACCCCGGCAGCATCTCGTTTTTTTTTGTCGATAAATTAAAATTTTCTTACTGTCACAAAAATGATGCTATTTTATTAAGTAAGTCACACAGATAACGTACATGTATAATTTGTTGATGAAAGACCACAAGAATTTTAGAGAGATGTTTTTTGGGACGAGCAATAAAGTCTGAAATTCAAAATTTGGACCACCCCGGCAGCATCTCGTTTTTTTTGTCGATAAATTAAAATTTTTTTACTGTCACAAAAACGATGCTTTTTTATTAAGTAAGTCACACAGATAACGTACATGTATAATTTGTTGATGAAAGACCACAAGAAAGGTAAAGAGAGCTGTTTCTTATGACGAGCCATAAAGTCTGAAATTCAAAATTTGGACCACCCCGGCAGCATCTCGTTTTTTTTGTCGATAAATTAAAATTTTTTTATTGTCACAAAAACGATGTTTTTTATTAAGTTAGACACACAGATAACGTACATGTATAATTTGTTGATGAAGGACCACAAGAATGGTAAAGAGAGCTGGTTTTTAGGACGAGCAATAAAGTCTGAAATTCAAAACTTGGACCACCCCCGGCAGCATCTCGCTTTTTTTGTCGATAAATTAAAATTTTTTTATTGTCACAAAAACGATGCTTTTTTATTAAGTTAGTCACACAGATAACGTACATGTATAATTTGTTGATGAAAGACCACAAGAAAGGTAAAGAGAGCTGTTTCTTATGACGAGCCATAAAGTCTGAAATTCAAAATTTGGACCACCCCGGCAGCATCTCGTTTTTTTGTCGATAAATGAAAATTTTTTTATTGTCACAAAAATGATGCTATTTTATTAAGTAAGTCACACAGATAACGTACATGTATAATTTGTTGATGAAAGACCACAAGAATGGTGAAGAGAGCTGTTTTTTAGGATGAGCAATGAGGTCTGAAATTCAAAATTTGGACCACCCCGGCAGCATCTCGTTTTTTTTGTCGATAAATGAAAATTTTCTTACTGTCACAAAAATGATGCTATTTTATTAAGTAAGTCACACAGATAACGTACATGTATAATTTGTTGATGAAAGACCACAAGAATGGTAAAGAGTGCTGTTTTTGAGGACGAGCAATGAGGTCTAAAATTCAAAATTTGGACCACCCCGGCAGCATCTCGTTTTTTTTGTCGATAAATGAAAATTCTTTTATTGTCACAAAAACGATGCTATTTTATTAAGTAAGTCACACAGATAACGTACATGTATAATTTGTTGATGAAAGACCACAAGAAAGGTAAAGAGAGCTGTTTCTTATGACGAGCCATAAAGTCTGAAATTCAAAATTTGGACCACCCCGGCAGCATCTCGTTTTTTTTGTCGATAAATTAAAATTTTTTTATTGTCACAAAAACGATGCTTTTTTATTAAGTAAGTCACACAGATAACGTACATGTATAATTTGTTGATGAAAGACCACAAGAAAGGTAAAGAGAGCTGTTTCTTATGACGAGCCATAAAGTCTGAAATTCAAAATTTGGACCACCCCGGCAGCATCTCGTTTTTTTTGTCGATAAATGAAAATTTTTTTATTGTCACAAAAACGATGCTATTTTATTAATAAGTCACACAGATAACGTACATGTATAATTTGTTGATGAAGGACCACAAGAATGGTAAAGAGAGCTGGTTTTTAGGACGAGCAATAAAGTCTGAAATTCAAAATTTGGACCACCCCGGCAGCATCTCGTTTTTTTTGTCGATAAATGAAATTTTTTTTATTGTCACAAAAATGATGCTATTTTATTAAGTAAGTCACACAGATAACGTACATGTATAATTTGTTGATGAAAGACCACAAGAATGGTAAAGAGAGCTGTTTTTTAGGACGAGCAATGAGGTCTGAAATTCAAAATTTGGACCACCCCGGCAGCATCTCGTTTTTTTTGTCGATAAATTAAAATTTTCTTACTGTCACAAAAATGATGCTATTTTATTAAGTAAGTCACACAGATAACGTACATGTATAATTTGTTGATGAAAGACCACAAGAATGGTAGAGAGATGTTTTTTGGGACGAGCAATAAAGTCTGAAATTCAAAATTTGGACCACCCCGGCAGCATCTCGTTTTTTTTGTCGATAAATGAAAATTTTTTTACTGTCACAAAAACGATGCTTTTTTATGAAGTAAGTCACACAGATAACGTACATGTATAATTTGTTGATGAAAGACCACAAGAAAGGTAAAGAGAGCTGTTTCTTATGACGAGCCATAAAGTCTGAAATTCAAAATTTGGACCACCCCGGCAGCATCTCGTTTTTTTGTCGATAAATTAAAATTTTTTTATTGTCACAAAAACGATGTTTTTTATTAAGTTAGACACACAGATAACGTACATGTATAATTTGTTGATGAAGGACCACAAGAATGGTAAAGAGAGCTGGTTTTTAGGACGAGCAATAAAGTCTGAAATTCAAAATTTGGACCACCCCGGCAGCATCTCGCTTTTTTTGTCGATAAATTAAAATTTTTTTATTGTCACAAAAACGATGCTTTTTTATTAAGTTAGTCACACAGATAACGTACATGTATAATTTGTTGATGAAAGACCACAAGAAAGGTAAAGAGAGCTGTTTCTTATGACGAGCCATAAAGTCTGAAATTCAAAATTTGGACCACCCCGGCAGCATCTCGCTTTTTTTGTCGATAAATTAAAATTTTTTTATTGTCACAAAAACGATGCTATTTTATTAATAAGTCACACAGATAACGTACATGTATAATTTGTTGATGAAGGACCACAAGAATGGTAAAGAGAGCTGGTTTTTAGGACGAGCAATAAAGTCTGAAATTCAAAATTTGGACCACCCCGGCAGCATCTCGTTTTTTTTGTCGATAAATGAAAATTCTTTTATTGTCACAAAAACGATGCTATTTTATTAAGTAAGTCACACAGATAACGTACATGTATAATTTGTTGATGAAAGACCACAAGAAAGGTAAAGAGAGCTGTTTCTTATGACGAGCCATAAAGTCTGAAATTCAAAATTTGGACCACCCCGGCAGCATCTCGTTTTTTTTGTCGATAAATTAAAATTTTTTTATTGTCACAAAAACGATGCTTTTTTATTAAGTTAGTCACACAGGTAACGTACATGTATAATTTGTTGATGAAGGACCACAAGAATGGTAAAGAGAGCTGGTTTTTAGGACGAGTCTGAAATTCAAAATTTGGACCACCCCGGCAGCATCTCGTTTTTTTTGTCGATAAATGAAAATTTTTTTATTGTCACAAAAATGATGCTATTTTATTAAGTAAGTCACACAGATAACGTACATGTATAATTTGTTGATGAAAGACCACAAGAATGGTGAAGAGAGCTGTTTTTTAGGATGAGCAATGAGGTCTGAAATTCAAAATTTGGACCACCCCGGCAGCATCTCGTTTTTTTTTGTCGATAAATGAAAATTTTTTTATTGTCACAAAAATGATGCTATTTTATTAAGTAAGTCACACAGATAACGTACATGTATAATTTGTTGATGAAAGACCACAAGAATGGTAAAGAGTGCTGTTTTTGAGGACGAGCAATGAGGTCTAAAATTCAAAATTTGGACCACCCCGGCAGCATCTCGTTTTTTTTGTCGATAAATGAAAATTCTTTTATTGTCACAAAAACGATGCTATTTTATTAAGTAAGTCACACAGATAACGTACATGTATAATTTGTTGATGAAAGACCACAAGAAAGGTAAAGAGAGCTGTTTCTTATGACGAGCCATAAAGTCTGAAATTCAAAATTTGGACCACCCCGGCAGCATCTCGTTTTTTTTGTCGATAAATTAAAATTTTTTTACTGTCACTAAAACGATGCTTTTTTATTAAGTAAGTCACACAGATAACGTACATGTATAATTTGTTGATGAAAGACCACAAGAAAGGTAAAGAGAGCTGTTTCTTATGACGAGCCATAAAGTCTGAAATTCAAAATTTGGACCACCCCGGCAGCATCTCGTTTTTTTTGTCGATAAATGAAAATTTTTTTATTGTCACAAAAACGATGCTATTTTATTAATAAGTCACACAGATAACGTACATGTATAATTTGTTGATGAAGGACCACAAGAATGGTAAAGAGAGCTGGTTTTTAGGACGAGCAATAAAGTCTGAAATTCAAAATTTGGACCACCCCGGCAGCATCTCGTTTTTTTTGTCGATAAATGAAAATTTTTTTACTGTCACAAAAACGATGCTTTTTTATTAAGTAAGTCACACAGATAACGTACATGTATAATTTGTTGATGAAAGATCACAAGAAAGGTAAAGAGAGCTGTTTCTTATGACGAGCCATAAAGTCTGAAATTCAAAATTTGGACCACCCCGGCAGCATCTCGTTTTTTTTGTCGATAAATTAAAATTTTTTTATTGTCACAAAAACGATGCTTTTTTATTAAGTTAGTCACACAGATAACGTACATGTATAATTTGTTGATGAAGGACCACAAGAATGGTAAAGAGAGCTGCTTTTTAGGACGAGCAATAAAGTCTGAAATTCAAAATTTGGACCACCCCGGCTGCATCTCGCTTTTTTTGTCGATAAATTAAAATTTTTTTATTGTCACAAAAACGATGCTTTTTTATTAAGTTAGTCACACAGATAACGTACATGTATAATTTGTTGATGAAAGACCACAAGAAAGGTAAAGAGAGCTGTTTCTTATGACGAGCCATAAAGTCTGAAATTCAAAATTTGGACCACCCCGGCAGCATCTCGTTTTTTTTGTCGATAAATTAAAATTTTCTTACTGTCACAAAAATGATGCTATTTTATTAAGTAAGTCACACAGATAACGTACATGTATAATTTGTTGATGAAAGACCACAAGAATGGTAGAGAGATGTTTTTTGGGACGAGCAATAAAGTCTGAAATTCAAAATTTGGACCACCCCGGCAGCATCTCGTTTTTTTTGTCGATAAATGAAAATTTTTTTACTGTCACAAAAACGATGCTTTTTTATTAAGTAAGTCACACAGATAACGTACATGTATAATTTGTTGGTGAAAGATCACAAGAAAGGTAAAGAGAGCTGTTTCTTATGACGAGCCATAAAGTCTGAAATTCAAAATTTGGACCACCCCGGCAGCATCTCGTTTTTTTTGTCGATAAATTAAAATTTTTTTATTGTCACAAAAACGATGCTTTTTTATGAAGTTAGTCACACAGATAACGTACATGTATAATTTGTTGATGAAGGACCACAAGAATGGTAAAGAGAGCTGCTTTTTAGGACGAGCAATAAAGTCTGAAATTCAAAATTTGGACCACCCCGGCAGCATCTCGTTTTTTTTGTCGATAAATGAAAATTCTTTTATTGTCACAAAAACGATGCTATTTTATTAAGTAAGTCACACAGATAACGTACATGTATAATTTGTTGATGAAAGATCACAAGAAAGGTAAAGAGAGCTGTTTCTTATGACGAGCCATAAAGTCTGAAATTCAAAATTTGGACCACCCCGGCAGCATCTCGTTTTTTTTGTCGATAAATTAAAATTTTTTTATTGTCACAAAAACGATGCTTTTTTATGAAGTTAGTCACACAGATAACGTACATGTATAATTTGTTGATGAAGGACCACAAGAATGGTAAAGAGAGCTGCTTTTTAGGAC
>OV743719.1:36389566-36471170 GCA_928272305.1 Volucella inflata | reverse complement strand
GCTCGTCCCAAAAAACAGCTCTCTTTACCTACCTTGTGGTCTTTCATCAACAAATTATACATGTACGTTATCTGTGTGACTTACTTAATAAAATAGCATCATTTTTGTGACAATAAAAAAATTTTCATTTATCGACAAAAAAAACGAGATGCTGCCGGGGTGGTCCAAATTTTGAATTTCAGACCTCATTGCTCGTCCTAAAAACCAGCTCTCTTTACCATTCTTGTGGTCTTTCATCAACAAATTATACATGTACGTTATCTGTGTGACTTACTTAATAAAATAGCATCATTTTTGTGACAATAAGAAAATTTTCATTTATCGACAAAAAAAACGAGATGCTGCCGGGGTGGTCCAAGTTTTGAATTTCAGACTTTATTGCTCGTCCTAAAAACCAGCTCTCTTTACCATTCATGTGGTCCTTCATCAACAAATTATACATGTACGTTATCTGTCTGACTTACTTAATAAAATAGCATCATTTTTGTGACAATAAGAAAATTTTCATTTATCGACAAAAAAAAACGAGATGCTGCCGGGGTGGTCCAAATTTTGAATTTCAGACTTTATTGCTCGTCCTAAAAACCAGCTCTCTTTACCATTCTTGTGGTCTTTCATCAACAAATTATACATGTACGTTATCTGTGTGACTTACTTAATAAAAAAGCATCATTTTTGTGACAATAAGAAAATTTTCATTTATCGACAAAAAAAAACGAGATGCTGCCGGGGTGGTCCAAATTTTGAATTTCAGACTTTATTGCTCGTCCCAAAAAGCAGCTCTCTTTACCTACCTTGTGGTCCGTCATCAAAAAATTATACATGTACGTTATCTGTGTGACTTACTTAATAAAATAGCATCGTTTTTGTGACAATAAAAGAATTTTCATTTATCGACAAAAAAAACGAGATGCTGCCGGGGTGGTCCAAATTTTGAATGTCAGACCTCATTGCTCGTCCTCAAAAACAGCTCTCTTTACCATTCTTGTGGTCTTTCATCAACAAATTATACATGTACGTTAGCTGTGTGACTTACTTAATAAAATAGCATCATTTTTGTGACAATAAAAAAACTTTCATTTATCGACGAAAAAAACGAGATGCTGCCGGGGTGGTCCAAATTTTGAATTTCAGACTTTATTGCTCGTCCCAAAAAACAGCTCTCTTTACCTACCTTGTGGTCCGTCATCAAAAAATTATACATGTACGTTATCTGTGTGACTTAGTTAATAAAATAGCATCATTTTTGTGACAATAAAAAAATATCCATTTATCGACAAAAAAAACGAGATGCTGCCGGGGTGGTCCAAATTTTGAATTTCAGACTTTATTGCTCGTCCTAAAAAACAGCTCTCTTCACCATTCTTGTGGTCTTTCATCAACAAATTATACATGTACGTTATCTGTGTGACTTACTTATTAAAATAGCATCATTTTTGTGACAATAAAAAAATTTTCATTTATCGACAAAAAAAACGAGATGCTGCCGGGGTGGTCCAAATTTTGAATTTCAGACTTTATTGCACGTACTAAAAAACAGCTCTCTTCACCATTCTTGTGGTCTTTCATCAACAAATTATACATGTACGTTATCTGTGTGACTTACTTAATAAAATAGCATCATTTTTGTGACAATAAAAAAATTTCCATTTATCGACAAAAAAAACGAGATGCTGCCGGGGTGGTCCAAATTTTGAATTTCAGACCTCATTGCTCATCCTAAAAAACAGCTCTCTCCACCATTCTTGTGGTCTTTCATCAACAAATTATACATGTACGTTATCTGTGTGACTTACTTAATAAAATAGCATCATTTTGGTGACAATAAAAAAATTTTCATTTATCGACAAAAAAAAACGAGATGCTGCCGGGGTGGTCCAAATTTTCAATTTCAGACTTTATTGCTCGTCCCAAAAAACAGCTCTCTTTACCTACCTTGTGGTCCGTCATCAAAAAATTATACATGTACGTTATCTGTGTGACTTACTTAATAAAATAGCATCGTTTTTGTGACGATAAAAAAATTTCAATTTATCGACAAAAAAACGAGATGCTGCCGGGGTGGTCCAAATTTTGAATTTCAGACTTTATTGCTCGTCCCAAAAAACAGCTCTCTTTACCTACCTTGTGGTCCTTCATCAACAAATTATACATGTACGTAATCTGTGTGACTTACTTAATAATATAACATCATTTTTTTGACAGTAAGAAAATTTTAATTTATTGACAAAAAAACGAGATGCTGCCGGGGTGGTCCAAATTTTGAATTTCAGACTTTATGGCTCATCATAAGAAACAGCTCTCTTTACCTTTCTTGTGGTCCTTCATCAACAAATAATACATGTACGTTATCTGTGTGACTAACTTAATAAAAAAGCATCGTTTTTGTGACAATAAAAAAATTTTCAATTATCGACAAAAAAAACGAGATGCTGCCGGGGTGGTCCAAATTTTGAATTTCAGACTTTATTGCTCGTCCCAAAAAACAGCTCTCTTTACCTACCTTGTGGTCCGTCATCAAAAAATTATACATGTACGTTATCTGTGTGACTTACTTATTAAAATAGCATCATTTTTGTGACAATAAAAAAATTTTCATTTATCGACAAAAAAAAACGAGATGCTGCCGGGGTGGTCCAAATTTTCAATTTCAGACTTTATTGCTCGTCCCAAAAAACAGCTCTCTTTACCTACCTTGTGGTCCTTCATCAACAAATTATGCATGTACGTAATCTGTGTGACTTACTTAATAATATAACATCATTTTTTTGACAGTAAGAAAATTTTAATTTATTGACAAAAAAAACGAGATGCTGCCGGGGTGGTCCAAATTTTGAATTTCAGACTTTATGGCTCGTCATAAGAAACAGCTCTCTTTACCTTTCTTGTGGTCCTTCATCAACAAATAATACATGTACGTTATCTGTGTGACTAACTTAATAAAATAGCATCGTTTTTGTGACAATAAAAAAATTTTAATTTATCGACAAAAAAAACGAGATGCTGCCGGGGTGATCCAAATTTTGAATTTCAGACTTCATGGCTCGTCATAAGAAACAGCTATCTTTGCCTTTCTTGTTGTGTTTCATCAACAAATTATACATGTACGTTATCTGTGTGACTTACTTAATAAAATAGCATCGGTTTTGTGACAATAAAAGAATTTTCATTTATCGACAAAAAAAACGAGATGCTGCCGGGGTGGTCCAAATTTTGAATGTCAGACCTCATTGCTCGTCCTCAAAAACAGCTCTCTTTACCATTCTTGTGGTCTTCCATCAACAAATTATACATGTACGTTATCTGTGTGACTTACTTAATAAAATAGCATCGTTTTTGTGACAATAAAAAAATTTCAATTTATCGACAAAAAAACGAGATGCTGCCGGGGTGGTCCAAATTTTGAATTTCAGACTTTATTGCTCGTCCCAAAAAACAGCTCTCTTTACCTACCTTGTGGTCCTTCATCAACAAATTATACATGTACGTAATCTGTGTGACTTACTTAATTATATAACATCATTTTTTTGACAGTAAGAAAATTTTAATTTATTGACAAAAAAACGAGATGCTGCCGGGGTGGTCCAAATTTTGAATTTCAGACTTTATGGCTCATCATAAGAAACAGCTCTCTTTACCTTTCTTGTGGTCCTTCATCAACAAATAATACATGTACGTTATCTGTGTGACTAACTTAATAAAAAAGCATCGTTTTTGTGACAATAAAAAAATTTTCAATTATCGACAAAAAAAACGAGCTGCTGCCGGGGTGGTCCAAATTTTGAATTTCAGACTTTATTGCTCGTCCCAAAAAACAGCTCTCTTTACCTACCTTGTGGTCCGTCATCAAAAAATTATACATGTACGTTATCTGTGTGACTTAGTTAATAAAATAGCATCATTTTTGTGACAATAAAAAAATTTCCATTTATCGACAAAAAAAACGAGATGCTGCCGGGGTGGTCCAAATTTTGAATTTCAGACTTTATTGCTCGTCCTAAAAAACAGCTCTCTTCACCATTCTTGTGGTCTTTCATCAACAAATTATACATGTACGTTATCTGTGTGACTTACTTAATAAAATAGCATCGTTTTTGTGACGATAAAAAAATTTCAATTTATCGACAAAAAAACGAGATGCTGCCGAGGTGGTCCAAATTTTGAATTTCAGACTTTATTGCTCGTCCCAAAAAACAGCTCTCTTTACCTACCTTGTGGTCCGTCATCAAAAAATTATACATGTACGTTATCTGTGTGACTTAGTTAATAAAATAGCATCATTTTTGTGACAATAAAAAAATTTCCATTTATCGACAAAAAAAACGAGATGCTGCCGGGGTGGTCCAAATTTTGAATTTCAGACCTCATTGCTCATCCTAAAAAACAGCTCTCTCCACCATTCTTGTGGTCTTTCATCAACAAATTATACATGTACGTTATCTGTGTGACTTACTTAATAAAATAGCATCGTTTTTGTGACGATAAAAAAATTTCAATTTATCGACAAAAAAACGAGATGTTGCCGGGGTGGTCCAAATTTTGAATTTCAGACTTTATTGCTCGTCCCAAAAAACAGCTCTCTTTACCTACCTTGTGGTCCTTCATCAACAAATTATACATGTACGTAATCTGTGTGACTTACTTAATAATATAACATCATTTTTTTGACAGTAAGAAAATTTTAATTTATTGACAAAAAAACGAGATGCTGCCGGGGTGGTCCAAATTTTGAATTTCAGACTTTATGGCTCGTCATAAGAAACAGCTCTCTTTACCTTTCTTGTGGTCCTTTATCAACAAATTATACATGTACGTTATCTGTGTGACTTACTTAATAAAATAGCATCGTTTTTGTGACAATAAAAGAATTTTCATTTATCGACAAAAAAAACGAGATGCTGCCGGGGTGGTCCAAATTTTGAATTTCAGACCTCATTGCTCATCCTAAAAAACAGCTCTCTCCACCATTCTTGTGGTCTTTCATCAACAAATTATACATGTACGTTATCTGTGTGACTTACTTAATAAAATAGCATCGTTTTTGTGACGATAAAAAAATTTCAATTTATCGACAAAAAAACGAGATGTTGCCGGGGTGGTCCAAATTTTGAATTTCAGACTTTATTGCTCGTCCCAAAAAACAGCTCTCTTTACCTACCTTGTGGTCCTTCATCAACAAATTATACATGTACGTAATCTGTGTGACTTACTTAATAATATAACATCATTTTTTTGACAGTAAGAAAATTTTAATTTATTGACAAAAAAACGAGATGCTGCCGGGGTGGTCCAAATTTTGAATTTCAGACTTTATGGCTCGTCATAAGAAACAGCTCTCTTTACCTTTCTTGTGGTCCTTTATCAACAAATTATACATGTACGTTATCTGTGTGACTTACTTAATAAAATAGCATCGTTTTTGTGACAATAAAAGAATTTTCATTTATCGACAAAAAAAACGAGATGCTGCCGGGGTGGTCCAAATTTTAAATTTCAGACCTCATTGCTCGTCCTAAAAACCAGCTCTCTTTACCATTCTTGTGGTTCTTCATCAACAAATTATACATGTACGTAATCTGTGTGACTTACTTAATAAAATAGCATCATTTTTGTGACAATAAAAAAATTTCCATTTATCGACAAAAAAAACGAGATGCTGCCGGGGTGGTCCAAATTTTGAATTTCAGACTTTATGGCTCGTCCCAAAAAACAGCTCTCTTTACCTACCTTGTGGTCTTTCATCAACAAATTATACATGTACGTTATCTGTGTGACTTACTTAATAAAATAGCATCATTTTTGTGACAATAAAAAAATTTTCATTTATCGACAAAAAAAACGAGATGCTGCCGGGGTGGTCCAAATTTTGAATTTCAGACCTCATTGCTCGTCCTAAATACCAGCTCTCTTTACCATTCTCCTGGTCTTTCATCAACAAATTATACATGTACGTTATCTGTGTGACTTACTTAATAAAATAGCATCGTTTTTGTGACGATAAAAAAATTTCAATTTATCGACAAAAACACGAGATGCTGCCGGGGTGGTCCAAATTTTGAATTTCAGACTTTATTGCTCGTCCCAAAAAACAGCTCTCTTTACCTACCTTGTGGTCCTTCATCAACAAATTATACATGTACCTAATCTGTGTGACTTACTTAATAATACAACATCATTTTTTTGACAGTAAGAAAATTTTAATTTATTGACAAAAAAACGAGATGCTGCCGGGGTGGTCCAGATTTTGAATTTCAGACTTTATGGCTCATCATAAGAAACAGCTCTCTTTACCTTTCTTGTGGCCCTTCATCAACAAATAATACATGTACGTTATCTGTGTGACTAACTTAATAAAAAAGCATCGTTTTTGTGACAATAAAAAAATTTTCATTTATCGACAAAAAAAACGAGATGCTGCCGGGGTGGTCCAAATTTTGAATTTCAGACTTTATTGCTCGTCCCAAAAAACAGCTCTCTTTACCTACCTTGTGGTCCGTCATCAAAAAATTATACATGTACGTAATCTGTGTGACTTACTTATTAAAATAGCATCATTTTTGTGACAATAAAAAAATTTCCATTTATCGACAAAAAAAACGAGATGCTGCCGGGGTGGTCCAAATTTTCAATTTCAGACTTTATTGCTCGTCCCAAAAAACAGCTCTCTTTACCTACCTTGTGGTCCGTCATCAAAAAATTATACATGTACGTAATCTGTGTGACTTACTTATTAAAATAGCATCATTTTTGTGACAATAAAAAAATTTTCATTTATCGACAAAAAAAACGAGATGCTGCCGGGGTGGTCCAAATTTTCAATTTCAGACTTTATTGCTCGTCCCAAAAAACAGCTCTCTTAACCATTCTTGTGGTCTTTCATCAACAAATTATACATGTACGTTATCTGTGTTACTTACTTATTAAAATAGCATCATTTTTGTGACAATAAAAAAATTTTCATTTATCGACAAAAAAAACGAGATGCTGCCGGGGTGGTTTAAATTTTCAATTTCAGACTTTATTGCTCGTCCCAAAAAACAGCTCTCTTTACCTACCTTGTGGTCCGTCATCAAAAAATTATACATGTACGTAATCTGTGTGACTTACTTAATAAAATAGCATCGTTTTTGTGACGATAAAAAAATTTCAATTTATCGACAAAAAAACGAGATGCTGCCGGGGTGGTCCAAATTTTGAATTTCAGACTTTATTGCTCGTCCCAAAAAACAGCTCTCTTTACCTATCTTGTGGTCCTTCATCAACAAATTATACATGTACGTAATCTGTGTGACTTACTTAATAATATAACATCATTTTTTTGACAGTAAGAAAATTTTAATTTATTGACAAAAAAACGAGATGCTGCCGGGGTGGTCCAAATTTTGAATTTTAGACTTTATGGCTCGTCATAAGAAACAGCTCTCTTTACCTTTCTTGTGGTCCTTCATCAACAAATAATACATGTACGTTATCTGTGTGACTAACTTAATAAAAAAGCATCGTTTTTGTGACAATAAAAAAATTTTAATTTATCGACAAAAAAAACGAGATGCTGCCGGGGTGATCCAAATTTTGAATTTCAGACTTTATGGCTCGTCATAAGAAACAGCTGTCTTTGCCTTTCTTGTGGTCTTTCATCAACAAATTATACATGTACGTTATCTGTGTGACTTACTTAATAAAATAGCATCGGTTTTGTGACAATAAAAGAATTTTCATTTATCGACAAAAAAAAACGAGATGCTGCCGGGGTGGTCCAAATTTTGAATGTCAGACCTCATTGCTCGTCCTAAAAAACAGCTCTCTTCACCATTCTTGTGGTCTTTCATCAACAAATTATACATGTACGTTATCTGTGTGACTTACTTAATAAAATAGCATCGTTTTTGTGACGATAAAAAAATTTCAATTTATCGAAAAAAAACGAGATGTTGCCGGGGTGGTCCAAATTTTGAATTTCAGACTTTATTGCTCGTCCCAAAAAACAGCTCTCTTTACCTACCTTGTGGTCCTTCATCAACAAATTATACATGTACGTAATCTGTGTGACTTACTTAATAATATAACATCATTTTTTTGACAGTAAGAAAATTTTAATTTATTGACAAAAAAACGAGATGCTGCCGGGGTGGTCCAAATTTTGAATTTCAGACTTTATTGCTCGTCCTAAAAACCAGCTCTCTTTACCATTCTTGTGGTCTTTCATCAACAAATTATACATGTACGTTATCTGTGTGACTTACTTAATAAAAAAGCATCATTTTTGTGACAATAAGAAAATTTTCATTTATCGACAAAAAAAAACGAGATGCTGCCGGGGTGGTCCAAATTTTGAATTTCAGACTTTATTGCTCGTCCCAAAAAACAGCTCTCTTTACCTACCTTGTGGTCCGTCATCAAAAAATTATACATGTACGTTATCTGTGTGACTTACTTAATAAAATAGCATCGTTTTTGTGACGATAAAAAAATTTTCAATTTATCGACAAAAAAACGAGATGCTGCCGGGGTGGTCCAAATTTTGAATTTCAGACTTTATTGCTCGTCCCAAAAAACAGCTCTCTTTACCTACCTTGTGGTCCTTCATCAACAAATTATACATGTACGTAATCTGTGTGACTTACTTAATAATATAACATCATTTTTTTGACAGTAAGAAAATTTTAATTTATTGACAAAAAAACGAGATGCTGCCGGGGTGGTCCAAATTTTGAATTTCAGACTTTATGGCTCATCATAAGAAACAGCTCTCTTTACCTTTCTTGTGGTCCTTCATCAACAAATAATACATGTACGTTATCTGTGTGACTAACTTAATAAAAAAGCATCGTTTTTTTGACAATAAAAAAATTTTCAATTATCGACAAAAAAAACGAGATGCTGCCGGGGTGGTCCAAATTTTGAATGTCAGACCTCATTGCTCGTCCTCAAAAACAGCTCTCTTTACCTACCTTGTGGTCCGTCATCAAAAAATTATACATGTACGTAATCTGTGTGACTTACTTATTAAAATAGCATCATTTTTGTGACAATAAAAAAATTTTCATTTATCGACAAAAAAAAACGAGATGCTGCCGGGGTGGTCCAAATTTTGAATTTCAGACTTTATTGCTCGTCCCAAAAAACAGCTCTCTTTACCTACCTTGTGGTCCGTCATCAAAAAATTATACATGTACGTTATCTGTGTGACTTACTTAATAAAATAGCATCGTTTTTGTGACAATAAAAGAATTTTCATTTATCGACAAAAAAAACGAGATGCTGCCGGGGTGGTCCAAATTTTGAATGTCAGACCTCATTGCTCGTCCTCAAAAACAGCTCTCTTTACCATTCTTGTGGTCTTTCATCAACAAATTAAACATGTACGTTAGCTGTGTGACTTACTTAATAAAATAGCATCATTTTTGTGACAATAAAAAAATTTTCATTTATCGACGAAAAAAACGAGATGCTGCCGGGGTGGTCCAAATTTTGAATTTCAGACTTTATTGCTCGTCCCAAAAAACAGCTCTCTTTACCTACCTTGTGGTCCGTCATCAAAAAATTATACATGTACGTTATCTGTGTGACTTACTTAATAAAATAGCATCGTTTTTGTGACGATAAAAAAATTTTCAATTTATCGACAAAAAAACGAGATGCTGCCGGGGTGGTCCAAATTTTGAATTTCAGACTTTATTGCTCGTCCCAAAAAACAGCTCTCTTTACCTACCTTGTGGTCCTTCATCAACAAATTATACATGTACGTAATCTGTGTGACTTACTTAATAATATAACATCATTTTTTTGACAGTAAGAAAATTTTAATTTATTGACAAAAAAACGAGATGCTGCCGGGGTGGTCCAAATTTTGAATTTCAGACTTTATGGCTCATCATAAGAAACAGCTCTCTTTACCTTTCTTGTGGTCCTTCATCAACAAATAATACATGTACGTTATCTGTGTGACTAACTTAATAAAAAAGCATCGTTTTTTTGACAATAAAAAAATTTTCAATTATCGACAAAAAAAACGAGATGCTGCCGGGGTGGTCCAAATTTTGAATTTCAGACTTTATTGCTCGTCCCAAAAAACAGCTCTCTTTACCTACCTTGTGGTCCGTCATCAAAAAATTATACATGTACGTTATCTGTGTGACTTAGTTAATAAAATAGCATCATTTTTGTGACAATAAAAAAATTTCCATTTATCGACAAAAAAAACGAGATGCTGCCGGGGTGGTCCAAATTTTGAATTTCAGACTTTATTGCTCGTCCTAAAAAACAGCTCTCTTCACCATTCTTGTGGTCTTTCATCAACAAATTATACATGTACGTTATCTGTGTGACTTACTTATTAAAATACCATCATTTTTGTGACAATAAAAAAATTTTCATTT
Organism: Volucella inflata; assembly: GCA_928272305.1. NCBI lineage: Eukaryota > Metazoa > Arthropoda > Insecta > Diptera > Syrphidae > Volucella > Volucella inflata. Next base: position 36,460,791 of record OV743719.1, on the reverse strand, counting down.
ATCGACAAAAAAAACGAGATGCTGCCGGGGTGGTCCAAATTTTCAATTTCAGACTTTATTGCTCGTCCCAAAAAACAGCTCTCTTTACCTACCTTGTGGTCCTTCATCAACACATTATGCATGTACGTAATCTGTGTGACTTACTTAATAATATAACATCATTTTTTTGACAGTAAGAAAATTTTAATTTATTGACAAAAAAACGAGATGCTGCCGGGGTGGTCCAAATTTTGAATTTCAGACTTTATTGCTCGTCATAAGAAACAGCTGTCTTTGCCTTTCTTGTTGTCTTTCATCAACAAATTATACATGTACGTTATCTGTGTGACTTACTTAATAAAATAGCATCGGTTTTGTGACAATAAAAGAATTTTCATTTATCGACAAAAAAAACGAGATGCTGCCGGGGTGATCCAAATTTTGAATTTCAGACTTCATGGCTCGTCATAAGAAACAGCTGTCTTTGCCTTTCTTGTTGTCTTTCATCAACAAATTATACATGTACGTTATCTGTGTGACTTACTTAATAAAATAGCATCGGTTTTGTGACAATAAAAGAATTTTCATTTATCGACAAAAAAAACGAGATGCTGCCGGGGTGGTCCAAATTTTGAATGTCAGACCTCATTGCTCGTCCTCAAAAACAGCTCTCTTTACCATTCTTGTGGTCTTCCATCAACAAATTATACATGTACGTTATCTGTGTGACTTACTTAATAAAATAGCATCATTTTTGTGACAATAAAAAATTTTCATTTATCGACGAAAAAAACGAGATGCTGCCGGGGTGGTCCAAATTTTGAATTTCAGACTTTATTGCTCGTCCCAAAAAACAGCTCTCTTTACCTACCTTGTGGTCCGTCATCAAAAAATTATACATGTACGTTATCTGTGTGACTTAGTTAATAAAATAGCATCATTTTTGTGACAATAAAAAAATTTCCATTTATCGACAAAAAAAACGAGATGCTGCCGGGGTGGTCCAAATTTTGAATTTCAGACTTTATTGCTCGTCCTAAAAAACAGCTCTCTTCACCATTCTTGTGGTCTTTCATCAACAAATTATACATGTACGTTATCTGTGTGACTTACTTAATAAAATAGCATCGTTTTTGTGACGATAAAAAAATTTCAATTTTATCGACAAAAAAACGAGATGTTGCCGGGGTGGTCCAAATTTTGAATTTCAGACTTTATTGCTCGTCCCAAAAAACAGCTCTCTTTACCTACCTTGTGGTCCTTCATCAACAAATTATACATGTACGTAATCTGTGTGACTTACTTAATAATATAACATCATTTTTTTGACAGTAAGAAAATTTTAATTTATTGACAAAAAAACGAGATGCTGCCGGGGTGGTCCAAATTTTGAATTTCAGACTTTATGGCTCGTCATAAGAAACAGCTCTCTTTACCTTTCTTGTGGTCCTTTATCAACAAATTATACATGTACGTTATCTGTGTGACTTACTTAATAAAATAGCATCATTTTTGTGACAATAAAAAAATTTCCATTTATCGACAAAAAAAACGAGATGCTGCCGGGGTGGTCCAAATTTTCAATTTCAGACTTTATTGCTCGTCCCAAAAAACAGCTCTCTTTACCTACCTTGTGGTCCGTCATCAAAAAATTATACATGTACGTAATCTGTGTGACTTACTTATTAAAATAGCATCATTTTTGTGATAATAAAAAAATTTTCATTTATCGACAAAAAAAACGAGATGCTGCCGGTGTGGTCCAAATTTTCAATTTCAGACTTTATTGCTCGTCCCAAAAAACAGCTCTCTTTACCATTCTTGTGGTCTTTCATCAACAAATTATACATGTACGTTATCTGTGTGACTTACTTAATAAAATAGCATCGTTTTTGTGACGATAAAAAAATTTTCATTTATCGACAAAAAAAACGAGATGCTGCCGGGGTGGTCCAAATTTTCAATTTCAGACTTTATTGCTCGTCCCAAAAAACAGCTCTCTTTACCTACCTTGTGGTCCGTCATCAAAAAATTATACATGTACGTAATCTGTGTGACTTACTTAATAAAATAGCATCGTTTTTGTGACGATAAAAAAATTTCAATTTATCGACAAAAAAACGAGATGCTGCCGGGGTGGTCCAAATTTTGAATTTCAGACTTTATTGCTCGTCCCAAAAAACAGCTCTCTTTACCTACCTTGTGGTCCTTCATCAACAAATTATACATGTACCTAATCTGTGTGACTTACTTAATAATACAACATCATTTTTTTGACAGTAAGAAAATTTTAATTTATTGACAAAAAAACGAGATGCTGCCGGGGTGGTCCAAATTTTGAATTTCAGACTTTATGGCTCATCATAAGAAACAGCTCTCTTTACCTTTCTTGTGGCCCTTCATCAACAAATAATACATGTACGTTATCTGTGTGACTAACTTAATAAAAAAGCATCGTTTTTGTGACAATAAAAAAATTTTCATTTATCGACAAAAAAAACGAGATGCTGCCGGGGTGGTCCAAATTTTGAATTTCAGACTTTATTGCTCGTCCCAAAAAACAGCTCTCCTTACCTACCTTGTGGTCCGTCATCAAAAAATTATACATGTACGTTATCTGTGTGACTTAGTTAATAAAATAGCATCATTTTTGTGACAATAAAAAAATTTCCATTTATCGACAAAAAAAACGAGATGCTGCCGGGGTGGTCCAAATTTTCAATTTCAGACTTTATTGCTCGTCCCAAAAAACAGCTCTCTTTACCTACCTTGTGGTCCGTCATCAAAAAATTATACATGTACGTTATCTGTGTGACTTACTTATTAAAATAGCATCATTTTTGTGACAATAAAAAAATTTTCATTTATCGACAAAAAAAACGAGATGCTGCCGGGGTGGTCCAAATTTTCAATTTCAGACTTTATTGCTCGTCCCAAAAAACAGCTCTCTTTACCTACCTTGTGGTCCGTCATCAAAAAATTATACATGTACGTAATCTGTGTGACTTACTTAATAAAATAGCATCGTTTTTGTGACGATAAAAAAATTTCAATTTATCGACAAAAAAACGAGATGCTGCCGGGGTGGTCCAAATTTTGAATTTCAGACTTTATTGCTCGTCCCAAAAAACAGCTCTCTTTACCTATCTTGTGGTCCTTCATCAACAAATTATACATGTACGTAATCTGTGTGACTTACTTAATAATATAACATCATTTTTTTGACAGTAAGAAAATTTTAATTTATTGACAAAAAAACGAGATGCTGCCGGGGTGGTCCAAATTTTGAATTTTAGACTTTATGGCTCGTCATAAGAAACAGCTCTCTTTACCTTTCTTGTGGTCCTTCATCAACAAATAATACATGTACGTTATCTGTGTGACTAACTTAATAAAAAAGCATCGTTTTTGTGACAATAAAAAAATTTTAATTTATCGACAAAAAAAACGAGATGCTGCCGGGGTGATCCAAATTTTGAATTTCAGACTTTATGGCTCGTCATAAGAAACAGCTGTCTTTGCCTTTCTTGTGGTCCTTCATCAACAAATAATACATGTACGTTATCTGTGTGACTTACTTAATAAAATAGCATCGGTTTTGTGACAATAAAAGAATTTTCATTTATCGACAAAAAAAACGAGATGCTGCCGGGGTGGTCCAAATTTTGAATGTCAGACCTCATTGCTCGTCCTAAAAAACAGCTCTCTTCACCATTCTTGTGGTCTTTCATCAACAAATTATACATGTACGTTATCTGTGTGACTTACTTAATAAAATAGCATCGTTTTTGTGACGATAAAAAAATTTCAATTTATCGAAAAAAAACGAGATGTTGCCGGGGTGGTCCAAATTTTGAATTTCAGACTTTATGGCTCGTCATAAGAAACAGCTGTCTTTGCCTTTCTTGTGGTCCTTCATCAACAAATAATACATGTACGTTATCTGTGTGACTTACTTAATAAAATAGCATCGTTTTTGTGACAATAAAAAAATTTTAATTTATCGACAAAAAAAACGAGATGCTGCCGGGGTGATCCAAATTTTGAATTTCAGACTTTATGGCTCGTCATAAGAAACAGCTCTCTTTACCTACCTTGTGGTCCTTCATCAACAAATTATACATGTACGTAATCTGTGTGACTTACTTAATAAAATAGCATCGGTTTTGTGACAATAAAAGAATTTTCATTTATCGACAAAAAAAACGAGGTGCTGCCGGGGTGGTCCAAATTTTGAATGTCAGACCTCATTGCTCGTCCTAAAAAACAGCTCTCTTCACCATTCTTGTGGTCTTTCATCAACAAATTATACATGTACGTTATCTGTGTGACTTACTTAATAAAATAGCATCGTTTTTGTGACGATAAAAAAATTTCAATTTATCGAAAAAAAACGAGATGTTGCCGGGGTGGTCCAAATTTTGAATTTCAGACTTTATGGCTCGTCATAAGAAACAGCTGTCTTTGCCTTTCTTGTGGTCCTTCATCAACAAATAATACATGTACGTTATCTGTGTGACTTACTTAATAAAATAGCATCGGTTTTGTGACAATAAAAGAATTTTCATTTATCGACAAAAAAAACGAGGTGCTGCCGGGGTGGTCCAAATTTTGAATGTCAGACCTCATTGCTCGTCCTAAAAAACAGCTCTCTTCACCATTCTTGTGGTCTTTCATCAACAAATTATACATGTACGTTATCTGTGTGACTTACTTAATAAAATAGCATCGTTTTTGTGACGATAAAAAAATTTCAATTTATCGAAAAAAAACGAGATGTTGCCGGGGTGGTCCAAATTTTGAATTTCAGACTTTATTGCTCGTCCCAAAAAACAGCTCTCTTTACCTACCTTGTGGTCCTTCATCAACAAATTATACATGTACGTAATCTGTGTGACTTACTTAATAATATAACACCATTTTTTTGACAGTAAGAAAATTTTAATTTATTGACAAAAAAACGAGATGCTGCCGGGGTGGTCCAAATTTTGAATTTCAGACTTTATGGCTCGTCATAAGAAACAGCTGTCTTTGCCTTTCTTGTGGTCCTTCATCAACAAATAATACATGTACGTTATCTGTGTGACTTACTTAATAAAATAGCATCGGTTTTGTGACAATAAAAGAATTTTCATTTATCGACAAAAAAAACGAGGTGCTGCCGGGGTGGTCCAAATTTTGAATGTCAGACCTCATTGCTCGTCCTAAAAAACAGCTCTCTTCACCATTCTTGTGGTCTTTCATCAACAAATTATACATGTACGTTATCTGTGTGACTTACTTAATAAAATAGCATCGTTTTTGTGACGATAAAAAAATTTCAATTTATCGAAAAAAAACGAGATGTTGCCGGGGTGGTCCAAATTTTGAATTTCAGACTTTATTGCTCGTCCCAAAAAACAGCTCTCTTTACCTACCTTGTGGTCCTTCATCAACAAATTATACATGTACGTAATCTGTGTGACTTACTTAATAATATAACACCATTTTTTTGACAGTAAGAAAATTTTAATTTATTGACAAAAAAACGAGATGCTGCCGGGGTGGTCCAAATTTTGAATTTCAGACTTTATGGCTCGTCATAAGAAACAGCTGTCTTTGCCTTTCTTGTGGTCCTTCATCAACAAATTATACATGTACGTTATCTGTGTGACTTACTTAATAAAATAGCATCGGTTTTGTGACAATAAAAGAATTTTCATTTATCGACAAAAAAAACGAGGTGCTGCCGGGGTGGTCCAAATTTTGAATGTCAGACCTCATTGCTCGTCCTAAAAAACAGCTCTCTTCACCATTCTTGTGGTCTTTCATCAACAAATTATACATGTACGTTATCTGTGTGACTTACTTAATAAAATAGCATCGTTTTTGTGACGATAAAAAAATTTCAATCTATCGAAAAAAAACGAGATGTTGCCGGGGTGGTCCAAATTTTGAATTTCAGACTTTATTGCTCGTCCCAAAAAACAGCTCTCTTTACCTACCTTGTGGTCCTTCATCAACAAATTATACATGTACGTAATCTGTGTGACTTACTTAATAATATAACACCATTTTTTTGACAGTAAGAAAATTTTAATTTATTGACAAAAAAACGAGATGCTGCCGGGGTGGTCCAAATTTTGAATTTCAGACTTTATGGCTCGTCATAAGAAACAGCTCTCTTCACCATTCTTGTGGTCTTTCATCAACAAATTATACATGTACGTTAACTGTGTGACTTACTTAATAAAATAGCATCGTTTTTGTAACAATAAAAGAATTTTCATTTATCGACAAAAAAAACGAGATGCTGCCGGGGTGGTCCGAATTTTGAATTTCAGACCTCATTTCTCGTCCTAAAAAACAGCTCTCTGTACCATTCTTGTGGTCTTTCTTCAACAAATCATACATGTACGTTATCTGTGTCTTACTTAATAAAATAGCATCATTTTTGTGACAATAAAAAAATTTTAATTTATCGACAAAAAAAACGAGATGCTGCCGGGGTGATCCAAATTTTGAATTTCAGACTTTATGGCTCGTCATAAGAAACAGCTCTCTTTACCTTTCTTGTGGTCCTTCATCAACAAATTATACATGTACGTTATCTGTGTGACTTACTTAATAAAATAGCATCGTTTTTGTGACAATAAAAGAATTTTCATTTATCGACAAAAAAACGAGATGCTGCCGGGGTGGTCCAAATTTTGAATTTCAGACCTCATTGCTCGTCCTAAAAAACAGCTCTCTGTACCATTCTTGTGGTCTTTCTTCAACAAATCATACATGTACGTTATCTGTGTGGCTTACTTAATAAAATAGCATCATTTTTGTGACAATAAAAAAATTTTCATTTATCGACAAAAAAAACGAGATGCTGGTGGTCCAAATTTTGAATTTCAGACTTTATTGCTCGTCCTAAAAAACAGCTCTCTTCACCATTCTTGTGGTCTTTCATCAACAAATTATACATGTACGTTATCTGTGTGACTTACTTAATAAAATAGCATCGTTTTTGTGACGATAAAAAAATTTCAATTTATCGACAAAAAAACGAGATGCTGCCGAGGTGGTCCAAATTTTGAATTTCAGACTTTATTGCTCGTCCCAAAAAACAGCTCTCTTTACCTACCTTGTGGTCCGTCATCAAAAAATTATACATGTACGTTATCTGTGTGACTTAGTTAATAAAATAGCATCATTTTTGTGACAATAAAAAAATTTCCATTTATCGACAAAAAACAACGAGATGCTGCCGGGGTGGTCCAAATTTTGAATTTCAGACCTCATTGCTCATCCTAAAAAACAGCTCTCTCCACCATTCTTGTGGTCTTTCATCAACAAATTATACATGTACGTTATCTGTGTGACTTACTTAATAAAATAGCATCGTTTTTGTGACGATAAAAAAATTTCAATTTATCGACAAAAAAACGAGATGTTGCCGGGGTGGTCCAAATTTTGAATTTCAGACTTTATTGCTCGTCCCAAAAAACAGCTCTCTTTACCTACCTTGTGGTCCTTCATCAACAAATTATACATGTACGTAATCTGTGTGACTTACTTAATAATATAACATCATTTTTTTGACAGTAAGAAAATTTTAATTTATTGACAGAAAAACGAGATGCTGCCGGGGTGGTCCAAATTTTGAATTTCAGACTTAATGGCTCGTCATAAGAAACAGCTCTCTTTACCTTTCTTGTGGTCCTTTATCAACAAATTATACATGTACGTTATCTGTGTGACTTACTTAATAAAATAGCATCGTTTTTGTGACAATAAAAGAATTTTCATTTATCGACAAAAAAAACGAGATGCTGCCGGGGTGGTCCAAATTTTGAATTTCAGACCTCATTTCTCGTCCTAAAAAACAGCTCTCTGTACCCTTCTTGTGGTCTTTCTTCAACAAATCATACATGTACGTTATCTGTGTGGCTTACTTAATAAAATAGCATCATTTTTGTGACAATAAAAAAATTTTCATTTATCGACAAAAAAAACGAGATGCTGCCGGGGTGGTCCAAATTTTAAATTTCAGACCTCATTGCTCGTCCTAAAAACCAGCTCTCTTTACCATTCTTGTGGTTCTTCATCAACAAATTATACATGTACGTAATCTGTGTGACTTACTTAATAAAATAGCATCATTTTTGTGACAATAAAAAAATTTCCATTTATCGACAAAAAAAACGAGATGCTGCCGGGGTGGTCCAAATTTTGAATTTCAGACTTTATGGCTCGTCATAAGAAACAGCTCTCTTTACCTTTCTTGTGGTCCTTCATCAACAAATTATACATCTACGTTATCTGTGTGACTTACTTAATAAAATAGCATCATTTTTGTGACAATAAAAAAATTTCCATTTATCGACAAAAAACCCGAGATGCTGCCGGGGTGGTCCAAATTTTGAATTTCAGACTTTATTGCTCGTCCCAAAAAACAGCTCTCTTTACCTACCTTGTGGTCTTTCATCAACAAATTATACATGTACGTTATCTGTGTGACTTACTTAATAAAATAGCATCATTTTTGTGACAATAAGAAAATTTTCATTTATCGACAAAAAAAAACGAGATGCTGCCGGGGTGGTCCAAATTTTGAATTTCAGACTTTATTGCTCGTCCTAAAAACCAGCTCTCTTTACCATTCTTGTGGTCCTTCATCAACAAATTATACATGTACGTTATCTGTGTGACTTACTTAATAAAATAGCATCATTTTTGTGACAATAAAAAAATTTCCATTTATCGAAAAAAAAACGAGATGCTGCCGGGGTGGTCCAAATTTTGAATTTCAGACTTTATTGCTCGTCCCAAAAAACAGCTCTCTTTACCTACCTTGTGGTCTTTCATCAACAAATTATACATGTACGTTATCTGTGTGACTTACTTAATAAAATAGCATCATTTTTGTGACAATAAAAAAATTTTCATTTATCGACAAAAAAAACGAGATGCTGCCGGGGTGGTCCAAATTTTGAATTTCAGACCTCATTGCTCGTCCTAAATACCAGCTCTCTTTACCATTCTTGTGGTCTTTCATCAACAAATTATACATGTACGTTATCTGTGTGACTTACTTAATAAAATAGCATCGTTTTTGTGACGATAAAAAAATTTCAATTTATCGACAAAAAAACGAGATGCTGCCGGGATGGTCCAAATTTTGAATTTTAGACTTTATTGCTCGTCCCAAAAAACAGCTCTCTTTACCTACCTTGTGGTCCTTCATCAACAAATTATACATGTACCTAATCTGTGTGACTTACTTAATAATACAACATCATTTTTTTGACAGTAAGAAAATTTTAATTTATTGACAAAAAAACGAGATGCTGCCGGGGTGGTCCAAATTTTGAATTTCAGACTTTATGGCTCATCATAAGAAACAGCTCTCTTTACCTTTCTTGTGGCCCTTCATCAACAAATAATACATGTATGTTATCTGTGTGACTAACTTAATAAAAAAGCATCGTTTTTGTGACAATAAAAAAATTTTCATTTATCGACAAAAAAAACGAGATGCTGCCGGGGTGGTCCAAATTTTGAATTTCAGACTTTATTGCTCGTCCCAAAAAACAGCTCTCTTTACCTACCTTGTGGTCCGTCATCAAAAAATTATACATGTACGTTATCTGTGTGACTTAGTTAATAAAATAGCATCATTTTTGTGACAATAAAAAAATTTCCATTTATCGACAAAAAAAACGAGATGCTGCCGGGGTGGTCCAAATTTTGAATTTCAGACTTTATTGCTCTTCCTAAAAAACAGCTCTCTTCACCATTCTTGTGGTCTTTCATCAACAAATTATACATGTACGTTATCTGTGTGACTTACTTATTAAAATAGCATCATTTTTGTGACAATAAAAAAATTTCCATTTATCGACAAAAAAAACGAGATGCTGCCGGGGTGGTCCAAATTTTGAATTTCAGACCTCATTTCTCGTCCTAAAAAACAGCTCTCTGTACCATTCTTGTGGTCTTTCTTCAACAAATCATACATGTACGTTATCTGTGTGGCTTACTTAATAAAATAGCATCATTTTTGTGACAATAAAAAAATTTTCATTTATCGACAAAAAAAACGAGATGCTGCCGGGGTGGTCCAAATTTTGAATTTCAGACTTTATGGCTCGTCATAAGAAACAGCTGTCTTTACCTTTCTTGTGGTCTTTCATTAACAAATTATACATGTACGTTATCTGTGTGACTAACTTAATAAAAAAGCATCGTTTTTGTGACAATAAAAAAATTTTAATTTATCGACAAAAAAAACGAGATGCTGCCGGGGTGATCCAAATTTTGAATTTCAGACTTTATGGCTCGTCATAAGAAACAGCTCTCTTTACCTTTCTTGTGGTCCTTCATCAACAAATTATACATGTACGTTATCTGTGTGACTTACTTAATAAAATAGCATCGTTTTTGTGACAATAAAAGAATTTTCATTTATCGACAAAAAAACGAGATGCTGCCGGGGTGGTCCAAATTTTGAATTTCAGACCTCATTGCTCGTCCTAAAAAACAGCTCTCTGTACCATTCTTGTGGTCTTTCTTCAACAAATCATACATGTACGTTATCTGTGTGGCTTACTTAATAAAATAGCATCATTTTTGTGACAATAAAAAAATTTTCATTTATCGACAAAAAAACGAGATGCTGCCGGGGTGGTCCAAATTTTGAATGTCAGACCTCATTGCTCGTCCTAAAAAACAGCTCTCTTCACCATTCTTGTGGTCTTTCATCAACAAATTATACATGCACGTAATCTGTGTGACTTACTTAATAAAAAAGCATCGTTTTTGTGACAATAAAAAAATTTTCATTTATCGACAAAAAAAACGAGATGCTGCCGGGGTGGTCCAAATTTTGAATGTCAGACCTCATTGCTCGTCCTAAAAAACAGCTCTCTTCACCATTCTTGTGGTCTTTCATCAACAAATTATACATGTACGTTATCTGTGTGACTTACTTAATAAAATAGCATCATTTTTGTGACAATAAAAAAATTTCCATTTATCGACAAAAAAAACGAGATGCTGCCGCGGTGGTCCAAATTTTGAATTTCAGACCTCATTGCTCATCCTAAAAAACAGCTCTCTCCACCATTCTTGTGGTCTTTCATCAACAAATTATACATGTACGTTATCTGTGTGACTTACTTAATAAAATAGCATCGTTTTTGTGACGATAAAAAAATTTCAATTTATCGAAAAAAAACGAGATGTTGCCGGGGTGGTCCAAATTTTGAATTTCAGACTTTATTGCTCGTCCCAAAAAACAGCTCTCTTTACCTACCTTGTGGTCCTTCATCAACAAATTATACATGTACGTAATCTGTGTGACTTGCTTAATAATATAACATCATTTTTTTGACAGTAAGAAAATTTTAATTTATTGACAAAAAAACGAGATGCTGCCGGGGTGGTCCAAATTTTGAATTTCAGACTTTATGGCTCGTCATAAGAAACAGCTCTCTTCACCATTCTTGTGGTCTTTCATCAACAAATTATACATGTACGTTAACTGTGTGACTTACTTAATAAAATAGCATCGTTTTTGTAACAATAAAAGAATTTTCATTTATCGACAAAAAAAACGAGATGCTGCCGGGGTGGTCCAAATTTTGAATTTCAGACCTCATTTCTCGTCCTAAAAAACAGCTCTCTGTACCATTCTTGTGGTCTTTCTTCAACAAATCATACATGTACGTTATCTGTGTGGCTTACTTAATAAAATAGCATCATTTTTGTGACAATAAAAAAATTTTCATTTATCGACAAAAAAAACGAGATGCTGCCGGGGTGGTCCAAATTTTGAATTTCAGACTTTATGGCTCGTCATAAGAAACAGCTGTCTTTACCTTTCTTGTGGTCTTTCATTAACAAATTATACATGTACGTTATCTGTGTGACTTACTTAATAAAATAGCATCGTTTTTGTGACAATAAAAGAATTTTCATTTATCGACAAAAAAACGAGATGCTGCCGGGGTGGTCCAAATTTTGAATTTCAGACCTCATTGCTCGTCCTAAAAAACAGCTCTCTGTACCATTCTTGTGGTCTTTCTTCAACAAATCATACATGTACGTTATCTGTGTGGCTTACTTAATAAAATAGCATCATTTTTGTGACAATAAAAAAATTTTCATTTATCGACAAGTAAAACGAGATGCTGCCGGGGTGGTCCAAATTTTGAATTTCAGACCTCATTGCTCATCCTAAAAAACAGCTCTCTTCACCATTCTTGTGGTCTTTCATCAACAAATTATACATGTACGTAATCTGTGTGACTTACTTAATAAAATAGCATCGTTTTTGTGACGATAAAAAATTTCAATTTATCGACAAAAAAACGAGATGCTGCCGGGGTGGTCCAAATTTTGAATTTCAGACCTCATTGCTCGTCCTAAAAACCAGCTCTCTTTACCATTCTTGTGGTCCTTCATCAACAAATTATACATGTACGTAATCTGTGTGACTTACTTAATAAAATAGCATCATTTTTGTGACAATAAAAAAATTTCCATTTATCGACAAAAAAAACGAGATGCTGCCGGGGTGGTCCAAATTTTGAATTTCAGACTTTATGGCTCGTCATAAGAAACAGCTCTCTTTACCTTTCTTGTGGTCCTTCATCAACAAATTATACATGTACGTTATCTGTGTGACTTACTTAATAAAATAGCATCATTTTTGTGACAATAAAAAAATTTCCATTTATCGACAAAAAAAACGAGATGCTGCCGGGGTGGTCCAAATTTTGAATTTCAGACTTTATTGCTCGTCCCAAAAAACAGCTCTCTTTACCTACCTTGTGGTCTTTCATCAACAAATTATACATGTACGTTATCTGTGTGACTTACTTAATAAAATAGCATCATTTTTGTGACAATAAGAAAATTTTCATTTATCGACAAAAAAAAACGAGATGCTGCCGGGGTGGTCCAAATTTTGAATTTCAGACTTTATTGCTCGTCCTAAAAACCAGCTCTCTTTACCATTCTTGTGGTCCTTCATCAACAAATTATACATGTACGTTATCTGTGTGACTTACTTAATAAAATAGCATCATTTTTGTGACAATAAAAAAATTTCCATTTATCGACAAAAAAAACGAGATGCTGCCGGGGTGGTCCAAATGTTGAATTTCAGACTTTATTGCTCGTCCCAAAAACAGCTCTCTTTACCTACCTTGTGGTCTTTCATCAACAAATTATACATGTACGTTATCTGTGTGACTTACTTAATAAAATAGCATCATTTTTGTGACAATAAAAAAATTTTCATTTATCGACAAAAAAAACGAGATGCTGCCGGGGTGGTCCTAATTTTGAATTGCAGACCTCATTGCTCGTCCTAAAAGCCAGCTCTCTTTACCATTCTTGTGGTCTTTCATCAACAAATTATACATGTACGTTATCTGTGTGACTTACTTAATAAAATAGCATCATTTTTGTGACAATAAGAAAATTTTCATTTATCGACAAAAAAAAACGAGATGCTGCCGGGGTGGTCCAAATTTTGAATTTCAGACTTTATTGCTCGTCCTAAAAACCAGCTCTCTTTACCACTCTTGTGGTCCTTCATCAACAAATTATACATGTAGGTTATCTGTGTGACTTACTTAATAAAATAGCATCATTTTTGTGACAATAAGAAAATTTTAATTTATCGACAAAAAAAAACGAGATGCTGCCGGGGTGGTCCAAATTTTGAATTTCAGACTTTATTGCTCGTCCTAAAAACCAGCTCTCTTTACCATTCTCGTGGTCCTTCATCAACAAATTATACATGTACGTTATCTGTGTGACTTACTTAATAAAAAAGCATCGTTTTTGTGACAGTAAAAAAATTTTCATTTATCGACAAAAAAAACGAGATGCTGCCGGGGTGGTCCAAATTTTGAATTTCATACCTCATTGCTCGTCCTAAAAAACAGCTCTCTTTACCATTCTTGTGGTCTTTCATCAACAAATAATACATGTACGTTATCTGTGTGACTTACTTAATAAAATAGCATCATTTTTGTGACAGTAAGAAAATTTTAATTTATCGACAAAAACAACGAGATGCTGCCGGGGTGGTCCAAATTTTGAATTTCAGACTTTATTGCTCGTCCTAAAAAACAGCTCTCTTCACCATTCTTGTGGTCTTTCATCAGCAAATTATACATGTACGTTATCTGTGTGACTTACTTAATAAAATAGCATCATTTTTGTGACAATAAAAAAATTTCCATTTATCGACAAAAAAAACGAGATGCTGCCGAAGTGGTCCAAATTTTGAATTTCAGACCTCATTGCTCGTCCTAAAAAACAGCTCTCTGTACCATTCTTGTGGTCTTTCTTCAACAAATCATACATGTACGTTATCTGTGTGACTTACTTAATAAAATAGCATCATTTTTGTGACAATAAAAAAATTTTCATTTATCGACAAAAAAAACGAGATGCTGCCGGGGTGGTCCAAATTTTGAATTTCAGACTTTATTGCTCGTCCCAAAAAACAGCTCTCTTTACCTACCTTGTGGTCTTTCATCAACAAATTATACATGTACGTTATCTGTGTGACTTACTTAATAAAATAGCATCATTTTTGTGACAATAAAAAATTTTTCATTTATCGACAAAAAAAACGAGATGCTGCCGGGGTGGTCCAAATTTTGAATTTCAGACCTCATTGCTCGTCCTAAAAACCAGCTCTCTTTACCATTCTTGTGGTCTTTCATCAACAAATTATACATGTACGTTATCTGTGTGACTTACTTAATAAAATAGCATCATTTTTGTGACAATAAGAAAATTTTCATTTATCGACAAAAAAAAACGAGATGCTGCCGGGGTGGTCCAAATTTTGAATTTCAGACTTTATTGCTCGTCCTAAAAACCAGCTCTCTTTACCATTCTTGTGGTCCTTCATCAACAAATTATACATGTACGTTATCTGTGTGACTTACTTAATAAAAAAGCATCGCTTTTGTGACAGTAAAAAAATTTTCATTTATCGACAAAAAAAACGAGATGCTGCCGGGGTGGTCCAAATATTGAATTTCATACCTCATTGCTCGTCCTAAAAAACAGCTCTCTTTACCATTCTTGTGGGCTTTCATCAACAAATAATACATGTACGTTATCTGTGTGACTTACTTAATAAAATAGCATCATTTTTGTGACAGTAAGAAAATTTTAATTTATCGACAAAAACAACGAGATGCTGCCGGGGTGGTCCAAATTTTGAATTTCAGACTTTATTGCTCGTCCTAAAAAACAGCTCTCTTCACCATTCTTGTGGTCTTTCATCAACAAATTACACATGTACGTTATCTGTGTGACTTACTTAATAAAATAGCATCATTTTTGTGACAATAAAAAAATTTCCATTTATCGACAAAAAAAACGAGATGCTGCCGAAGTGGTCCAAATTTTGAATTTCAGACCTCATTGCTCGTCCTAAAAAACAGCTCTCTGTACCATTCTTGTGGTCTTTTTTCAACAAATCATACATGCACGTTATCTGTGTGACTTACTTATTAAAATAGCATCATTTTTGTGACAATAAAAAAATTTTCATTTATCGACAAAAAAAACGAGATGCTGCCGGGGTGGTCCAAATTTTGAATTTCAGACTTTATTGCTCGTCCTAAAAACCAGCTCTCTTTACCATTCTTGTGGTCCTTCATCAACAAATTATACATGTACGTTATCTGTGTGACTTACTTAATAAAAAAGAATCGTTTTTGTGACAGTAAAAAAATTTTCATTTATCGACAAAAAAAACGAGATGCTGCTGGGGTGGTCCAAATTTTGAATTTCAGACCTCATTGCTCATCCTAAAAAACAGCTCTCTTCACCATTCTTGTGGTCTTTCATCAACAAATTATACATGTACGTTATCTGTGTGACTTACTTAATAAAATAGCATCATTTTTGTGACAATAAAAAAATTTTCATTTATCGACAAAAAAAACGAGATGCTGCCGGGGTGGTCCTAATTTTGAATTGCAGACCTCATTGCTCGTCCTAAAAGCCAGCTCTCTTTACCATTCTTGTGGTCTTTCATCAACAAATTATACATGTACGTTATCTGTGTGACTTACTTAATAAAATAGCATCATTTTTGTGACAATAAGAAAATTTTCATTTATCGACAAAAAAAACGAGATGCTGCCGGGGTGGTCCTAATTTTGAATTGCAGACCTCATTGCTCGTCCTAAAAGCCAGCTCTCTTTACCATTCTTGTGGTCTTTCATCAACAAATTATACATGTACGTTATCTGTGTGACTTACTTAATAAAATAGCATCATTTTTGTGACAATAAGAAAATTTTCATTTATCGACAAAAAAAAACGAGATGCTGCCGGGGTGGTCCAAATTTTGAATTTCAGACTTTATTGCTCGTCCTAAAAACCAGCTCTCTTTACCACTCTTGTGGTCCTTCATCAACAAATTATACATGTAGGTTATCTGTGTGACTTACTTAATAAAATAGCATCATTTTTGTGACAATAAGAAAATTTTAATTTATCGACAAAAAAAAACGAGATGCTGCCGGGGTGGTCCAAATTTTGAATTTCAGACTTTATTGCTCGTCCTAAAAACCAGCTCTCTTTACCATTCTCGTGGTCCTTCATCAACAAATTATACATGTACGTTATCTGTGTGACTTACTTAATAAAAAAGCATCGTTTTTGTGACAGTAAAAAAATTTTCATTTATCGACAAAAAAAACGAGATGCTGCCGGGGTGGTCCAAATTTTGAATTTCATACCTCATTGCTCGTCCTAAAAAACAGCTCTCTTTACCATTCTTGTGGTCTTTCATCAACAAATAATACATGTACGTTATCTGTGTGACTTACTTAATAAAATAGCATCATTTTTGTGACAGTAAGAAAATTTTAATTTATCGACAAAAACAACGAGATGCTGCCGGGGTGGTCCAAATTTTGAATTTCAGACTTTATTGCTCGTCCTAAAAAACAGCTCTCTTCACCATTCTTGTGGTCTTTCATCAGCAAATTATACATGTACGTTATCTGTGTGACTTACTTAATAAAATAGCATCATTTTTGTGACAATAAAAAAATTTCCATTTATCGACAAAAAAAACGAGATGCTGCCGAAGTGGTCCAAATTTTGAATTTCAGACCTCATTGCTCGTCCTAAAAAACGGCTCTCTGTACCATTCTTGTGGTCTTTTTTCAACAAATCATACATGTACGTTATCTGTGTGACTTACTTAATAAAATAGCATCATTTTTGTGACAATAAAAAAATTTTCATTTATCGACAAAAAAAACGAGATGCTGCCGGGGTGGTCCAAATTTTGAATTTCAGACTTTATTGCTCGTCCCAAAAAACAGCTCTCTTTACCTACCTTGTGGTCTTTCATCAACAAATTATACATGTACGTTATCTGTGTGACTTACTTAATAAAATAGCATCATTTTTGTGACAATAAAAAATTTTTCATTTATCGACAAAAAAAACGAGATGCTGCCGGGGTGGTCCAAATTTTGAATTTCAGACCTCATTGCTCGTCCTAAAAACCAGCTCTCTTTACCATTCTTGTGGTCTTTCATCAACAAATTATACATGTACGTTATCTGTGTGACTTACTTAATAAAATAGCATCATTTTTGTGACAATAAGAAAATTTTCATTTATCGACAAAAAAAAACGAGATGCTGCCGGGGTGGTCCAAATTTTGAATTTCAGACTTTATTGCTCGTCCTAAAAACCAGCTCTCTTTACCATTCTTGTGGTCCTTCATCAACAAATTATACATGTACGTTATCTGTGTGACTTACTTAATAAAAAAGCATCGCTTTTGTGACAGTAAAAAAATTTTCATTTATCGACAAAAAAAACGAGATGCTGCCGGGGTGGTCCAAATATTGAATTTCATACCTCATTGCTCGTCCTAAAAAACAGCTCTCTTTACCATTCTTGTGGGCTTTCATCAACAAATAATACATGTACGTTATCTGTGTGACTTACTTAATAAAATAGCATCATTTTTGTGACAGTAAGAAAATTTTAATTTATCGACAAAAACAACGAGATGCTGCCGGGGTGGTCCAAATTTTGAATTTCAGACTTTATTGCTCGTCCTAAAAAACAGCTCTCTTCACCATTCTTGTGGTCTTTCATCAACAAATTACACATGTACGTTATCTGTGTGACTTACTTAATAAAATAGCATCATTTTTGTGACAATAAAAAAATTTCCATTTATCGACAAAAAAAACGAGATGCTGCCGAAGTGGTCCAAATTTTGAATTTCAGACCTCATTGCTCGTCCTAAAAAACAGCTCTCTGTACCATTCTTGTGGTCTTTTTTCAACAAATCATACATGCACGTTATCTGTGTGACTTACTTATTAAAATAGCATCATTTTTGTGACAATAAAAAAATTTTCATTTATCGACAAAAAAAACGAGATGCTGCCGGGGTGGTCCAAATTTTGAATTTCAGACTTTATTGCTCGTCCTAAAAACCAGCTCTCTTTACCATTCTTGTGGTCCTTCATCAACAAATTATACATGTACGTTATCTGTGTGACTTACTTAATAAAAAAGAATCGTTTTTGTGACAGTAAAAAAATTTTCATTTATCGACAAAAAAAACGAGATGCTGCTGGGGTGGTCCAAATTTTGAATTTCAGACCTCATTGCTCATCCTAAAAAACAGCTCTCTTCACCATTCTTGTGGTCTTTCATCAACAAATTATACATGTACGTTATCTGTGTGACTTACTTAATAAAATAGCATCATTTTTGTGACAATAAAAGAATTTTCATTTATCGACAAAAAAAACGAGATGCTGCCGGGGTGGTCCAAATATTGAATTTCATACCTCATTGCTCGTCCTAAAAAACAGCTCTCTTCACCATTCTTGTGGTCTTTCATCAGCAAATTATACATGTACGTTATCTGTGTGACTTACTTAATAAAATAGCATCATTTTTGTGACAATAAAAAAATTTCCATTTATCGACAAAAAAAACGAGATGCTGCCGAAGTGGTCCAAATTTTGAATTTCAGACCTCATTGCTCGTCCTAAAAAACGGCTCTCTGTACCATTCTTGTGGTCTTTTTTCAACAAATCATACATGTACGTTATCTGTGTGACTTACTTAATAAAATAGCATCATTTTTGTGACAATAAAAAAATTTTCATTTATCGACAAAAAAAACGAGATGCTGCCGGGGTGGTCCAAATTTTGAATTTCAGACTTTATTGCTCGTCCCAAAAAACAGCTCTCTTTACCTACCTTGTGGTCTTTCATCAACAAATTATACATGTACGTTATCTGTGTGACTTACTTAATAAAATAGCATCATTTTTGTGACAATAAAAAATTTTTCATTTATCGACAAAAAAAACGAGATGCTGCCGGGGTGGTCCAAATTTTGAATTTCAGACCTCATTGCTCGTCCTAAAAACCAGCTCTCTTTACCATTCTTGTGGTCTTTCATCAACAAATTATACATGTACGTTATCTGTGTGACTTACTTAATAAAATAGCATCATTTTTGTGACAATAAGAAAATTTTCATTTATCGACAAAAAAAAACGAGATGCTGCCGGGGTGGTCCAAATTTTGAATTTCAGACTTTATTGCTCGTCCTAAAAACCAGCTCTCTTTACCATTCTTGTGGTCCTTCATCAACAAATTATACATGTACGTTATCTGTGTGACTTACTTAATAAAAAAGCATCGCTTTTGTGACAGTAAAAAAATTTTCATTTATCGACAAAAAAAACGAGATGCTGCCGGGGTGGTCCAAATATTGAATTTCATACCTCATTGCTCGTCCTAAAAAACAGCTCTTTTTACCATTCTTGTGGTCTTTCATCAACAAATTATACATGTACGTTATCTGTGTGACTTACTTAATAAAATAGCATCATTTTTGTGACAGTAAGAAAATTTTAATTTATCGACAAAAACAACGAGATGCTGCCGGGGTGGTCCAAATTTTGAATTTCAGACTTTATTGCTCGTCCTAAAAAACAGCTCTCTTCACCATTCTTGTGGTCTTTCATCAACAAATTACACATGTACGTTATCTGTGTGACTTACTTAATAAAATAGCTTCATTTTTGTGACAATAAAAAAATTTCCATTTATCGACAAAAAAAACGAGATGCTGCCGAAGTGGTCCAAATTTTGAATTTCAGACCTCATTGCTCGTCCTAAAAAACAGCTCTCTGTACCATTCTTGTGGTCTTTTTTCAACAAATCATACATGCACGTTATCTGTGTGACTTACTTATTAAAATAGCATCATTTTTGTGACAATAAAAAAATTTTCATTTATCGACAAAAAAAACGAGATGCTGCCGGGGTGGTCCAAATTTTGAATTTCAGACTTTATTGCTCGTCCTAAAAACCAGCTCTCTTTACCATTCTTGTGGTCCTTCATCAACAAATTATACATGTACGTTATCTGTGTGACTTACTTAATAAAAAAGAATCGTTTTTGTGACAGTAAAAAAATTTTCATTTATCGAAAAAAAAAAACGAGATGCTGCTGGGGTGGTCCAAATTTTGAATTTCAGACCTCATTGCTCATCCTAAAAAACAGCTCTCTTCACCATTCTTGTGGTCTTTCATCAACAAATTATACATGTACGTTATCTGTGTGACTTACTTAATAAAATAGCATCATTTTTGTGACAATAAAAGAATTTTCATTTATCGACAAAAAAAACGAGATGCTGCCGGGGTGGTCCAAATTTTGAATTTCAGACTTTATTGCTCGTCCTAAAAAACAGCTCTCTTCACCGTTCTTGTGGTCTTTCATCAACAAATTATACATGTACGTTATCTGTGTGACTTACTTAATAAAATAGCATCATTTTTGTGACAATAAAAAAATTTCCATTTATCGACAAAAAAAACGAGATGCTGCCGGGGTGGTCCAAATTTTGAATTTCAGACTTTATTGCTCGTCCTAAAAAACAGCTCTCTTCACCATTCTTGTGGTCTTTCATCAACAAATTATACATGTACGTTATCTGTGTGACTTACTTAATAAAATAGCATCATTTTTGTGACAATAAAAAAATTTTCATTTATCGACAAAAAAAACGAGATGCTGCCGGGGTGGTCCAAATTTTGAATTTCAGACTTTATTGCTCGTCCTAAAAAACAGCTCTCTTCACCATTCTTGTGGTCTTTCATCAACAAATTATACATGTACGTTATCTGTGTGACTTACTTAATAAAATAGCATCATTTTTGTGACAATAAAAAAATTTCCATTTATCGACAAAAAAAACGAGATGCTGCCGGGGTGGTCCAAATTTTGAATTTCAGACCTCATTGCTCATCCTAAAAAACAGCTCTCTCCACCATTCTTGTGGTCTTTCATCAACAAATTATACATGTAGGTTATCTGTGTGACTTACTTAATAAAATAGCATCATTTTTGTGACAATAAAAAAAATTTCATTTATCGACAAAAAAAACGAGATGCTGCCGGGGTGGTCCAAATTTTCAATTTCAGACTTTATTGCTCGTCCCAAAAAACAGCTCTCTTTACCTACCTTGTGGTCCGTCATCAAAAAATTATACATGTACGTTATCTGTGTGACTTACTTAATAAAATAGCATCGTTTTTGTGACGATAAAAAAATTTCAATTTATCGACAAAAAAAAGAGATGCTGCCGGGGTGGTCCAAATTTTGAATTTCAGACTTTATTGCTCGTCCCAAAAAACAGCTCTCTTTACCTACCTTGTGGTCCTTCATCAACAAATTATACATGTACGTAATCTGTGTGACTTACTTAATAAAATAGCATCATTTTTGTGACAATAAAAAAATTTTCATTTTTCGACAAAAAAAACGAGATGCTGCCGGGGTGGGTCAAATTTTGAATTTCATACCCCATTGCTCGTCCTATAAAACAGCTCTCTTTACCATTCTTGTGGTCTTTAATCAACAAATAATACATCTACGTTATCTGTGTGACTTACTTAATAAAATAGCATCATTTTTGTGACAGTAAGAAAATTTTAATTTATCGACAAAAACAACGAGATGCTGCCGGGGTGGTCCAAATTTTGAATTTCAGACTTTATTGCTCGTCCTAAAAAACAGCTCTCTTCACCATTCTTGTGGTCTTTCATCAACAAATTATACATGTACGTTATCTGTGTGACTTACTTAATAAAATAGCATCGTTTTTGTGACGATAAAAAAATTTCAATTTATCGACAAAAAAAAGAGATGCTGCCGGGGTGGTCCAAATTTTGAATTTCAGACTTTATTGCTCGTCCCAAAAAACAGCTCTCTTTACCTACCTTGTGGTCCTTCATCAACAAATTATACATGTACGTAATCTGTGTGACTTACTTAATAAAATAGCATCATTTTTGTGACAATAAAAAAATTTTCATTTTTCGACAAAAAAAACGAGATGCTGCCGGGGTGGGTCAAATTTTGAATTTCATACCCCATTGCTCGTCCTATAAAACAGCTCTCTTTACCATTCTTGTGGTCTTTAATCAACAAATAATACATCTACGTTATCTGTGTGACTTACTTAATAAAATAGCATCATTTTTGTGACAATAAAAAAATTTCCATTTATCGACAAAAAAAACGAGATGCTGCCGGGGTGGTCCAAATTTTGAATTTCAGACTTTATGGCTCGTCATAAGAAACAGCTCTCTTTACCTTTCTTGTGGTCCTTCATCAACAAATAATACATGTACGTTATCTGTGTGAACAACTTAATAAAAAAGCATCGTTTTTGTGACAATAAAAAAATTTTAATTTATCGACAAAAACAACGAGATGCTGCCGGGGTGGTCCAAATTTTGAATTTCATACCTCATTGCTCGTCCTAAAAAACAGCTCTCTTTACCATTCTTGTGGTCTTTCATCAACAAATTATACATGTACGTTATCTGTGTGACTTACTTAATAAAATAGCATCATTTTTGTGACAATAAGAAAATTTTAATTTATCGACAAAAAAAAACGAGATGCTGCCGGGGTGGTCCAAATTTTGAATTTCAGACTTTATTGCTCGTCCTAAAAACCAGCTCTCTTTACCATTCTCGTGGTCCTTCATCAACAAATTATACATGTACGTTATCTGTGTGACTTACTTAATAAAAAAGCATCGTTTTTGTGACAGTAAAAAAATTTTCATTTATCGACAAAAAAAACGAGATGCTGCCGGGGTGGTCCAAATTTTGAATTTCATACCTCATTGCTCGTCCTATAAAACAGCTCTCTTTACCATTCTTGTGGTCTTTCATCAACAAATAATACATGTACGTTATCTGTGTGACTTATTTAATAAAATAGCATCATTTTTGTGACAGTAAGAAAATTTTAATTTATCGACAAAAACAACGAGATGCTGCCGGGGTGGTCCAAATTTTGAATTTCAGACTTTATTGCTCGTCCTAAAAAACAGCTCTCTTCACCATTCTTGTGGTCTTTCATCAACAAATTATACATGTACGTTATCTGTGTGACTTACTTAATAAAATAGCATCATTTTTGTGACAATAAAAAAATTTCCATTTATCGACAAAAAAAACGAGATGCTGCCGGGGTGGTCCAAATTTTGAATTTCAGACTTTATTGCTCGTCCCAAAAAACAGCTCTCTTTACCTACCTTGTGGTCTTTCATCAACAAATTATACATGTACGTTATCTGTGTGACTTATTTAATAAAATAGCATCATTTTTGTGACAATAAAAAAATTTTCATTTATCGACAAAAAAAACGAGATGCTGCCGGGGTGGTCCAAATTTTGAATTTCAGACCTCATTGCTCGTCCTAAAAACCAGCTCTCTTTACCATTCTTGTGGTCTTTCATCAACAAATTATACATGTACGTTATCTGTGTGACTTACTTAATAAAATAGCATCATTTTTGTGACAATAAGAAAATTTTCATTTATCGACAAAAAAAAAACGAGATGCTGCCGGGGTGGTCCAAATTTTGAATTTCAGACTTTATTGCTCGTCCTAAAAACCAGCTCTCTTTACCATTCTTGTGGTCCTTCATCAACAAATTATACATGTTCGTTATCTGTGTGACTTACTTAATAAAAAAGCATCGTTTTTGTGACAGTAAAAAAATTTTCATTTATCGACAAAAAGAACGAGATGCTGCCGGGGTGGTCCAAATTTTGAATTTCATACCTCATTGCTCGTCCTAAAAAACAGATCTCTTTACCATTCTTCTGGTCTTTCATCAGCAAATAATACATGTACGTTATCTGTGTGACTTACTTAATAAAATAGCATCATTTTTGTGACAGTAAGAAAATTTTAATTTATCGACAAAAACAACGAGATGCTGCCGGGGTGGTCCAAATTTTGAATTTCAGACTTTATTGCTCGTCCTAAAAAACAGCTCTCTTCACCATTCTTGTGGTCTTTCATCAACAAATTATACATGTACGTTATCTGTGTGACTTACTTAATAAAATAGCATCATTTTTGTGACAATAAAAAAATTTCCATTTATCGACAAAAAAAACGAGATGCTGCCGAAGTGGTCCAAATTTTGAATTTCAGACCTCATTGCTCGTCCTAAAAAACGGCTCTCTGTACCATTCTTGTGGTCTTTTTTCAACAAATCATACATGTACGTTATCTGTGTGACTTACTTAATAAAATAGCATCATTTTTGTGACAGTAAGAAAATTTTAATTTATCGACAAAAACAACGAGATGCTGCCGGGGTGGTCCAAATTTTGAATTTCAGACTTTATTGCTCGTCCTAAAAAACAGCTCTCTTTACCATTCTTGTGGTCTTTCATCAACAAATTATACATGTACGTTATCTGTGTGACTTACTTAATAAAATAGCATCATTTTTGTGACAATAAGAAAATTTTCATTTATCGACAAAAAAAAACGAGATGCTGCCGGGGTGGTCCAAATTTTGAATTTCAGACTTTATTGCTCGTCCTAAAAACCAGCTCTCTTTACCATTCTTGTGGTCCTTCATCAACAAATTATACATGTACGTTATCTGTGTGACTTACTTAATAAAAAAGCATCGTTTTTGTGATAGTAAAAAAATTTTCATTTATCGACAAAAAGAACGAGATGCTGCCGGGGTGGTCCAAATTTTGAATTTCATACCTCATTGCTCGTCCTAAAAAACAGCTCTCTTTACCATTCTTCTGGTCTTTCATCAGCAAATAATACATGTACGTTATCTGTGTGACTTACTTAATAAAATAGCATCATTTTTGTGACAGTAAGAAAATTTTAATTTATCGACAAAAACAACGAGATGCTGCCGGGGTGGTCCAAATTTTGAATTTCAGACTTTATTGCTCGTCCTAAAAAACAGCTCTCTTCACCATTCTTGTGGTCTTTCATCAACAAATTATACATGTACGTTATCTGTGTGACTTACTTAATAAAATAGCATCATTTTTGTGACAATAAGAAAATTTTCATTTATCGACAAAAAAAAACGAGATGCTGCCGGGGTGGTCCAAATTTTGAATTTCAGACTTTATTGCTCGTCCTAAAAACCAGCTCTCTTTACCATTCTTGTGGTCCTTCATCAACAAATAATACATGTACGTTATCTGTGTGACTTACTTAATAAAAAAGCATCGTTTTTGTGACAGTAAAAAAATTTTCATTTATCGACAAAAAAAACGAGATGCTGCCGGGGTGGTCCAAATATTGAATTTCATACCTCATTGCTCGTCCTAAAAAACAGCTCTCTTTACCATTCTTGTGGTCTTTCATCAACAAATAATACATGTACGTTATCTGTGTGACTTACGTAATAAAATAGCATCATTTTTGTGACAGTAAGAAAATTTTAATTTATCGACAAAAACAACGAGATGCTGCCGGGGTGGTCCAAATTTTGAATTTCAGACCTCATTGCTCGTCCTAAAAAACAGCTCTCTGTACCATTCTTGTGGTCTTTTTTCAACAAATCATACATGTACGTTATCTGTGTGACTTACTTAATAAAATAGCATCATTTTTGTGACAGTAAGAAAATTTTCATTTATCGACAAAAAAAACGAGATGCTGCCGGGGTGGTCCAAATTTTGAATTTCAGACTTTATTGCTCGTCCTAAAAACCAGCTCTCTTTACCATTCTTGTGGTCCTTCATCAACAAATTATACATGTACGTTATCTGTGTGACTTACTTAATAAAAAAGCATCGTTTTTGTGACAGTAAAAAAATTTTCATTTATCGACAAAAAAAACGAGATGCTGCTGGGGTGGTCCAAATTTTGAATTTCAGACCTCATTGCTCATCCTAAAAAACAGCTCTCTTCACCATTCTTGTGGTCTTTCATCAACAAATTATACATGTACGTTATCTGTGTGACTTACTTAATAAAATAGCATCATTTTTGTGACAATAAAAAAATTTTCATTTATCGACAAAAAAAAACGAGATGCTGCCGGGGTGGTCCAAATTTTGAATTTCAGACCTCATTGCTCGTCCTAAAAACCAGCTCTCTTTACCATTCTTGTGGTCTTTCATCAACAAATTATACATGTACGTTATCTGTGTGACTTACTTAATAAAATAGCATCATTTTTGTGACAATAAGAAAATTTTCATTTATCGACAAAAAAATTTTGAATTTCAGACTTTATTGCTCGTCCTAAAAACCAGCTCTCTTTACCATACTTGTGGTCCTTCATCAACAAATAATACATGTACGTTATCTGTGTGACTTACTTAATAAAAAAGCATCGTTTTTGTGACAGTAAAAAAAATTTTCATTTATCGACAAAAAAAAACGAGATGCTGCCGGGGTGGTCCAAATATTGAATTTCATACCTCATTGCTCGTCCTAAAAAACAGCTCTCTTTACCATTCTTGTGGTCTTTCATCAACAAATAATACATGTACGTTATCTGTGTGACTTACGTAATAAAATAGCATCATTTTTGTGACAGTAAGAAAATTTTAATTTATCGACAAAAACAACGAGATGCTGCCGGGGTGGTCCAAATTTTGAATTTCAGACCTCATTGCTCGTCCTAAAAAACAGCTCTCTGTACCATTCTTGTGGTCTTTTTTCAACAAATCATACATGTACGTTATCTGTGTGACTTACTTAATAAAATAGCATCATTTTTGTGACAGTAAGAAAATTTTCATTTATCGACAAAAAAAAACGAGATGCTGCCGGGGTGGTCCAAATTTTGAATTTCAGACTTTATTGCTCGTCCTAAAAACCAGCTCTCTTTACCATTCTTGTGGTCCTTCATCAACAAATTATACATGTACGTTATCTGTGTGACTTACTTAATAAAAAAGCATCGTTTTTGTGACAGTAAAAAAATTTTCATTTATCGACAAAAAAAAACGAGATGCTGCTGGGGTGGTCCAAATTTTGAATTTCAGACCTCATTGCTCATCCTAAAAAACAGCTCTCTTCACCATTCTTGTGGTCTTTCATCAACAAATTATACATGTACGTTATCTGTGTGACTTACTTAATAAAATAGCATCATTTTTGTGACAATAAAAAAATTTTCATTTATCGACAAAAAAAACGAGATGTTGCCGGGGTGGTCCAAATTTTGAATTTCAGACTTTATTGCTCTTCCCAAAAAACAGCTCTCTTTACCTACCTTGTGGTCCGTCATCAAAAAATTATCCATGTACGTTATCTGTGTGACTTACTTAATAAAATAGCATCGTTTTTGTGACGATAAAAAAATTTCAATTTATCGACCAAATTTTGAATTTCAGACTTTATTGCTCGTCCTAAAAACCAGCTCTCTTTACCATTCTTGTGGTCCTTCATCAACAAATTATACATGTACGTTATCTGTGTGACTAACTTAATAAAAAAGCATCGTTTTTGTGACAATAAAAAAATTTTAATTTATCGACAAAAAAAAACGAAATGCTGCAGGGGTGATCCAAATTTTGAATTTCAGACTTTATGGCTCGTCATAAGAAACAGCTCTCTTTACCTTTCTTGTGTTCCTTCATCAACAAATTATACATGTACGTTATCTGTGTGACTAACTTAATAAAAAAGCATCGTTTTTGTGACAAGAAAAAGCTGTCTTTACCATTCTTGTGGTCTTTCATCAACAAATTATACATGTACGTTATCTGTGTGACTTACTTAATAAAATAGCATCATTTCTGTGACAATAAAAAAATGTTCATTTATCGACAAAAAAAAACGAGATGCTGCCGGGGTGGTCCAAATTTTGAATTTCAGACTTTATTGCTCGTCCCAAAAAACAGCTCTTTTTACCTACCTTGTGGTCCGTCATCAAAAAATTATACATGTACGTTATCTGTGTGACTTACTTAATAAAATAGCATCGTTTTTGTGACGATAAAAAAATTTCAATTTATCGACAAAAAAACGAGATGCTGCCGGGGTGGTCCAAATTTTGAATTTCAGACTTTATTGCTCGTCCCAAAAAACAGCTCTCTTTACCTACCTTGTGGTCCTTCATCAACAAATTATACATGTACGTAATCTGTGTGACTTACTTAATAATATAACATCATTTTTTTGACAGTAAGAAAATTTTAATTTATTGACAAAAAAACGAGATGCTGTCGGGGTGGTCCAAATTTTGAATTTCAGACTTTATGGCTCGTCATAAGAAACAGCTCTATTCACCATTTTTGTGGTCTTTCATCAACAAATTATACATGTACGTTATCTGTGTGACTTACTTAATAAAATAGCATCATTTTTGTGACAATAAAAAAATTTCCATTTATCGACAAAAAAAACGAGATGCTGCCGGAGTGGTCCAAATTTTGAATTTCAGACCTCATTGCTCATCCTAAAAAACAGCTCTCTCCACCATTCTTGTGGTCTTTCATCAACAAATTATACATGTACGTTATCTGTGTGACTTACTTAATAAAATAGCATCGTTTTTGTGACGATAAAAAAATTTCAATTTATCGACAAAAAAAACGAGATGCTGCCGGGGTGGTCCAAATTTTGAATTTCAGACTTTATTGCTCGTCCCAAAAAACAGCTCTCTTTACCTACCTTGTGGTCCTTCATCAACAAATTATACATGTACGTAATCTGTGTGACTTACTTAATAATATAACATCATTTTTTTGACAGTAAGAAAATTTTAATTTATTGACAAAAAAACGAGATGCTGTCGGGGTGGTCCAAATTTTGAATTTCAGACTTTATTGCTCGTCCCAAAAAACAGCTCTCTTTACCTACCTTGTGGTCCTTCATCAACAAATAATACATGTACGTTATCTGTGTGACTGACTTAAGAAAAAAGCATCGTTTTTGTGACAATAAAAAAATTTTAATTTATCGACAAAAAAAACGAGATGATGCCGGGGTGATCCAAATTTTGAATTTCAGACTTTATGGCTCGTCATAAGAAACAGCTGTCTTTGCCTTTCTTGTGGTCTTTCATCAACAAATTATACATGTACGTTATCTGTGTGACTTACTTAATAAAATAGCATCGGTTTTGTGACAATAAAAGAATTTTCATTTATCGACAAAAAAAAACGAGATGCTGCCGGGGTGGTCCAAATTTTGAATTTCAGACTTTATTGCTCGTCCCAAAAAACAGCTCTCTTTACCTACCTTGTGGTCCGTCATCAAAAAATTATACATGTACGTTATCTGTGTGACTTACTTAATAAAATAGCATCGTTTTTGTGACGATAAAAAAATTTCAATTTATCGACAAAAAAACGAGATGCTGCCGGGGTGGTCCAAATTTTGAATTTCAGACTTTATTGCTCTTCCCAAAAAACAGCTCTCTTTACCTACCTTGTGGTCCGTCATCAAAAAATTATACATGTACGTTATCTGTGTGACTTACTTAATAAAATAGCATCGTTTTTGTGACGATAAAAAAATTTCAATTTATCGACAAAAAAACGAGATGCTGCCGGGGTGGTCCAAATTTTGAATTTCAGACTTTATTGCTCGTCCCAAAAAACAGCTCTCTTTACCTACCTTGTGGTCCTTCATCAACAAATTATACATGTACGTAATCTGTGTGACTTACTTAATAATATAACATCATTTTTTTGACAGTAAGAAAATTTTAATTTATTGACAAAAAAACGAGATGCTGTCGGGGTGGTCCAAATTTTGAATTTCAGACTTTATTGCTCGTCCCAAAAAACAGCTCTCTTTACCTACCTTGTGGTCCTTCATCAACAAATAATACATGTACGTTATCTGTGTGACTGACTTAAGAAAAAAGCATCGTTTTTGTGACAATAAAAAAATTTTAATTTATCGACAAAAAAAACGAGATGATGCCGGGGTGATCCAAATTTTGAATTTCAGACTTTATGGCTCGTCATAAGAAACAGCTGTCTTTGCCTTTCTTGTGGTCTTTCATCAACAAATTATACATGTACGTTATCTGTGTGACTTACTTAATAAAATAGCATCGGTTTTGTGACAATAAAAGAATTTTCATTTATCGACAAAAAAAACGAGATGCTGCCGGGGTGGTCCAAATTTTGAATTTCAGACTTTATTGCTCGTCCCAAAAAACAGCTCTCTTTACCTACCTTGTGGTCCGTCATCAAAAAATTATACATGTACGTTATCTGTGTGACTTAGTTAATAAAATAGCATCATTTTTGTGACAATAAAAAAATTTCCATTTATCGACAAAAAAAACGAGATGCTGCCGGGGTGGTCCAAATTTTGAATTTCAGACTTTATTGCTCGTCCTAAAAAACAGCTCTCTTCACCATCCTTGCGGGCTTTCATCAACAAATTATACATGTACGTTATCTGTGTGACTTACTTAATAAAATAGCATCATTTTTGTGACAATAAAAAAATTTCCATTTATCGACAAAAAAAACGAGATGCTGCCGGGGTGGTCCAAATTTTGAATTTCAGACTTTATTGCTCGTCCTAAAAAACAGCTCTCTTCACCATTCTTGTGGTCTTTCATCAACAAATTATACATGTACGTTATCTGTGTGACTTACTTAATAAAATAGCATCATTTTTGTGACAATAAAAAAATTTCCATTTATCGACAAAAAAAACGAGATGCTGCCGGGGTGGTCCAAATTTTGAATTTCAGACTTTATTGCTCGTCCTAAAAAACAGCTCTCTTCACCATTCTTGTGGTCTTTCATCAACAAATTATACATGTACGTTATCTGTGTGACTTACTTAATAAAATAGCATCATTTTTGTGACAATAAAAAAATTTCCATTTATCGACAAAAAAAACGAGATGCTGCCGGGGTGGTCCAAATTTTGAATTTCAGACCTCATTGCTCATCCTAAAAAGCAGCTCTCTCCACCATTCTTGTGGTCTTTCATCAACAAATTATACATGTACGTTATCCGTGTGACTTACTTAATAAAATAGCATCGTTTTTGTGACGATAAAAAAATTTCAATTTATCGACAAAAAAACGAGATGCTGCCGGGGTGGTCCAAATTTTGAATTTCAGACTTTATTGCTCGTCCCAAAAAACAGCTCTCTTTACCTACCTTGTGGTCCTTCATCAACAAATTATACATGAACGTTATCTGTGTGACTAACTTAATAAAAAAGCATCGTTTTTGTGACAATAAAAAAATTTTAATTTATCGACAAAAAAACGAGATGCTGCCGGGGTGATCCAAATTTTGAATTTCAGACTTTATGGCTCGTCATAAGAAACAGCTGTCTTTACCTTTCTTGTGGTCTTTCATTAACAAATTATACATGTACGTTATCTGTGTGACTTACTTAATAAAATAGCATCGTTTTTGTGACAATAGAAAAATTTTCATTTATCGACAAAAAATACGAGATGCTGCCGGGGTGGTCCAAATTTTGAATTTCAGACTTTATTGCTCGTCCCAAAAAACAGCTCTCTTTACCTACCTTGTGGTCCTTCATCAACAAATTATACATGTACGTTATCTGTGTGACTTACTTAATAAAATAGCATCATTTTTGTGACAATAGAAAAATTTTCATTTATCGACAAAAAAAACGAGATGCTGCCGGGGTGGTCCAAATTTTGAATTTCAGACCTCATTGCTCGTCCTCAAAAACAGCTCTCTTCACCATTCTTGTGGTCTTTCATCAACAAATTATACATGTACGTTATCTGTGTGACTTACTTAATAAAATAGCATCATTTTTGTGACAATAGAAAAATTTTCATTTATCGACAAAAAATACGAGATGCTGCCGGGGTGGTCCAAATTTTGAATTTCAGACTTTATTGCTCGTCCTAAAAACCAGCTCTCTTTACCATTCTTGTGGTCCTTCATCAACAAATTACACATGTACGTTATCTGTGTGACTTACTTAATAAAAAAGCATCGTTTTTGTGACAGTAAAAAAATTTTCATTTATCGACAAAAAAAACGAGATGCTGCCGGGGTGGTCCAAATTTTGAATTTCAGACCTCATTGCTCATCCTAAAAAACAGCTCTCTTTACCATTCTTGTGGTCTTTCATCAACAAATTATACATGTACGTTATCTGTGTGACTTACTTAATAAAATAGCATCATTTTTGTGACAATAAAAAAATTTTCATTTATCGACAAAAAAAACGAGATGCTGCCGGGGTGGTCCAAATTTTGAATTTCAGACTTTATTGCTCGTCCCAAAAAACAGCTCTCTTTACCTACCTTGTGGTCCTTCATCAACAAATTATACATGTACGTTATCTGTGTGACTTACTTAATAAAATAGCATCATTTTTGTGACAATAGAAAAATTTTCATTTATCGACAAAAAAAACTAGATGCTGCCGGGGTGGTCCAAATTTTGAATTTCAGACCTCATTGCTCGTCCTCAAAAACAGCTCTCTTTACCATTCTTGTGGTCTTTCATCAACAAATTATACATGTACGTTATCTGTGTGACTTACTTAATAAAATAGCATCGTTTTTGTGACAATAAAAGAATTTTCATTTATCGACAAAAAAAACGAGATGCTGCCGGGGTGGTCCAAATTTTGAATTTCAGACCTCATTGCTCGTCCTCAAAAACAGCTCTCTTTACCATTCTTGTGGTCTTTCATCAACAAATTATACATGTACGTTATCTGTGTGACTTACTTAATAAAATAGCATCATTTTTGTGACAATAGAAAAATTTTCATTTATCGACAAAAAAAACGAGATGCTGCCGGGGTGGTCCAAATTTTGAATTTCAGACCTCATTGCTCATCCTAAAAAACAGCTCTCTTTACCATTCTTGTGGTCTTTCATCAACAAATTATACATGTACGTTATCTGTGTGACTTACTTAATAAAATAGCATCATTTTTGTGACAATAAAAAAATTTCCATTTATCGACAAAAAAAACGAGATGCTGCCGGGGTGGTCCAAATTTTGAATTTCAGACTTTATTGCTCGTCCTAAAAAACAGCTCTCTTCACCATTCTTGTGGTCTTTCATCAACAAATTATACATGTACGTTATGTGTGTGACTTACTTAATAAAATAGCATCATTTTTGTGACAATAAAAAAATTTCCATTTATCGACAAAAAAAAACGAGATGCTGCCGGGGTGGTCCAAATTTTGAATTTCAGACTTTATTGCTCGTCCCAAAAAACAGCTCTCTTTACCTACCTTGTGGTCCGTCATCAAAAAATTATACATGTACGTTATCTGTGTGACTTACTTAATAAAATAGCATCATTTTTGTGACAATAAAAAAATTTTCATTTATCGACAAAAAAAAACGAGATGCTGCCGGGGTGGTCCAAATTTTGAATTTCAGACTTTATTGCTCGTCCCAAAAAACAGCTCTCTTTACCTACCTTGTGGTCCGTCATCAAAAAATTATACATGTACGTTATCTGTGTGACTTACTTAATAAAATAGCATCATTTTTGACAATAAAAAAATTTTCATTTATCGACAAAAAAAAACGAGATGCTGTCGGGGTGGTCCAAATTTTGAATTTCAGACCTCATTGCTCATCCTAAAAAACAGCTCTCTTCACCATTCTTGTGGTCTTTCATCAACAAATTATACATGTACGTTATCTGTGTGACTTACTTAATAAAATAGCATCATTTTTGTGACAATAAAAAAATTTTCATTTCTTCTTCTTCTTCTTATCCTTTTATTAACCCTTTCCTCGTTATACGAACTTATGCGTAACGAGTTTCCCATTTTTACTGCATCGCTGCTGCTCCGCTTATGGGGTTGGCTAATGTCGCAGACCGCAGAACGCGTCTACATAAAGCTCGGTCCTGGATCGCTTCAGTGGTTAACCCCAGACGTTGTTGCGCATTTGCCATCTGAGAAATCCAGGAATTCTTTTTCCGAACTCGTTTTCTTACAGTTGGAGTGACCGTAGTTGATAGTGCCTTTTTAACCGGATTTTCCGCAGATCTTCTTTGAACGTGGCAATACCAACTTATTCTATTCGCCTCAAGCTGTTCGGTTTCCGAATTCTTTATATGTAGACTTCTTCTTATACGCGTAGATCTAATGCAATCGCGTTTAGTGACTCCACTAGACATCCTTAACATTTGCATTTCCGCTGCCGTCATTTTGTTTTTAAACGCTTCGTACATTGTCCAGCACTGTGAACCGTATATAAGAGCTGGTCTAACAACCGTGGTGTAGAGTTTCCCCTTCAATTTAAGTGGACATTTTCGGTCGCAAAAGATTCCCGAATTTTCCCGCCATTTCATCCATCCCACACTAACTCTGTGGTTTACGTCGTCGTCACATTTCGCTTCCATGTTAACGATTGATCCTAAGTACTTAAAGATAGTGCTTTTCGGTAGAACTATTCCGTCTAACATTATATCCGGAACAGGTCGCAACGGATGCGCAAATGGGCACGTCAAATGCTCCGTCTTTGAACGACTTATTTTAAACCCGTTTCTCTCTAGCGCATTTCTCCATGAATCTAAGGCGTTCTGTAAATCTTCGACGTTATCGCTAAGTATAACTGCGTCGTCAGCGAAGAGAATTGGCGTTACATTTGCTTCGCGCATGCAGTCTTTTAAAAGATAGTCGAATACTACGTTAAAGAGGAAAGGGCTAAGTACGCTTCCTTGATGCACTCCGACATTAACTGGAAATTCTCTCGTTAGTCCAGCAGGGCTTTTAACCGCAGTTTTCACGTTTCCGTACATGTCTTGTATTATTCTAACATACGTTTCCGGTACGTTTTGAGACCTCAGCGCGGCCCATATGAGATCCCTAGGCACTCGATCGAATGCTTTCTCAAGGTCGATAAATACCATGTGTAAATCCTTAGACGAATCTCGGTGCTTTTCCATTATTATTCGTAGGCTTTGGATAGCGTCCACCGTCGATCTTCCTTCATCAAATCCACACTGGCTATTATCGAGCTTTATTATTTGCCGAAGACGTTCGTTTAAGACTCTTTCGACGATTTTCATTGTGTGTGACATAAGCTTGATTGAACGGTAGTTGTTGCATTCTCGAGTGTCGCCTTTTCCTTTGTATAATGGAACCAAGAAGCTACTTCTCCATTGATTCGGCATAGGTTGTCCACATTTTAATTTATTTAAAAGTTTCGATAGCCAAACGCTGCCGATCCCCTCCATCTTCAACCAAAACTCTGATGGAATGCTGTCTGGTCCCGCCGCTTTCCCCCGCTTCATTTTTCCAATTGCTATACCTATTTCGTCGATTGAAAAGTCCGAAACTTCCTCCTCGAATAGACCAGCTGTCGGCACGATATCACGTGGAAACTGTTTGTTAAGCAACTCCTTGCAGTATTCAAGCCACCGGTCACAAATTTCCTTTTCATTTGTTAATAGGCGACCGTCTGCGTTTTTGATGTATTTCGGCGAGGTTATTTCCATTGAATTTTTTCTCCTCTGTGCAGCGAGCTTAAAAATATTTGGCATTTTAGTACTGTACGACGTTTGAACTTCTTGGATAGCTTGTCTTCTATCCGCCGATCGTGAGGATATTTGTTCCAACTCCTGGTACAGGTTTTCCGCTTCTGCCGCTCGAGTTCGAGCCAGGACTTTCTTTGCGATCTTTTTAAGACGCTCGTATTCAAGAGCCAGTCGAGCTTTTTCGATATCGTCGCTCCGATCGCATTTTGTCCACGCTTGGAATGCACTCTTCTTGTCGGCCACAGCTCGTTTGGTTTCGTCATTCCACCACCATGTTTCTTTGCCGACGTAATGGTATTTCGATATAGTCCCCAGATGGGACTCTGCGAGTGTTATGCATTCCTCGTGCATGCTGTTCCACATTTCTTGCGGGCTAAGTGAGTCTGCTATACCATTTATATTTTGAAGTACTTCTTTAGCCAGTGCGATAAATCTTGCGCTTCGTTCCTTCGATAAATTATACCACCGGATTTTTGGCTTTCCAAACGATGCCCGTGTTTTCGGTGGTTCCGCTGTGAAAAATTCTGTAATGAGCAGACGGTGTTGGCTTACTAGCGATTCTCCAAGTATTACTTTACAGTCCTTAACACGGTTTCTCATCGACATTTTGCAAAGGTGATAATCTATTTGCGTTTCGTGGCCTCCGCTGCTATAAGTGATGAGATGTCGTTGATGTTTAATAAACATTGTATTTAAGACGGTTAAGCCGTACGCCCTACATGCTACAAGGATGTCTTCGCCAGCTGAATTTCTGGTTCCAAAGCCTTTACCGCCGTGGCAGTCTTCATAATCAACATTTGTTTCTCCGACGTGGCCATTTAAATCTCCGCCTACGAAGAGCATCTCATCGATAGGTATATTTCTAAGCAAATTACCGAACTCTGACCAAAATGTATCTTGGTCGCATCCATTTTGTGGAGCGTACGCGCTAACAATGTTCCACGTTTCATTGTGTATGACGAGTTTAACACTCATCAAGCGGTCGCTTATTTTCAAGATACCAACGATGTTGTTTAGAAGATCCGCTGCAACAACGATTCCAACACCGTTTCGTCCATTGACCGTTCCATGGTAGAACATCTTAAATGCCTTAGTTTTTAAATCTAGAAAACGCGCTTTATTTCCTGTATTACACCACTTCGTTTCCTGTACGCACAGGATTTGTAGAGTTCTGCGACGCATAATCGCTTCCAGTTCTAAACTTTTTGAGGTCATCGATCCGACGTTCCAACTTGCAAACCGAAGTTTAGGAAAATATTTTGGAAACTTCATTTTGCCCGCCCCCGGAATCCGTCGGGCTCTGACACAAGCACTTCTGCTTGCTCTGGGATCACCCGAGTGCGTTGCAACCGTGGTGCCCAGCGGGGTAGTGCTATTAATTGCGATCATTTCCATGAAGTTTAAAGTTTGAGTGGTTTGACACTTGTATGCTCATTTCGAATTGATTGACTGTTCTTTTACCCCACCGGTAGTCTCCAGACGTGGGAACCCACTGATTGCATACAAACTTGTGGGAAAGTTTTAAGGTGTTAAAGTGTCACAGGCTCATTTTTGGTGTCATAGTTGCCTGTATATGATTGGTGTCCCATTTAGTCGCCTCTTACGACAAGCTGGGACGCACTGCGGCACTATTCTTTATCCGATGCCGCACGGACAAATAAAACGAGATGCTGCCGGGGTGGTCCAAATTTTGAATTTCAGACTTTATTGCTCGTCCTAAAAACCAGCTCTCTTTACCATTCTTGTGGTCCTTCATCAACAAATTATACATGTACGTTATCTGTGTGACTTACTTAATAAAAAAGCATCGTTTTTGTGACAGTAAGAAAATTTTAAATTATTGACAAAAAAACGAGATGCTGCCGGGGTGGTCAAAATTTTGAATTTCAGACTTTATGGCTCGTCATAAGAAACAGCTCTCTTTACCTTTCTTGTGGTCCTTCATCAACAAATTATACATGTACGTTATCTGTGTGACTAACTTAATAAAAAAGCATCGTTTTTGTGACAATAAAAAAATTTTAATTTATCGACAAAAAAAACGAGATGCTGCCGGGGTGGTCCAAATTTTGAATTTCAGACTTTATGGCTCGTCATAAGAAACAGCTCTCTTTACCTTTCTTGTGGTCTTTCATCAACAAAATATACATGTACGTTATCTGTGTGACTTACTTAATAAAATAGCATCATTTTTGTGACAATAAAAAAATTTTCATTTATCGACAAAAAAAACGAGATGCTGCCGGGGTGGTCCAAATTTTGAATTTCAGACTTTATTGCTCGTCCTAAAAACCAGCTCCCTTTACCATTCTTGTGGTCCTTTATCAACAAATTATACATGTACGTTATCTGTGTGACTTACTTAATAAAAAAGCATCGTTTTTGTGACAGTAAAAAAATTTTCATTTATCGACAAAAAAAACGAGATGCAGCCGGGGTGGTCCAAATTTTGAATTTCAGACCTCATTGCTCATCCTAAAAAACAGCTCTCTTCACCATTCTTGTGGTCTTTCATCAACAAATTATACATGTACGTTATCTGTGTGACTTACTTAATAAAATAGCATCATTTTTGTGACAATAAAAAAATTTTCATTTATCGACAAAAAAAACGAGATGCTGCCGGGGTGGTCCAAATTTTGAATTTCAGACCTCATTGCTCATCCTAAAAAACAGCTCTCTTCACCATTCTTGTGGTCTTTCATCAACAAATTATACATGTACGTTATCTGTGTGACTTACTTAATAAAATAGCATCATTTTTGTGACAATAAAACAATTTTCATTTATCGACAAAAAAAACGAGATGCTGCCGGGGTGGTCCAAATTTTGAATTTCAGACTTTATTGCTCGTCCTAAAAACCAGCTCTCCTTACCATTCTTGTGGGCCTTTATCAACAAATTATACATGTACGTTATCTGTGTGACTTACTTAATAAAAAAGCATCGTTTTTGCGACAGTAAAAAAATTTTCATTTATCGACAAAAAAAACGAGATGCTGCCGGGGTGGTCCAAATTTTGAATTTCAGACCTCATTGCTCATCCTAAAAAACAGCTCTCTTCACCATTCTTGTGGTCTTTCATCAACAAATTATACATGTACGTTATCTGTGTGACTTACTTAATAAAATAGCATCATTTTTGTGACAATAAAAAAATTTTCATTTATCGACAAAAAAAACGAGATGCTGCCGGGGTGGTCCAAATTTTGAATTTCAGACTTTATTGCTCGTCCCAAAAAACAGCTCTCTTTACCTACCTTGTGGTCCGTCATCAAAAAATTATACATGTACGTTATCTGTGTAACTTACTTAATAAAATAGCATCGTTTTTGTGACGATAAAAAAATTTCAATTTATCGACAAAAAAACGAGATGCTGCCGGGGTGGTCCAAATTTTGAATTTCAGACCTCATTGCTCATCCTAAAAAACAGCTCTCTTCACCATTCTTGTGGTCTTTCATCAAGAAATTATACATGTACGTTTTCTGTGTGACTTACTTAATAAAAAAGCATCGTTTTTGTGACAGTAAAAAAATTTTCATTTATCGACAAAAAAACGAGATGCTGCCGGGGTGGTCAAAATTTTGAATTTCAGACTTTATGGCTCGTCATAAGAAACAGCTCTCTTTACCTTTCTTGTGGTCCTTCATCAACAAATTATACATGTACGTTATCTGTGTGACTAACTTAATAAAAAAGCATCGTTTTTGTGACAGTAAAAAAATTTTCATTTATCGACAAAAAAAACGAGATGCTGCCGGGGTGGTCCAAATTTTGAATTTCAGACTTTATTGCTCGTCCCAAAAAACAGCTCTCTTTACCTACCTTGTGGTCCGTCATCAAAAAATTATACATGTACGTTATCTGTGTGACTTACTTAATAAAATAGCATCGTTTTTGTGACGATAAAAAAATTTCAATTTATCGACAAAAAAACGAGATGCTGCCGGGGTGGTCCAAATTTTGAATTTCAGACTTTATTGCTCGTCCTAGAAACCAGCTCTCTTTACCATTCTTGTGGTCCTCTATCAACAAATTATACATGTACGTTATCTGTGTGACTTACTTAATAAAAAAGCATCGTTTTTGTGACAGTAAAAAAATATTCATTTATCGACTAAAAAAACCAGATGCTGCCGGGGTGGTCCAAAATTTCAATTTCAGACTTTATTGCTCGTCCCAAAAAACAGCTCTCTTTACCTACCTTGTGGTCCGTCATCAAAAAATTATACATGTACGTTATCTGTGTGACTTACTTAATAAAATAGCATCGTTTTTGTGACGATAAAAAATTTCAATTTATCGACAAAAAAACGAGATGCTGCCGGGGTGGTCCAAATTTTGAATTTCAGACCTCATTGCTCATCCTAAAAAACAGCTCTCTCCACCATTCTTGTGGTCTATCATCAACAAATTTTACATGTACGTTATCTGTGTGACTTACTTAATAAAATAGCATCATTTTTGTGACAATAAAAAAATTTTCATTTATCGACAAAAAAAACGAGATGCTGCCGGGGTGGTCCAAATTTTGAATTTCAGACCTTATTGCTCGTCCTAAAAAACAGCTCTCTTCACCATTCTTGTGGTCTTTCATCAACAAATTATACATGTACGTTATCTGTGTGACTTACTTAATAAAATAGCATCATTTTTGTGACAATAAAAAAATTTCCATTTATCGACAAAAAAAACGAGATGCTGCCGGGGTGGTCCAAATTTTGAATTTCAGACCTCATTGCTCATCCTAAAAAACAGCTCTCTCCACCATTCTTGTGGTCTTTCATCAACAAATTATACATGTACGTTATCTGTGTGACTTACTTAATAAAATAGCATCATTTTTGTGACAATAAAAAAATTTTCATTTATCGACAAAAAAAAAAGAGATGCTGCCGGGGTGGTCCAAATTTTGAATTTCAGACTTTATTGCTCGTCCTAAAAACCAGCTCTCTTAACCACTCTTGTGGTCCTTCATCAACAAATTATACATGTACGTTATCTGTGTGACTTACTTAATAAAAAAGCATCGTTTTTGTGACAATAAAAAAATGTTCATTTATCGACAAAAAAAACGAGATGCTGCCGGGGTGGTCCAAATTTTGAATTTCAGACTTTATTGCTCGTCCTAAAAACCAGCTCTCTTCACCATTCTTGTGGTTTTTCGTCAACATATTATACATGTACGTTATCTGTGTGACTTACTTAATAAAATAGCATCATTTTTGTGACAATAAAAAAACTTTCATTTATCGACCAAAAAAAACGAGATGCTGCCGGGGTGGTCCAAATTTTGAATTTCAGACCTTATTGCTCGTCCTAAAAAACAGCTCTCTTCACCATTCTTGTGGTCTTTCATCAACAAATTATACATGTACGTTATCTGTGTGACTTACTTAATAAAATAGCATCATTTTTGTGACAATAAAAAAACTTTCATTTATCGACAAAAAAAACGAGATGCTGCCGGGGTGGTCCAAATTTTGAATTTCAGACCTCATTGCTCATCCTAAAAAACAGCTCTCTCCACCATTCTTGTGGTCTTTCGTCAACATATTATACATGTACGTTATCTGTGTGACTTACTTAATAAAATAGCATCATTTTTATGACAATAAAAAAATTTCCATTTATCGACAAAAAAAACGAGATGCTGCCGGGGTGGTCCAAAATTTGAATTTCAGATTTTATTGCTCGTCCCAAAAAACAGCTCTCTTTACCTACCTTGTGGTCGTTATCAAAAAATTATACATGTACGTTATCTGTGTGACTTACTTAATAAAATAGCATCGTTTTTGTGACGATAAAAGAATTTCAATTTATCGACCAAATTTTGAATTTCAGACTTTATTGCTCGTCCTAAAAAACAGCTCTCTTCACCATTCTTGTGGTCTTTCATCAACAAATTATACATGTACGTTATCTGTGTGACTTACTTAATAAAATAGCATCATTTTTGTGACAATAAAAAAATTTTCATTTATCGACAAAAAAAACGAGATGCTGCCGGGGTGGTCCAAATTTTGAATTTCAGACCTCATTGCTAATCCTAAAAAAGAGCTCTCTCCACCATTCTTGTGGTCTTTCATCAACAAATTATACATGTACGTTATCTGTGTGACTTACTTAATAAAATAGCATCATTTTTGTGACAATAAAAAAATTTTCATTTATCGACAAAAAAAACGAGATGCTGCCGGGGTGGTCCAAATTTTGAATTTCAGACTTTATTGCTCGTCCTAAAAACCAGCTCTCTTTACCATTCTTGTGGTCCTTCATCAACAAATTATACATGTACGTTATCTAGGTGACTTACTTAATAAAAAAGCATCATTTTTGTGACAGTAAAAAAATTTTCATTTATCGACAAAAAAAACGAGATGCTGCCGGGGTGGTCCAAATTTTGAATTTCAGACTTTATTGCTCGTAACAAAAAACAGCTCTCTTTACCTACCTTGTGGTCCGTCATCAAAAAATTATACATGTACGTTATCTGTGTGACTTACTTAATAAAATAGCATCGTTTTTGTGACGATAAAAAAATTTCAATTTATCGACAAAAACACGAGATGCTGCCGGGGTGGTCCAAATTTTGAATTTCAGACTTTATTGCTCGTCCTAAAAACCAGCTCACTTTACCATTCTTGTGGTCCTTCATCAACAAATTATACATGTACGTTATCTGTGTGACATACTTAATAAAAAAGCATCGTTTTTGTGACAGTAAAAAAATTTTCATTTATCGACAAAAAGAACGAGATGCTGCCGGGGTGGTCCAAATTTTGAATTTCAGACTTTATTGCTCGTCCTAAAAACCAGCTCTCTTTACCATTCTTGTGGTCCTTCATCAACAAATTATACATGTACGTTATCTGTGTGACTTACTTAATAAAAAAGCATCGTTTTCGTGACAGTAAAAAAATTTTCATTTATCGACAAAAAAAACGAGATGCTGCCGGGGTGGTCCAAATTTTGAATTTCAGACTTTATTGCTCGTCCTAAAAAACAGCTCTCTTCACCATTCTTGTGGTCTTTCATCAACAAATTATACATGTACGTTATCTGTGTGATTTACTTAATAAAATAGCATCATTTTTGGGACAGTAAAAAAATTTTCATTTATCGACCAAAAAAACGAGATGCTGCCGGGGTGGTCCAAAATTTTGAATTTCAGACTTTATTCCTCGTCCTAAAAAACAGCTCTCTTCACCATTCTTGTGGTCTTTCATCAACAAATTATAAATGTACGTTATCTGTGTGACTTACTTAATAAAATTGCATCATTTTTGTGACAATAAAAAAATTTCCATTTATCGACAAAAAAAACGAGATGCTGCCGGGGTGGTTAAAATTTTGAATTTCAGACTTTATTGCTCGTCCTAAAAAACAGCTCTCTTCACCATTCTTGTGGTCTTTCATCAACAAATTATAAATGTACGTTATCTGTGTGACTTACTTAATAAAATAGCATCATTTTTGTGACAATAAAAAAATTTCCATTTATCGACAAAAAAAACGAGATGCTGCCGGGGTGGTCCAAATTTTGAATTTCAGACCTCATTGCTAATCCTAAAAAAGAGCTCTCTTTACCATTCTTGTGGCCTTTCATCAACAAATTATACACGTACGTTATCTGTGTGACTTACTTAATAAAATAGCATCGTTTTTGTGACAATAAAAAAATTTTAATTTATCGACAAAAAAAACGAGATGCTGCCGGGGTGGTCCAAATTTTGAATTTCAGACTTTATTGCTCGTAACAAAAAACAGCTCTCTTTACCTACCTTGTGGTCCGTCATCAAGAAATTATACATGTACGTTATCTGTGTGACTTACTTAATAAAATAGCATCGTTTTTGTGACGATAAAAAAATTTCAATTTATCGACCAAATTTTGAATTTCAGACTTTATTGCTCGTCCTAAAAACCAGCTCTCTTTACCATTCTTGTGGTCCTTCATCAACAAATTATACATGTACGTTATCTGTGTGACTAACTTAATAAAAAAGCATCGTTTTTGTGACAATAAAAAAATTTTAATTTATCGACAAAAAAAACGAGATGCTGCCGGGGTGGTCCAAATTTTGAATTTCAGACTTTATTGCTCGTAACAAAAAACAGCTCTCTTTACCTACCTTGTGGTCCGTCATCAAAAAATTATACATGTACGTTATCTGTGTGACTTACTTAATAAAATAGCATCGTTTTTGTGACGATAAAAAAATTTCAATTTATCGACAAAAACACGAGATGCTGCCGGGGTGGTCCAAATTTTGAATTTCAGACTTTATTGCTCGTCCTAAAAACCAGCTCACTTTACCATTCTTGTGGTCCTTCA
Source organism: Volucella inflata (assembly GCA_928272305.1). Lineage (NCBI taxonomy): Eukaryota > Metazoa > Arthropoda > Insecta > Diptera > Syrphidae > Volucella > Volucella inflata. The sequence continues at coordinate 36,416,635 of OV743719.1, read as the reverse complement.
TCAACAAATTATACATGTACGTTATCTGTGTGACATACTTAATAAAAAAGCATCGTTTTTGTGACAGTAAAAAAATTTTCATTTATCGACAAAAAGAACGAGATGCTGCCGGGGTGGTCCAAATTTTGAATTTCAGACTTTATTGCTCGTCCTAAAAACCAGCTCTCTTTACCATTCTTGTGGTCCTTCATCAACAAATTATACATGTACGTTATCTGTGTGACTTACTTAATAAAAAAGCATCGTTTTCGTGACAGTAAAAAAATTTTCATTTATCGACAAAAAAAACGAGATGCTGCCGGGGTGGTCCAAATTTTGAATTTCAGACTTTATTGCTCGTCCTAAAAAACAGCTCTCTTCACCATTCTTGTGGTCTTTCATCAACAAATTATACATGTACGTTATCTGTGTGACTTACTTAATAAAATAGCATCATTTTTGGGACAGTAAAAAAATTTTCATTTATCGACAAAAAAAACGAGATGCTGCCGGGGTGGTCCAAATTTTGAATTTCAGACTTTATTCCTCGTCCTAAAAAACAGCTCTCTTCACCATTCTTGTGGTCTTTCATCAACAAATTATAAATGTACGTTATCTGTGTGACTTACTTAATAAAATTGCATCATTTTTGTGACAATAAAAAAATTTCCATTTATCGACAAAAAAAACGAGATGCTGCCGGGGTGGTTCAAATTTTGAATTTCAGACTTTATTGCTCGTCCTAAAAAACAGCTCTCTTCACCATTCTTGTGGTCTTTCATCAACAAATTATAAATGTACGTTATCTGTGTGACTTACTTAATAAAATAGCATCATTTTTGTGACAATAAAAAAATTTCCATTTATCGACAAAAAAAACGAGATGCTGCCGGGGTGGTCCAAATTTTGAATTTCAGACCTCATTGCTAATCCTAAAAAAGAGCTCTCTTTACCATTCTTGTGGCCTTTCATCAACAAATTATACACGTACGTTATCTGTGTGACTTACTTAATAAAATAGCATCGTTTTTGTGACAATAAAAAAATTTTAATTTATCGACAAAAACACGAGATGCTGCCGGGGTGGTCCAAATTTTGAATTTCAGACTTTATTGCTCGTAACAAAAAACAGCTCTCATTACCTACCTTGTGGTCCGTCATCAAAAAATTATACATGTACGTTATCTGTGTGACTTACTTAATAAAATAGCATCGTTTTTGTGACGATAAAAAAATTTCAATTTATCGACAAAAACACGAGATGCTGCCGGGGTGGTCCAAATTTTGAATTTCAGACTTTATTGCTCGTCCTAAAAACCAGCTCACTTTACCATTCTTGTGGTCCTTCATCAACAAATTATACATGTACGTTATCTGTGTGACATACTTAATAAAAAAGCATCGTTTTTGTGACAGTAAAAAAATTTTCATTTATCGACAAAAAGAACGAGATGCTGCCGGGGTGGTCCAAATTTTGAATTTCAGACTTTATTGCTCGTCCTAAAAAACAGCTCTCTTCACCATTCTTGTGGTCTTTCATCAACAAATTATACATGTACGTTATCTGTGTGACTTACTTAATAAAATAGCATCATTTTTGTGACAGTAAAAAAATTTTCATTTATCGACAAAAAAAACGAGATGCTGCCGGGGTGGTCCAAATTTTGAATTTCAGACTTTATTGCTCGTCCTAAAAAACAGCTCTCTTCACCATTCTTGTGGTCTTTCATCAACAAATTATAAATGTACGTTATCTGTGTGACTTACTTAATAAAATTGCATCATTTTTGTGACAATAAAAAAATTTCCATTTATCGACAAAAAAAACGAGATGCTGCCGGGGTGGTTCAAATTTTGAATTTCAGACTTTATTGCTCGTCCTAAAAAACAGCTCTCTTCACCATTCTTGTGGTCTTTCATCAACAAATTATAAATGTACGTTATCTGTGTGACTTACTTAATAAAATAGCATAATTTTTGTGACAATAAAAAAATTTTCATTTATCGACAAAAAAAAACGAGATGCTGCCGGGGTGGTCCAAATTTTGAATTTCAGACCTCATTGCTAATCCTAAAAAAGAGCTCTCTTTACCATTCTTGTGGCCTTTCATCAACAAATTATACACGTACGTTATCTGTGTGACTTACTTAATAAAATAGCATCGTTTTTGTGACAATAAAAAAATTTTAATTTATCGACAAAAAAAACGAGATGCTGCCGGGGTGGTCCAAATTTTGAATTTCAGACTTTATTGCTCGTAACAAAAAACAGCTCTCTTTACCTACCTTGTGGTCCGTCATCAAAAAATTATACATGTACGTTATCTGTGTGACTTACTTAATAAAATAGCATCGTTTTTGTGACAATAAAAAAATTTTAATTTATCGACAAAAAAAACGAGATGCTGCCGGGGTGGTCCAAATTTTGAATTTCAGACTTTATTCCTCGTCCTAAAAAACAGCTCTCTTCACCATTCTTGTGGTCTTTCATCAACAAATTATAAATGTACGTTATCTGTGTGACTTACTTAATAAAATTGCATCATTTTTGTGACAATAAAAAAATTTCCATTTATCGACAAAAACACGAGATGCTGCCGGGGTGGTCCAAATTTTGAATTTCAGACTTTATTGCTCGTCCTAAAAACCAGCTCACTTTACCATTCTTGTGGTCCTTCATCAACAAATTATAGATGTACGTTATCTGTGTGACATACTTAATAAAAAAGCATCGCTTTTGTGACAGTAAAAAAATTTTCATTTATCGACAAAAAAAACGAGATGCTGCCGGGGTGGTCCAAATTTTGAATTTCAGACTTTATTGCTCGTCCTAAAAACCAGCTCTCTTTACCATTCTTGTGGTCCTTCATCAACAAATTATACATGTACGTTATCTGTGTGACTTACTTAATAAAAAAGCATCGTTTTTGTGACAGTAAAAAAATTTTCATTTATCGACAAAAAAAACGAGATGCTGCCGGGGTGATCCAAATTTTGAATTTCAGACTTTATTGCTCGTCCTAAAAACCAGCTCTCTTTACCATTCTTGTGGTCCTTCATCAACAAATTATACATGTACGTTATCTGTGTGACTTACTTAATAAAAAAGCATCGTTTTTGTGACAGTAAAAAAATTTTCATTTATCGACAAAAAAAACGAGATGCTGCCGGGGTGGTCCAAATTTTGAATTTCAGACTTTATTGCTCGTCCTAAAAAACAGCTCTCTTCACCATTCTTGTGGTCTTTCATCAACAAATTATACATGTACGTTATCTGTGTGACTTACTTAATAAAATAGCATCATTTTTGTGACAGTAAAAAAATTTTCATTTATCAACAAAAAAAACGAGATGCTGCCGGGGTGGTCCAAATTTTGAATTTCAGACTTTATTGCTCGTCCTAAAAACCAGCTCTCTTTACTATTCTTGTGGTCCTTCATCAACAAATTATACATGTACGTTATCTAGGTGACTTACTTAATAAAATAGCATCATTTTTGTGACAGTAAAAAAATTTTCATTTATCGACAAAAAAAACGAGATGCTGCCGGGGTGGTCCAAATTTTGAATTTCAGACTTTATTGCTCGTCCTAAAAAACAGCTCTCTTCACCATTCTTGTGGTCTTTCATCAACAAATTATACATGTACGTTATCTGTGTGACTTACTTAATAAAATAGCATCGTTTTTGTGACGATAAAAAAATTTCAATTTATCGACAAAAACACGAGATGCTGCCGGGGTGGTCCAAATTTTGAATTTCAGACTTTATTGCTCGTCCTAAAAACCAGCTCTCTTCACCATTCTTGTGGTCTTTCATCAACAAATTATACATGTACGTTATCTAGGTGACTTACTTAATAAAATAGCATCATTTTTGTGACAGTAAAAAAATTTTCATTTATCGACAAAAAAAACGAGACGCTGCCGGGGTGGTCCAAATTTTGAATTTCAGACTTTATTGCTCGTCCTAAAAAACAGCTCTCTTCACCATTCTTGTGGTCTTTCATCAACAAATTATACATGTACGTTATCTGTGTGACTTACTTAATAAAATAGCATCATTTTTGTGACAGTAAAAAAATTTTCATTTATCGACAAAAAAAACGAGATGCTGCCGGGGTGGTCCAAATTTTGAATTTCAGACTTTATTGCTCGTCCTAAAAACCAGCTCTCTTTACCATTCTTGTGGTCCTTCATCAACAAATTATACATGTACGTTATCTAGGTGACTTACTTAATAAAAAAGCATCATTTTTGTGACAGTAAAAAAATTTTCATTTATCGACAAAAAAAACGAGATGCTGCCGGGGTGGTCCAAATTTTGAATTTCAGACTTTATTGCTCGTAACAAAAAACAGTTCTCTTTACCTACCTTGTGGTCCGTCATCAAAAAATTATACATGTACGTTATCTGTGTGACTTACTTAATAAAATAGCATCGTTTTTGTGACGATAAAAAAATTTCAATTTATCGACCAAATTTTGAATTTCAGACTTTATTGCTCGTCCTAAAAACCAGCTCTCTTTACCATTCTTGTGGTCCTTCATCAACAAATTATACATGTACGTTATCTGTGTGACTTACTTAATAAAAAAGCATCGTTTTTGTGACAGTAAAAAAATTTTCATTTATCGACAAAAAAAACGAGATGCTGCCGGGGTGATCCAAATTTTGAATTTCAGACTTTATTGCTCGTCCTAAAAACCAGCTCTCTTTACCATTCTTGTGGTCCTTCATCAACAAATTATACATGTACGTTATCTGTGTGACTTACTTAATAAAAAAGCATCGTTTTTGTGACAGTAAAAAAATTTTCATTTATCGACAAAAAAAACGAGATGCTGCCGGGGTGGTCCAAATTTTGAATTTCAGACTTTATTGCTCGTCCTAAAAAACAGCTCTCTTCACCATTCTTGTGGTCTTTCATCAACAAATTATACATGTACGTTATCTGTGTGACTTACTTAATAAAATAGCATCATTTTTGTGACAATAAAAAAATTTTAATTTATCGACAAAAAAAACGAGATGCTGCCGGGGTGGTCCAAATTTTGAATTTCAGACTTTATTGCTCGTCCTAAAAAACAGCTCTCTTCACCATTCTTGTGGTCTTTCATCAACAAATTATACATGTACGTTATCTGTGTGACTTACTTAATAAAAAAGCATCGTTTTTGTGACAGTAAAAAAATTTTCATTTATCGACAAAAAAAACGAGATGCTGCCGGGGTGGTCCAAATTTTGAATTTCAGACTTTATTGCTAATCCTAAAAAAGAGCTCTCTTTACCATTCTTGTGGTCTTTCATCAACAAATTATACATGTACGTTATCTGTGTGACTAACTTAATAAAAAAGCATCGTTTTTGTGACAATAAAAAAATTTTAATTTATCGACAAAAAAAACGAGATGCTGCCGGGGTGGTCCAAATTTTGAATTTCAGACTTTATTGCTCGTCCTAAAAAACAGCTCTCTTCACCATTCTTGTGATCTTTCATCAACAAATTATACATGTACGTTATCTGTGTGACTTACTTAATAAAATAGCATCGTTTTTGTGACAATAAAAAAATTTCAATTTATCGACAAAAACACGAGATGCTGCCGGGGTGGTCCAAATTTTGAATTTCAGACTTTATTGCTCGTCCTAAAAACCAGCTCACTTTACCATTCTTGTGGTCCTTCATCAACAAATTATACATGTACGTTATCTGTGTGACATACTTAATAAAAAAGCATAGTTTTTGTGACAGTAAAAAAATTTTCATTTATCGACAAAAAAAACGAGATGCTGCCGGGGTGGTCCAAATTTTGAATTTCAGACTTTATTGCTCGTCCTAAAAACCAGCTCTCTTTACCATTCTTGTGGTCCTTCATCAACAAATTATACATGTACGTTATCTGTGTGACTTACTTAATAAAAAAGCATCGTTTTTGTGACAGTAAAAAAATTTTCATTTATCGACAAAAAAAACGAGATGCTGCCGGGGTGATCCAAATTTTGAATTTCAGACTTTATTGCTCGTCCTAAAAACCAGCTCTCTTTACCATTCTTGTGGTCCTTCATCAACAAATTATACATGTACGTTATCTGTGTGACTTACTTAATAAAAAAGCATCGTTTTTGTGACAGTAAAAAAATTTTCATTTATCGACAATAAAAACGAGATGCTGCCGGGGTGGTCCAAATTTTGAATTTCAGACTTTATTGCTCGTCCTAAAAACCAGCTCTCTTTACCATTCTTGTGGTCCTTCATCAACAAATTATACATGTACGTTATCTGTGTGACTTACTTAATAAAAAAGCATCGTTTTTGTGACAGTAAAAAAATTTTCATTTATCGACAAAAAAAACGAGATGCTGCCGGGGTGGTCCAAATTTTGAATTTCAGACTTTATTGCTCGTCCTAAAAACCAGCTCTCTTTACCATTCTTGTGGTCCTTCATCAACAAATTATACATGTACGTTATCTAGGTGACTTACTTAATAAAAAAGCATCATTTTTGTGACAGTAAAAAAATTTTCATTTATTGACAAAAAAAACGAGATGCTGCCGGGGTGGTCCAAATTTTGAATTTCAGACTTTATTGCTCGTAACAAAAAACAGCTCTCTTTACCTACCTTGTGGTCCGTCATCAAAAAATTATACATGTACGTTATCTGTGTGACTTACTTAATAAAATAGCATCGTTTTTGTGACGATAAAAAAATTTCAATTTATCGACCAAATTTTGAATTTCAGACTTTATTGCTCGTCCTAAAAACCAGCTCTCTTTACCATTCTTGTGGTCCTCCATCAACAAATTATACATGTACGTTATCTGTGTGACTTACTTAATAAAAAAGCATCGTTTTTGTGACAGTAAAAAAATTTTCATTTATCGACAATAAAAACGAGATGCTGCCGGGGTGGTCCAAATTTTGAATTTCAGACTTTATTGCTCTTCCTAAAAACCAGCTCTCTTTACCATTCTTGTGGTCCTTCATCAACAAATTATACATGTACGTTATCTGTGTGACTTACTTAATAAAAAAGCATCGTTTTTGTGACAGTAAAAAAATTTTCATTTATCGACAAAAAAAACGAGATGCTGCCGGGGTGGTCCAAATTTTGAATTTCAGACTTTATTGCTAATCCTAAAAAAGAGCTCTCTTTACCATTCTTGTGGTCTTTCATCAACAAATTATACATGTACGTTATCTGTGTGACTTACTTAATAAAAAAGCATCGTTTTTGTGACAGTAAAAAAATTTTCATTTATCGACAAAAAAAACGAGATGCTGCCGGGGTGGTCCAAATTTTGAATTTCAGACTTTATTGCTCGTCCTAAAAAACAGCTCTCTTCACCATTCTTGTGATCTTTCATCAACAAATTATACATGTACGTTATCTGTGTGACTTACTTAATAAAATAGCATCGTTTTTGTGACGATAAAAAAATTTCAATTTATCGACAAAAACACGAGATGCTGCCGGGGTGGTCCAAATTTTGAATTTCAGACTTTATTGCTCGTCCTAAAAACCAGCTCTCTTCACCATTCTTGTGGTCTTTCATCAACAAATTATACATGTACGTTATCTGTGTGACTTACTTAATAAAAAAGCATCGTTTTTGTGACAGTAAAAAAATTTTCATTTATCGACAAAAAAAACGAGATGCTGCCGGGGTGGTCCAAATTTTGAATTTCAGACTTTATTGCTCGTCCTAAAAAACAGCTCTCTTCACCATTCTTGTGGTCTTTCATCAACAAATTATACATGTACGTTATCTGTGTGACTTACTTAATAAAATAGCATCATTTTTGTGACAGTAAAAAAATTTTCATTTATCGACAAAAAAAACGAGATGCTGCCGGGGTGGTCCAAATTTTGAATTTCAGACTTTATTGCTCGTCCTAAAAACCAGCTCTCTTTACCATTCTTGTGGTCCTTCATCAACAAATTATACATGTACGTTATCTAGGTGACTTACTTAATAAAAAAGCATCATTTTTGTGACAGTAAAAAAATTTTCATTTATCGACAAAAAAAACGAGATGCTGCCGGGGTGGTCCAAATTTTGAATTTCAGACTTTATTGCTCGTAACAAAAAACAGTTCTCTTTACCTACCTTGTGGTCCGTCATCAAAAAATTATACATGTACGTTATCTGTGTGACTTACTTAATAAAATAGCATCGTTTTTGTGACGATAAAAAAATTTCAATTTATCGACCAAATTTTGAATTTCAGACTTTATTGCTCGTCCTAAAAACCAGCTCTCTTTACCATTCTTGTGGTCCTTCATCAACAAATTATACATGTACGTTATCTGTGTGACTTACTTAATAAAAAAGCATCGTTTTTGTGACAGTAAAAAAATTTTCATTTATCGACAAAAAAAACGAGATGCTGTCGGGGTGATCCAAATTTTGAATTTCAGACTTTATTGCTCGTCCTAAAAACCAGCTCTCTTTACCATTCTTGTGGTCTTTCATCAACAAATTATACATGTACGTTATCTGTGTGACTTACTTAATAAAAAAGCATCGTTTTTGTGACAGTAAAAAAATTTTCATTTATCGACAAAAAAAACGAGATGCTGCCGGGGTGGTCCAAATTTTGAATTTCAGACTTTATTGCTCGTCCTAAAAAACAGCTCTCTTCACCATTCTTGTGGTCTTTCATCAACAAATTATACATGTACGTTATCTGTGTGACTTACTTAATAAAATAGCATCATTTTTGTGACAATAAAAAAATTTTAATTTATCGACAAAAAAAACGAGATGCTGCCGGGGTGGTCCAAATTTTGAATTTCAGACTTTATTGCTCGTCCTAAAAAACAGCTCTCTTCACCATTCTTGTGGTCTTTCATCAACAAATTATACATGTACGTTATCTGTGTGACTTACTTAATAAAAAAGCATCGTTTTTGTGACAGTAAAAAAATTTTCATTTATCGACAAAAAAAACGAGATGCTGCCGGGGTGGTCCAAATTTTGAATTTCAGACTTTATTGCTAATCCTAAAAAAGAGCTCTCTTTACCATTCTTGTGGTCTTTCATCAACAAATTATACATGTACGTTATCTGTGTGACTAACTTAATAAAAAAGCATCGTTTTTGTGACAATAAAAAAATTTTAATTTATCGACAAAAAAAACGAGATGCTGCCGGGGTGGTCCAAATTTTGAATTTCAGACTTTATTGCTCGTCCTAAAAAACAGCTCTCTTCACCATTCTTGTGATCTTTCATCAACAAATTATACATGTACGTTATCTGTGTGACTTACTTAATAAAATAGCATCGTTTTTGTGACGATAGAAAAATTTCAATTTATCGACAAAAACACGAGATGCTGCCGGGGTGGTCCAAATTTTGAATTTCAGACTTTATTGCTCGTCCTAAAAACCAGCTCACTTTACCATTCTTGTGGTCCTTCATCAACAAATTATACATGTACGTTATCTGTGTGACATACTTAATAAAAAAGCATAGTTTTTGTGACAGTAAAAAAATTTTCATTTATCGACAAAAAAAACGAGATGCTGCCGGGGTGGTCCAAATTTTGAATTTCAGACTTTATTGCTCGTCCTAAAAACCAGCTCTCTTTACCATTCTTGTGGTCCTTCATCAACAAATTATACATGTACGTTATCTGTGTGACTTACTTAATAAAATAGCATCGTTTTTGTGACAGTAAAAAAATTTTCATTTATCGACAAAAAAAACGAGATGCTGCCGGGGTGATCCAAATTTTGAATTTCAGACTTTATTGCTCGTCCTAAAAACCAGCTCTCTTTACCATTCTTGTGGTCCTTCATCAACAAATTATACATGTACGTTATCTGTGTGACTTACTTAATAAAAAAGCATCGTTTTTGTGACAGTAAAAAAATTTTCATTTATCGACAATAAAAACGAGATGCTGCCGGGGTGGTCCAAATTTTGAATTTCAGACTTTATTGCTCGTCCTAAAAACCAGCTCTCTTTACCATTCTTGTGGTCCTTCATCAACAAATTATACATGTACGTTATCTGTGTGACTTACTTAATAAAAAAGCATCGTTTTTGTGACAGTAAAAAAATTTTCATTTATCGACAAAAAAAACGAGATGCTGCCGGGGTGGTCCAAATTTTGAATTTCAGACTTTATTGCTCGTCCTAAAAACCAGCTCTCTTTACCATTCTTGTGGTCCTTCATCAACAAATTATACATGTACGTTATCTAGGTGACTTACTTAATAAAAAAGCATCATTTTTGTGACAGTAAAAAAATTTTCATTTATTGACAAAAAAAACGAGATGCTGCCGGGGTGGTCCAAATTTTGAATTTCAGACTTTATTGCTCGTAACAAAAAACAGCTCTCTTTACCTACCTTGTGGTCCGTCATCAAAAAATTATACATGTACGTTATCTGTGTGACTTACTTAATAAAATAGCATCGTTTTTGTGACGATAAAAAAATTTCAATTTATCGACCAAATTTTGAATTTCAGACTTTATTGCTCGTCCTAAAAACCAGCTCTCTTTACCATTCTTGTGGTCCTCCATCAACAAATTATACATGTACGTTATCTGTGTGACTTACTTAATAAAAAAGCATCGTTTTTGTGACAGTAAAAAAATTTTCATTTATCGACAATAAAAACGAGATGCTGCCGGGGTGGTCCAAATTTTGAATTTCAGACTTTATTGCTCGTCCTAAAAACCAGCTCTCTTTACCATTCTTGTGGTCATTCATCAACAAATTATACATGTACGTTATCTGTGTGACTTACTTAATAAAAAAGCATCGTTTTTGTGACAGTAAAAAAATTTTCATTTATCGACAAAAAAAACGAGATGCTGCCGGGGTGGTCCAAATTTTGAATTTCAGACTTTATTGCTAATCCTAAAAAAGAGCTCTCTTTACCATTCTTGTGGTCTTTCATCAACAAATTATACATGTACGTTATCTGTGTGACTAACTTAATAAAAAAGCATCGTTTTTGTGACAGTAAAAAAATTTTCATTTATCGACAAAAAAAACGAGATGCTGCCGGGGTGGTCCAAATTTTGAATTTCAGACTTTATTGCTCGTCCTAAAAAACAGCTCTCTTCACCATTCTTGTGGTCTTTCATCAACAAATTATACATGTACGTTATCTGTGTGACTTACTTAATAAAATAGCATCATTTTTGTGACAGTAAAAAAATTTTCATTTATCGACAAAAAAAACGAGATGCTGCCGGGGTGGTCCAAATTTTGAATTTCAGACTTTATTGCTCGTCCTAAAAAACAGCTCTCTTCACCATTCTTGTGGTCTTTCATCAACAAATTATACATGTACGTTATCTGTGTGACTTACTTAATAAAATAGCATCATTTTTGTGACAGTAAAAAAATTTTCATTTATCGACAAAAAAAACGAGATGCTGCCGGGGTGGTCCAAATTTTGAATTTCAGACTTTATTGCTCGTCCTAAAAAACAGCTCTCTTCACCATTCTTGTGGTCTTTCATCAACAAATTATACATGTACGTTATCTGTGTGACTTACTTAATAAAAAAGCATCGTTTTTGTGACAGTAAAAAAATTTTCATTTATCGACAAAAAAAACGAGATGCTGCCGGGGTGGTCCAAATTTTGAATTTCAGACTTTATTGCTCGTCCTAAAAAACAGCTCTCTTCACCATTCTTGTGGTCTTTCATCAACAAATTATACATGTACGTTATCTGTGTGACTTACTTAATAAAATAGCATCATTTTTGTGACAGTAAAAAAATTTTCATTTATCGACAAAAAAAACGAGATGCTGCCGGGGTGGTCCAAATTTTGAATTTCAGACTTTATTGCTCGTAACAAAAAACAGCTCTCTTTACCTACCTTGTGGTCCGTCATCAAAAAATTATACATGTACGTTATCTGTGTGACTTACTTAATAAAATAGCATCGTTTTTGTGACGATAAAAAAATTTCAATTTATCGACCAAATTTTGAATTTCAGACTTTATTGCTCGTCCTAAAAACCAGCTCTCTTTACCATTCTTGTGGTCCTCCATCAACAAATTATACATGTACGTTATCTGTGTGACTTACTTAATAAAAAAGCATCGTTTTTGTGACAGTAAAAAAATTTTCATTTATCGACAATAAAAACGAGATGCTGCCGGGGTGGTCCAAATTTTGAATTTCAGACTTTATTGCTCGTCCTAAAAACCAGCTCTCTTTACCATTCTTGTGGTCCTTCATCAACAAATTATACATGTACGTTATCTGTGTGACTTACTTAATAAAAAAGCATCGTTTTTGTGACAGTAAAAAAATTTTCATTTATCGACAAAAAAAACGAGATGCTGCCGGGGTGGTCCAAATTTTGAATTTCAGACTTTATTGCTAATCCTAAAAAAGAGCTCTCTTTACCATTCTTGTGGTCTTTCATCAACAAATTATACATGTACGTTATCTGTGTGACTAACTTAATAAAAAAGCATCGTTTTTGTGACAATAAAAAAATTTTAATTTATCGACAAAAAAAACGAGATGCTGCCGGGGTGGTCCAAATTTTGAATTTCAGACTTTATTGCTCGTCCTAAAAAACAGCTCTCTTCACCATTCTTGTGATCTTTCATCAACAAATTATACATGTACGTTATCTGTGTGACTTACTTAATAAAATAGCATCGTTTTTGTGACGATAAAAAAATTTCAATTTATCGACAAAAACACGAGATGCTGCCGGGGTGGTCCAAATTTTGAATTTCAGACTTTATTGCTCGTCCTAAAAACCAGCTCTCTTCACCATTCTTGTGGTCTTTCATCAACAAATTATACATGTACGTTATCTGTGTGACTTACTTAATAAAAAAGCATCGTTTTTGTGACAGTAAAAAAATTTTCATTTATCGACAAAAAAAACGAGATGCTGCCGGGGTGGTCCAAATTTTGAATTTCAGACTTTATTGCTCGTCCTAAAAAACAGCTCTCTTCACCATTCTTGTGGTCTTTCATCAACAAATTATACATGTACGTTATCTGTGTGACTTACTTAATAAAATAGCATCATTTTTGTGACAGTAAAAAAATTTTCATTTATCGACAAAAAAAACGAGATGCTGCCGGGGTGGTCCAAATTTTGAATTTCAGACTTTATTGCTCGTCCTAAAAACCAGCTCTCTTTACCATTCTTGTGGTCCTTCATCAACAAATTATACATGTACGTTATCTAGGTGACTTACTTAATAAAAAAGCATCATTTTTGTGACAGTAAAAAAATTTTCATTTATCGACAAAAAAAACGAGATGCTGCCGGGGTGGTCCAAATTTTGAATTTCAGACTTTATTGCTCGTAACAAAAAACAGTTCTCTTTACCTACCTTGTGGTCCGTCATCAAAAAATTATACATGTACGTTATCTGTGTGACTTACTTAATAAAATAGCATCGTTTTTGTGACGATAAAAAAATTTCAATATATCGACCAAATTTTGAATTTCAGACTTTATTGCTCGTCCTAAAAACCAGCTCTCTTTACCATTCTTGTGGTCCTTCATCAACAAATTATACATGTACGTTATCTGTGTGACTTACTTAATAAAATAGCATCGTTTTTGTGACAGTAAAAAAATTTTCATTTATCGACAAAAAAAACGAGATGCTGCCGGGGTGATCCAAATTTTGAATTTCAGACTTTATTGCTCGTCCTAAAAACCAGCTCTCTTTACCATTCTTGTGGTCCTTCATCAACAAATTATACATGTACGTTATCTGTGTGACTTACTTAATAAAAAAGCATCGTTTTTGTGACAGTAAAAAAATTTTCATTTATCGACAAAAAAAACGAGATGCTGCCGGGGTGGTCCAAATTTTGAATTTCAGACTTTATTGCTCGTCCTAAAAAACAGCTCTCTTCACCATTCTTGTGGTCTTTCATCAACAAATTATACATGTACGTTATCTGTGTGACTTACTTAATAAAATAGCATCATTTTTGTGACAATAAAAAAATTTTAATTTATCGACAAAAAAAACGAGATGCTGCCGGGGTGGTCCAAATTTTGAATTTCAGACTTTATTGCTCGTCCTAAAAAACAGCTCTCTTCACCATTCTTGTGGTCTTTCATCAACAAATTATACATGTACGTTATCTGTGTGACTTACTTAATAAAAAAGCATCGTTTTTGTGACAGTAAAAAAATTTTCATTTATCGACAAAGAAAACGAGATGCTGCCGGGGTGGTCCAAATTTTGAATTTCAGACTTTATTGCTAATCCTAAAAAAGAGCTCTCTTTACCATTCTTGTGGTCTTTCATCAACAAATTATACATGTACGTTATCTGTGTGACTAACTTAATAAAAAAGCATCGTTTTTGTGACAATAAAAAAATTTTAATTTATCGACAAAAAAAACGAGATGCTGCCGGGGTGGTCCAAATTTGGAATTTCAGACTTTATTGCTCGTCCTAAAAAACAGCTCTCTTCACCATTCTTGTGATCTTTCATCAACAAATTATACATGTACGTTATCTGTGTGACTTACTTAATAAAATAGCATCGTTTTTGTGACGATAAAAAAATTTCAATTTATCGACAAAAACACGAGATGCTGCCGGGGTGGTCCAAATTTTGAATTTCAGACTTTATTGCTCGTCCTAAAAACCAGCTCACTTTACCATTCTTGTGGTCCTTCATCAACAAATTATACATGTACGTTATCTGTGTGACATACTTAATAAAAAAGCATAGTTTTTGTGACAGTAAAAAAATTTTCATTTATCGACAAAGAAAACGAGATGCTGCCGGGGTGGTCCAAATTTTGAATTTCAGACTTTATTGCTCGTCCTAAAAACCAGCTCTCTTTACCATTCTTGTGGTCCTTCATCAACAAATTATACATGTACGTTATCTGTGTGACTTACTTAATAAAAAAGCATCGTTTTTGTGACAGTAAAAAAATTTTCATTTATCGACAAAAAAAACGAGATGCTGCCGGGGTGATCCAAATTTTGAATTTCAGACTTTATTGCTCGTCCTAAAAACCAGCTCTCTTTACCATTCTTGTGGTCCTTCATCAACAAATTATACATGTACGTTATCTGTGTGACTTACTTAATAAAAAAGCATCGTTTTTGTGACAGTAAAAAAATTTTCATTTATCGACAATAAAAACGAGATGCTGCCGGGGTGGTCCAAATTTTGAATTTCAGACTTTATTGCTCGTCCTAAAAACCAGATCTCTTTACCATTCTTGTGGTCCTTCATCAACAAATTATACATGTACGTTATCTGTGTGACTTACTTAATAAAAAAGCATCGTTTTTGTGACAGTAAAAAAATTTTCATTTATCGACAAAAAAAACGAGATGCTGCCGGGGTGGTCCAAATTTTGAATTTCAGACTTTATTGCTCGTCCTAAAAACCAGCTCTCTTTACCATTCTTGTGGTCCTTCATCAACAAATTATACATGTACGTTATCTAGGTGACTTACTTAATAAAAAAGCATCATTTTTGTGACAGTAAAAAAATTTTCATTTATTGACAAAAAAAACGAGATGCTGCCGGGGTGGTCCAAATTTTGAATTTCAGACTTTATTGCTCGTAACAAAAAACAGCTCTCTTTACCTACCTTGTGGTCCGTCATCAAAAAATTATACATGTACGTTATCTGTGTGACTTACTTAATAAAATAGCATCGTTTTTGTGACGATAAAAAAATTTCAATTTATCGACCAAATTTTGAATTTCAGACTTTATTGCTCGTCCTAAAAACCAGCTCTCTTTACCATTCTTGTGGTCCTCCATCAACAAATTATACATGTACGTTATCTGTGTGACTTACTTAATAAAAAAGCATCGTTTTTGTGACAGTAAAAAAATTTTCATTTATCGACAATAAAAACGAGATGCTGCCGGGGTGGTCCAAATTTTGAATTTCAGACTTTATTGCTCGTCCTAAAAACCAGCTCTCTTTACCATTCTAGTGGTCCTTCATCAACAAATTATACATGTACGTTATCTGTGTGACTTACTTAATAAAAAAGCATCGTTTTTTGTGACAGTAAAAAAATTTTCATTTATCGACAAAAAAAACGAGATGCTGCCGGGGTGGTCCAAATTTTGAATTTCAGACTTTATTGCTAATCCTAAAAAAGAGCTCTCTTTACCATTCTTGTGGTCTTTCATCAACAAATTATACATGTACGTTATCTGTGTGACTAACTTAATAAAAAAGCATCGTTTTTGTGACAATAAAAAAATTTTAATTTATCGACAAAAAAAACGAGATGCTGCCGGGGTGGTCCAAATTTTGAATTTCAGACTTTATTGCTCGTCCTAAAAAAACAGCTCTCTTCACCATTCTTGTGGTCTTTCATCAACAAATTATACATGTACGTTATCTGTGTGACTTACTTAATAAAATAGCATCGTTTTTGTGACGATAAAAAAATTTCAATTTATCGACAAAAACACGAGATGCTGCCGGGGTGGTCCAAATTTTGAATTTCAGACTTTATTGCTCGTCCTAAAAACCAGCTCACTTTACCATTCTTGTGGTCCTTCATCAACAAATTATACATGTACGTTATCTGTGTGACATACTTAATAAAAAAGCATAGTTTTTGTGACAGTAAAAAAATTTTCATTTATCGACAAAAAAAACGAGATGCTGCCGGGGTGGTCCAAATTTTGAATTTCAGACTTTATTGCTCGTCCTAAAAACCAGCTCTCTTTACCATTCTTGTGGTCCTTCATCAACAAATTATACATGTACGTTATCTGTGTGACTTACTTAATAAAAAAGCATCATTTTTGTGACAGTAAAAAAATTTTCATTTATCGACAAAAAAAACGAGATGCTGCCAGGGTGATCCAAATTTTGAATTTCAGACTTTATTGCTCGTCCTAAAAACCAGCTCTCTTTACCATTCTTGTGGTCCTTCATCAACAAATTATACATGTACGTTATCTGTGTGACTTACTTAATAAAAAAGCATCGTTTTTGTGACAGTAAAAAAATTTTCATTTATCGACAATAAAAACGAGATGCTGCCGGGGTGGTCCAAATTTTGAATTTCAGACTTTATTGCTCGTCCTAAAAACCAGCTCTCTTTACCATTCTTGTGGTCCTTCATCAACAAATTATACATATACGTTATCTGTGTGACTTACTTAATAAAAAAGCATCGTTTTTGTGACAGTAAAAAAATTTTCATTTATCGACAAAAAAAACGAGATGCTGCCGGGGTGGTCCAAATTTTGAATTTCAGACTTTATTGCTCGTCCTAAAAACCAGCTCTCTTTACCATTCTTGTGGTCCTTCATCAACAAATTATACATGTACGTTATCTAGGTGACTTACTTAATAAAAAAGCATCATTTTTGTGACAGTAAAAAAATTTTCATTTATTGACAAAAAAAACGAGATGCTGCCGGGGTGGTCCAAATTTTGAATTTCAGACTTTATTGCTCGTAACAAAAAACAGCTCTCTTTACCTACCTTGTGGTCCGTCATCAAAAAATTATACATGTACGTTATCTGTGTGACTTACTTAATAAAATAGCATCGTTTTTGTGACGATAAAAAAATTTCAATTTATCGACCAAATTTTGAATTTCAGACTTTATTGCTCGTCCTAAAAACCAGCTCTCTTTACCATTCTTGTGGTCCTCCATCAACAAATTATACATGTACGTTATCTGTGTGACTTACTTAATAAAAAAGCATCGTTTTTGTGACAGTAAAAAAATTTTCATTTATCGACAATAAAAACGAGATGCTGCCGGGGTGGTCCAAATTTTGAATTTCAGACTTTATTGCTCGTCCTAAAAACCAGCTCTCTTTACCATTCTTGTGGTCCTTCATCAACAAATTATACATGTACGTTATCTGTGTGACTTACTTAATAAAAAAGCATCGTTTTTGTGACAGTAAAAAAATTTTCATTTATCGACAAAAAAAACGAGATGCTGCCGGGGTGGTCCAAATTTTGAATTTCAGACTTTATTGCTCGTCCTAAAAACCAGCTCTCTTTACCATTCTTGTGGTCCTTCATCAACAAATTATACATGTACGTTATCTAGGTGACTTACTTAATAAAAAAGCATCATTTTGTGACAGTAAAAAAATTTTCATTTATTGACAAAAAAAACGAGATGCTGCCGGGGTGGTCCAAATTTTGAATTTCAGACTTTATTGCTCGTAACAAAAAACAGCTCTCTTTACCTACCTTGTGGTCCGTCATCAAAAAATTATACATGTACGTTATCTGTGTGACTTACTTAATAAAATAGCATCGTTTTTGTGACAATAAAAAAATTTTAATTTATCGACAAAAAAACGAGATGCTGCCGGGGTGGTCCAAATTTTGAATTTCAGACTTTATTGCTCGTCCTAAAAAACAGCTCTCTTCACCATTCTTGTGGTCTTTCATCAACAAATTATACATGTACGTTATCTGTGTGACTTACTTAATAAAATAGCATCATTTTTGTGACAGTAAATAAATTTTCATTTATCGACAAAAAAAACGAGATGCTGCCGGGGTGGTCCAAATTTTGAATTTCAGACTTTATTGCTCGTCCTAAAAACCAGCTCACTTTACCATTCTTGTGGTCCTTCATCAACAAATTATACATGTACGTTATCTGTGTGACATACTTAATAAAAAAGCATCGTTTTTGTGACAGTAAAAAAATTTTCATTTATCGACAAAAAAAACGAGATGCTGCCGGGGTGGTCCAAATTTTGAATTTCAGACTTTATTGCTCGTCCTAAAAAACAGCTCTCTTCACCATTCTTGTGGTCTTTCATCAACAAATTATACATGTACGTTATCTGTGTGACTTACTTAATAAAATAGCATCGTTTTTGTGACGATAAAAAAATTTCAATTTATCGACCAAATTTTGAATTTCAGACTTTATTGCTCGTCCTAAAAACCAGCTCTCTTTACCATTCTTGTGGTCCTCCATCAACAAATTATACATGTACGTTATCTGTGTGACTAACTTAATAAAAAAAGCATCGTTTTTGTGACAATAAAAAAATTTTAATTTATCGACAAAAAAAACGAGATGCTGCCGGGGTGGTCCAAATTTTGAATTTCAGACTTTATTGCTCGTCCTAAAAAACAGCTCTCTTCACCATTCTTGTGGTCTTTCATCAACAAATTATACATGTACGTTATCTGTGTGACTTACTTAATAAAATAGCATCGTTTTTGTGACGATAAAAAAATTTCAATTTATCGACAAAAACACGAGATGCTGCCGGGGTGGTCCAAATTTTGAATTTCAGACTTTATTGCTCGTCCTAAAAACCAGCTCACTTTACCATTCTTGTGGTCCTTCATCAACAAATTATACATGTACGTTATCTGTGTGACATACTTAATAAAAAAGCATCGTTTTTGTGACAGTAAAAAAATTTTCATTTATCGACAAAAAAAACGAGATGCTGCCGGGGTGGTCCAAATTTTGAATTTCAGACTTTATTGCTCGTCCTAAAAACCAGCTCTCTTTACCATTCTTGTGGTCCTTCATCAACAAATTATACATGTACGTTATCTGTGTGACTTACTTAATAAAAAAGCATCGTTTTTGTGACAGTAAAAAAATTTTCATTTATCGACAAAAAAAACGAGATGCTGCCGGGGTGATCCAAATTTTGAATTTCAGACTTTATTGCTCGTCCTAAAAACCAGCTCTCTTTACCATTCTTGTGGTCCTTCATCAACAAATTATACATGTACGTTATCTGTGTGACTTACTTAATAAAAAAGCATCGTTTTTGTGACAGTAAAAAAATTTTCATTTATCGACAAAAAAAACGAGATGCTGCCGGGGTGGTCCAAATTTTGAATTTCAGACTTTATTGCTCGTCCTAAAAAACAGCTCTCTTCACCATTCTTGTGGTCTTTCATCAACAAATTATACATGTACGTTATCTGTGTGACTTACTTAATAAAATAGCATCATTTTTGTGACAGTAAATAAATTTTCATTTATCGACAAAAAAAACGAGATGCTGCTGGGGTGGTCCAAATTTTGAATTTCAGACTTTATTGCTCGAACTAAAAAACAGCTCTCTTCACCATTCTTGTGGTCTTTCATCAACAAATTATAAATGTACGTTATCTGTGTGACTTACTTAATAAAATTGCATCATTTTTGTGACAATAAAAAAATTTCCATTTATCGACAAAAAAAACGAGATGCTGCCGGGGTGGTTCAAATTTTGAATTTCAGACTTTATTGCTCGTCCTAAAAAACAGCTCTCTTCACCATTCTTGTGGTCTTTCGTCAACATATTATACATGTACGTTATCTGTGTGACTTACTTAATAAAATAGCATCATTTTTGTGACAATAAAAAAATTTCCATTTATCGACAAAAAAAACGAGATGCTGCCGAGATGGTGGTCCAAATTTTGAATTTCAGACTTTATGGCTCGTCCTAAAAAAAAGCTCTCTTCACCATTCTTGTGGTCTTTCATCAACAAATTATACATGTACGTTATCTGTGTGACTTACTTAATAAAATAGCATCATTTTTGTGACAATAAAAAAATTTCCATTTATCGACAAAAAAAACGAGATGCTGCCGGGGTGGTCCAAATTTTGAATTTCAGACCTCATTGCTCATCCTAAAAAACAGCTCTCTCCACCATTCTTGTGGTCTTTCATCAAAAAATTATACATGTACGTTATCTGTGTGACTTACTTAATAAAATAGCATCATTTTTGTGACAATAAAAAAATTTTCATTTATCGACAAAAAAAAAAGAGATGCTGCCGGGGTGGTCCAAATTTTGAATTTCAGACTTTATTGCTCGTCCTAAAAACCAGCTCTCTTTACCATTCTTGTGGTCCTTCATCAACAAATTATACATGTACGTTATCTGTGTGACTTACTTAATAAAAAAGCATCGTTTTTGTGACAGTAAAAAAATTTTCATTTATCGACAAAAAAAACGAGATGCTGCCGGGGTGGTCCAAATTTTGAATTTCAGACTTTATTGCTCGTCCTAAAAAACAGCTCTCTTCACCATTCTTGTGGTCTTTCATCAACAAATTATACATGTACGTTATCTGTGTGACTTACTTAATAAAATAGCATCATTTTTGTGACAGTAAAAAAATTTTCATTTATCGACAAAAAAAACGAGATGCTGCCGGGGTGGTCCAAATTTTGAATTTCAGACTTTATTGCTCGTCCTAAAAAACAGCTCTCTTCACCATTCTTGTGGTCTTTCATCAACAAATTATAAATGTACGTTATCTGTGTGACTTACTTAATAAAATTGCATCATTTTTGTGACAATAAAAAAATTTCCATTTATCGACAAAAAAAACGAGATGCTGCCGGGGTGGTTCAAATTTTGAATTTCAGACTTTATTGCTCGTCCTAAAAAACAGCTCTCTTCACCATTCTTGTGGTCTTTCGTCAACATATTATACATGTACGTTATCTGTGTGACTTACTTAATAAAATAGCATCATTTTTGTGACAATAAAAAAATTTCCATTTATCGACAAAAAAAACGAGATGCTGCCGGGGTGGTCCAAATTTTGAATTTCAGACTTTATTGCTCATCCTAAAAAAAAGCTCTCTTCACCATTCTTGTGGTCTTTCATCAACAAATTATACATGTACGTTATCTGTGTGACTTACTTAATAAAATAGCATCATTTTTGTGACAATAAAAAAATTTCCATTTATCGACAAAAAAAACGAGATGCTGCCGGGGTGGTCCAAATTTTGAATTTCAGACCTCATTGCTCATCCTAAAAAACAGCTCTCTCCACCATTCTTGTGGTCTTTCATCAACAAATTATACATGTACGTTATCTGTGTGACTTACTTAATAAAATAGCATCATTTTTGTGACAATAAAAAAATTTCCATTTATCGACAAAAAAAACGAGATGCTGCCGGGGTGGTCCAAATTTTGAATTTCAGACCTCATTGCTCATCCTAAAAAACAGCTCTCTCCACCATTCTTGTGGTCTTTCATCAACAAATTATACATGTACGTTATCTGTGTGACTTACTTAATAAAATAGCATCATTTTTGTGACAATAAAAAAATTTTCATTTATCGACAAAAAAAAAAGAGATGCTGCCGGGGTGGTCCAAATTTTGAATTTCAGACTTTATTGCTCGTCCTAAAAACCAGCTCTCTTTACCATTCTTGTGGTCCTTCATCAACAAATTATACATGTACGTTATCTGTGTGACTTACTTAATAAAAAAGCATCGTTTTTGTGACAGTAAAAAAATTTTCATTTATCGACAAAAAAAACGAGATGCTGCCGGGGTGGTCCAAATTTTGAATTTCAGACTTTATTGCTCGTCCTAAAAAACAGCTCTCTTCACCATTCTTGTGGTCTTTCATCAACAAATTATACATGTACGTTATCTGTGTGACTTACTTAATAAAATAGCATCATTTTTGTGACAGTAAAAAAATTTTCATTTATCTACAAAAAAAACGAGATGCTGCCGGGGTGGTCCAAATTTTGAATTTCAGACTTTATTGCTCGTCCTAAAAAACAGCTCTCTTCACCATTCTTGTGGTCTTTCATCAACAAATTATAAATGTACGTTATCTGTGTGACTTACTTAATAAAATTGCATCATTTTTGTGACAATAAAAAAATTTCCATTTATCGACAAAAAAAACGAGATGCTGCCGGGGTGGTTCAAATTTTGAATTTCAGACTTTATTGCTCGTCCTAAAAAACAGCTCTCTTCACCATTCTTGTGGTCTTTCGTCAACATATTATACATGTACGTTATCTGTGTGACTTACTTAATAAAATAGCATCATTTTTGTGACAATAAAAAAATTTTCATTTATCGACAAAAAAAACGAGATGCTGCCGGGGTGGTCCAAATTTTGAATTTCAGACTTTATTGCTCGTCCTAAAAAAAAGCTCTCTTCACCATTCTTGTGGTCTTTCATCAACAAATTATACATGTACGTTATCTGTGTGACTTACTTAATAAAATATCATCATTTTTGTGACAATAAAAAAATTTTCATTTATCGACAAAAAAAAAAGAGATGCTGCCGGGGTGGTCCAAATTTTGAATTTCAGACTTTATTGCTCGTCCTAAAAACCAGCTCTCTTTACCATTCTTGTGGTCCTTCATCAACAAATTATACATGTACGTTATCTGTGTGACTTACTTAATAAAAAAGCATCGTTTTTGTGACAGTAAAAAAATTTTCATTTATCGACAAAAAAAACGAGATGCTGCCGGGGTGGTCCAAATTTTGAATTTCAGACTTTATTGCTCGTCCCAAAAAACAGCTCTCTTTACCTACCTTGTGGTCCGTCATCAAAAAATTATACATGTACGTTATCTGTGTGACTTACTTAATAAAATAGCATCGTTTTTGTGACGATAAAAAAATTTCAATTTATCGACCAAATTTTGAATTTCAGACTTTATTGCTCGTCCTAAAAACCAGCTCTCTTTACCATTCTTGTGGTCCTTCATCAACAAATTATACATGTACGTTATCTGTGTGACTTACTTAATAAAATAGCATCATTTTTGTGACAATAAAAAAATTTCCATTTATCGACAAAAAAAACGAGATGCTGCCGGGGTGGTCCAAATTTTGAATTTCAGACCTCATTGCTCATCCTAAAAAACAGCTCTCTTCACCATTCTTGTGGTCTTTCATCAACAAATTATAAATGTACGTTATCTGTGTGACTTACTTAATAAAATTGCATCATTTTTGTGACAATAAAAAAATTTCCATTTATCGACAAAAAAAACGAGATGCTGCCGGGGTGGTTCAAATTTTGAATTTCAGACTTTATTGCTCGTCCTAAAAAACAGCTCTCTTCACCATTCTTGTGGTCTTTCGTCAACATATTATACATGTACGTTATCTGTGTGACTTACTTAATAAAATAGCATCATTTTTGTGACAATAAAAAAATTTCCATTTATCGACAAAAAAAACGAGATGCTGCCGGGGTGGTCCAAATTTTGAATTTCAGACTTTATTGCTCGTCCTAAAAAACAGCTCTCTTCACCATTCTTGTGGTCTTTCGTCAACATATTATACATGTACGTTATCTGTGTGACTTACTTAATAAAATAGCATCATTTTTGTGACAATAAAAAAATTTCCATTTATCGACAAAAAAAACGAGATGCTGCCGAGATGGTGGTCCAAATTTTGAATTTCAGACTTTATTGCTCGTCCTAAAAAAAAGCTCTCTTCACCATTCTTGTGGTCTTTCATCAACAAATTATACATGTACGTTATCTGTGTGACTTACTTAATAAAATAGCATCATTTTTGTGACAATAAAAAAATTTCCATTTATCGACAAAAAAAACGAGATGCTGCCGGGGTGGTCCAAATTTTGAATTTCAGACCTCATTGCTCATCCTAAAAAACAGCTCTCTCCACCATTCTTGTGGTCTTTCATCAAAAAATTATACATGTACGTTATCTGTGTGACTTACTTAATAAAATAGCATCATTTTTGTGACAATAAAAAAATTTTCATTTATCGACAAAAAAAAAAGAGATGCTGCCGGGGTGGTCCAAATTTTGAATTTCAGACTTTATTGCTCGTCCTAAAAACCAGCTCTCTTTACCATTCTTGTGGTCCTTCATCAACAAATTATACATGTACGTTATCTGTGTGACTTACTTAATAAAAAAGCATCGTTTTTGTGACAGTAAAAAAAATTTTCATTTATCGACAAAAAAAACGAGATGCTGCCGGGGTGGTCCAAATTTTGAATTTCAGACTTTATTGCTCGTCCTAAAAAACAGCTCTCTTCACCATTCTTGTGGTCTTTCATCAACAAATTATACATGTACGTTATCTGTGTGACTTACTTAATAAAATAGCATCATTTTTGTGACAGTAAAAAAATTTTCATTTATCGACAAAAAAAACGAGATGCTGCCGGGGTGGTCCAAATTTTGAATTTCAGACTTTATTGCTCGTCCTAAAAAACAGCTCTCTTCACCATTCTTGTGGTCTTTCATCAACAAATTATAAATGTACGTTATCTGTGTGACTTACTTAATAAAATTGCATCATTTTTGTGACAATAAAAAAATTTCCATTTATCGACAAAAAAAAACGAGATGCTGCCGGGGTGGTTCAAATTTTGAATTTCAGACTTTATTGCTCGTCCTAAAAAACAGCTCTCTTCACCATTCTTGTGGTCTTTCGTCAACATATTATACATGTACGTTATCTGTGTGACTTACTTAATAAAATAGCATCATTTTTGTGACAATAAAAAAATTTCCATTTATCGACAAAAAAAACGAGATGCTGCCGGGGAGGTCCAAATTTTGAATTTCAGACTTTATTGCTCATCCTAAAAAAAAGCTCTCTTCACCATTCTTGTGGTCTTTCATCAACAAATTATACATGTACGTTATCTGTGTGACTTACTTAATAAAATAGCATCATTTTTGTGACAATAAAAAAATTTCCATTTATCGACAAAAAAAACGAGATGCTGCCGGGGTGGTCCAAATTTTGAATTTCAGACCTCATTGCTCATCCTAAAAAACAGCTCTCTCCACCATTCTTGTGGTCTTTCATCAACAAATTATACATGTACGTTATCTGTGTGACTTACTTAATAAAATAGCATCATTTTTGTGACAATAAAAAAATTTCCATTTATCGACAAAAAAAACGAGATGCTGCCGGGGTGGTCCAAATTTTGAATTTCAGACCTCATTGCTCAATCATAAAAAAACAGCTCTCTCCACCATTCTTGTGGTCTTTCATCAACAAATTATACATGTACGTTATCTGTGTGACTTACTTAATAAAATAGCATCATTTTTGTGACAATAAAAAAATTTTCATTTATCGACAAAAAAAAAAGAGATGCTGCCGGGGTGGTCCAAATTTTGAATTTCAGACTTTATTGCTCGTCCTAAAAACCAGCTCTCTTTACCATTCTTGTGGTCCTTCATCAACAAATTATACATGTACGTTATCTGTGTGACTTACTTAATAAAAAAGCATCGTTTTTGTGACAGTAAAAAAATTTTCATTTATCGACAAAAAAAAACGAGATGCTGCCGGGGTGGTCCAAATTTTGAATTTCAGACTTAATTGCTCGTCCTAAAAAACAGCTCTCTTCACCATTCTTGTGGTCTTTCATCAACAAATTATACATGTACGTTATCTGTGTGACTTACTTAATAAAATAGCATCATTTTTGTGACAGTAAAAAAATTTTCATTTATCTACAAAAAAAACGAGATGCTGCCGGGGGTGGTCCAAATTTTGAATTTCAGACTTTATTGCTCGTCCTAAAAAACAGCTCTCTTCACCATTCTTGTGGTCTTTCATCAACAAATTATAAATGTACGTTATCTGTGTGACTTACTTAATAAAATTGCATCATTTTTGTGACAATAAAAAAATTTCCATTTATCGACAAAAAAAACGAGATGCTGCCGGGGTGGTCCAAATTTTGAATTTCAGACTTTATTGCTCGTCCTAAAAAAAACAGCTCTCCTTCACCATTCTTGTGGTCTTTCGTCAACATATTATACATGTACGTTATCTGTGTGACTTACTTAATAAAATAGCATCATTTTTGTGACAATAAAAAAATTTTCATTTATCGACAAAAAAAAACGAGATGCTGCCGGGGTGGTCCAAATTTTGAATTTCAGACTTTATTGCTCGTCCTAAAAAAAAGCTCTCTTCACCATTCTTGTGGTCTTTCATCAACAAATTATACATGTACGTTATCTGTGTGACTTACTTAATAAAATATCATCATTTTTGTGACAATAAAAAAATTTTCATTTATCGACAAAAAAAAAAGAGATGCTGCCGGGGTGGTCCAAATTTTGAATTTCAGACTTTATTGCTCGTCCTAAAAACCAGCTCTCTTTACCACTCTCTGTGGTCCTTCATCAACAAATTATACATGTACGTTATCTGTGTGACTTACTTAATAAAAAAGCATCGTTTTTTGTGACAGTAAAAAAATTTTCATTTATCGACAAAAAAAACGAGATGCTGCCGGGGTGGTCCAAATTTTGAATTTCAGACTTTATTGCTCGTCCCAAAAAACAGCTCTCTTTACCT